>JAQHUG010000146.1:546963-743472 GCA_028555095.1 Dicrostonyx torquatus | reverse complement strand
TTGGGTTTTTGCTGCTGTAGTTTGTTTGTGTATGAGTGTGTGTTGTTGTTATCTTCAATTGCTTGGTATATTGTATCTTTATCTCTTTCAACACTAACTATATAATTATTTTGAAGCATTTGTTTTTATATAAGGAAGATGTGAGTAATTTTCACCTAGAGATCATGTGTTTAGTCCATCATATTTCTTAGAAATACTTCTTTTTACACCTCTCTCTATTTTTATCTTCTGGTCAACCTGGAGTAGATAATTGTAGGGTTGTTTTCCCTTATTGATACTATTTCTCCTCTTATCCCGTCCTGCTTATGTGTAGGGATAGTATTTCTCTACTGCCCTCAGAACAATCTGGATCTAGGTCATATAACATGCATGACACTTCCAGCAAGGGAGCTACAGATATCTTGGGTCGCCTGCAATGCCTTTTAGGATTGGCTTTAAAACCCTTCAAAAGGACCCTGTCCCCTTCAAGGCCTGAAGCTCTTCAGACCATGGCATCCAAGTTAATAGTAAGTCATTGTCATTTGTCCCTCCTGGGGACCACTTTTCCCTGGCTGCTAGCAGAGGTTGACTCCAATTCTACCATGAAAGCTGTAATCACTTTTACTGGACAGGAGTCCACCGATCCTCTTGTGCCTGCCTCTGTGTTTGCAGACTAGCTGATCCCTGGTGTGCCCTGTCCTAAGCAGCTGTCCCAGGACATAGGGATGGACAGACTCTGACCTTAGAGATACAAGTTGTGCCCTGGATTTCTCTCATCATTTCTAGGCTAGGAGTTAGAGAGCTTCGCTGCACTAGTTTGGTGGGAAACCCTTGTAATTGCTTTTAACACTGAAGGTTTTAAATTATAAATACTTTTTTATCTTTTGAACCCCTTGTAATTACTTTTAACTGATAAGGTTTTAAATAATAAATACTTTTTGTCTTTTGCTCAGAAAATTTCAAACAAAAACAGATTAGAAAGATTATAGAGTAAAATGAAGATGGTTCTTTCTGTGGAATTAAGTAGAAAAGAATAATACAAAATTAATGTGTGATGTGCAGGGATTATCCCTGTGCCTGGACAAGTATCAAAAGAAAACAGAATAATTAAGACATTCAGTTAATGTTGTAGAAATCTGACTAAATTTGATTTTGATTTTTGGCTGAAGTTATTATAAGCAAGTTTTTGTATGTACAATTGTTTGGGATATTGAAGAGGAAGAAGAATAAGGCAATCAGGGATGGGGAGAGAGCTCAGTGGGTACTAGTGCTTACTGTGTAAACATGAGGGCCCGAGTTCATACCCTCAGCACCCATGTTAAGCCAGGTATGGCCATACGCACCTGTAACCTCAGTGCTGGGGGTTGCGGGTGAAGTACAGAAGGATTACTCTGGCTTGCTAGCCAGTCAGTCTAGCCCAAACACAACAAGCTTCAGGTTCAGTGAGATGCCCTATTTCAAGGGGAAAAGGTGGAAGTAATAAAGGTCACCCAGTCTCCACCTCTGAACCCCACAAAGTCCTGCACATGCCCACACCCATGCTCACACATGCACACACAGGCATATGCTACATACATATACACAAAAGATGGAGTATTTGTATTTAACTACAGGTAGTGTGTTTTCTGGGTTTTTTTCCCCTGTTTTTCCCTGCAAGAAATAGGTCAAGTCCACAGACAGTGAGGAAGACAGTGAGAATAATTCCAGCAGTTATCACCAAAGAAAGCAAATAAAGAGAGTAACAGGAGAGCCAGATAAAAGCCTTTCTGAACCAAACGGGAGGTGAAGCCACAGAATGCCTGAGAACGGCCTGGAAGGGTTTATCCTCTGTTGTTGGGCTCATTCAGACTTATAAATGTGCAGTGTCAGGAAAAGCTTCATGGTCACTCAAGGCAGAGAGAGAGTGTGTGTGTGTGCATCATATGGGGGGCCCTTAGTGACCCATGCTAAGTCACAAAGAGGATCTTCCGGAGTCCACCCTTCAGAGGATGCGACTTCCCACCTCCCACAACAGCAGTGACAGCAAGCATCTTCTATGTCTGCCAACTCTAAAAGTACTCCATGTTGTACATTAACCAATGGAATTCACATCACACAGAGGGAAATCCAACATCATCTATGTTCTACCATGTGGTTTTTACCTCTCTCCCATTTTGTGTGTTCAACTCATTCTGCATCTTGATGGCATCTCCTGCACCACAATACATCTTCCTCTCCCTCTGCACAGAAGTTCCATCTATATCTTCTGTCTAGCTATTAGCCATTCAACTATTTATTAAACCAATCACAGCAATATATCATCACATAATGTACAAATATTCCACAACACACATATCTGAAAACAAAGTAAAAGAAAACTACAAGAATTGTTAGTTGATCATGGAGAATGCAGGCTGAGAGAGCCAACCGCAGGTCCATATCTTTGCTTCAGGTTCAGGAGATACACTGTAGATCCAGGGCAGGTAGTATTGGGTGGGTGTACAATGGAGGTCATTCCACAAGGATGAGTGATATCTGGATGGAGTGTTAGCTTGACAGTGAATGTATCAAGCATACTCTACTCCCCATGCTCTACTACAGAGCTGACCTAATACCTCTGAGATTCCAAGCTCTCAAGCTTTACAACCTGGGTGGTTTGGTTTCCTAGCTTCAGCAGAAGAGAATAATGAATGTTCTAGATCCTAGAGACAGGGATGGCAGAGACCCACAGGCACTTAAAAGTCAACTGGTTGGATAGTGTTCAGCCAGAACAGTTCTATCCTCTCTCAATCCTTCTTCCTTTCTTTCTCCGTCTCCCTTTCCTCATTCCATTTCTTCTTTCTTTCTCCTCCCATCCTCCCTTCCTCCCTCCTTCCATCATCTCTCTTTCACTGATTCTCTCCCCTCTCTCTTTCCCTTATTTTATTTTTTCTGAAATACTCTGTAAGTGTCATACATTGGTGTTAATCTACCTTCTAAGCAATTCATCACAAATACCTAAAAATAGACATATAGTCACAGAACCTAAGACCCACTATTGTACCTCCCAGAACCAATGATGACTCAGAGCACCACCCAGAGTTCTCCAGTCATCTATGTCTCTACTTTTGACAGGTAGTTTTTAACAAACCATGACTCAAAAAGGGTATGCTACTTAGAGCTTCTGTTTACTTTGCTTCTCCATCCCTGTGACCTACCTACAGTTATTACAACCTGAGGTCTTTCCTGTGGTCTCACCCTTGGCACACTTTCCTCTCTTCTTTTTTTGTATTACAGTGGACAGTGTTCCTGCAGACCACATGCTTTATCCATACCTCTTTTCCAAGAGAAGACTCTTTCCAAGCAGCCTTATCTCATAGAGATGCTACATTCACCTCCACAGGCCCCAAAGTCCTTCTCTGTTACCTAGTTAGTGTAGATGGGAGTTTCTATCTTGCCTGAAACTGCAACTCTTCAGTCCCAAAGAAACATACAGAGGTTTATATTAAGTATAAGCTGTTTGGCCAATTAGCTCAGGCTTATTATTAACTAGCTCTTACAACTTAAATTAGCCCATAATTCTTGTCTTTGTTTAGCCACGTGGCTTGGTACCTTTTCTCAGTGCAACATTCTCATCTTGCCTCCTCTGCATCTGGATAGTGACTGACTCTCTCCCTTTCCTCTCTCCAGAATTCTCTTAGTCTGGTTGCCCCACCTGTTCTCCCTGCTTTTCTATTGACCAATCAATGTTTTATTAAACTTATATGAGTAAAAAATCTTTACAGTGTGCAAGAACATTATCCCACAGCAGTTGTGACCTGAAACAAAAACCTGTACTCTCAGCCAGCAGGGCTACCTGTTGCTGCAAGTCTGACATGGTGGTAGTCAGTGTTCATATTGCTCTGTCCTTTGTCATAATCAATACAAAACATGCAAGAACTTCACTGGAGCCTGACCTACCCCAGGTTCTGTTTCTCCCTTCCCATCACTCCTCCTTCCAGGAGGTTGGAGCCCTCACCTCCAGGCTGAAGCATGGCCTGCCTTTTTTTCAGGGCTAAGAGGCCCAAGGCACTACTCTAACCATGAGTTAAGCACTTGGCAGAGGTGTTTAATCCCATGAGGATGACCCAATCAAGTACACAGGGAAGAATTTCATTGTTATCCCATCTTGCTCCACCACACACTCCAGGTTCAGATCCTGCCTAGGGCGTGCCAGTCCTGATTCTGTGCATCTGGCATGCCTTCCACACTGTCCAGCCCTGTGGTTGCCTGCTTACTCACCTTGGCCAGCAGCCTGGAGTTCTTCCCTGACTTGAGGACACATGTGTTCTGTTGAAGCACATGTTACCCCAGCTGTGATTGTCCCCAGCACTGAGAGCAGAGCTGTGCTGTGTCCTCTCCTGCCAGCACTTCAGCAAAGGAGAAGTTTTGCTCCATTCTTGTGAATTTTAAGTAAAGATACCACATTTGATCATTTTTTTTATAGCAAATAGTTTATTTTTAATGGAGAAAATGCAAAACAGGGGACTTTTGCCTCCCAAACAATGAATTGGCAAAAATGAAGCACACTGCCCACAGCATCAACAAAATGGTGTTCGTGGGTGTGTATAAAGCAATGCTTTGAGAGACACTGATACCAGGTGATGGAAGCCAGAGACGCTGAGAGATGGAACACACCAGAGACCCTAGCAGACTCCCTAAGAGGATACAGGTGCAATCAGGTCTTCTGTATGGAGGAAATGGAAGAGGCGTCCAGGAGAGGAAAAACCAGGTGAAGCTGCAGAATTTAGAGTGAGGGACGCACAGAGAGGACTCTCAGACAAACACAGTTCACTTTCCATGGCATGGCTGGAAGGTTTGGTCCCTGCTGTTTACCTAGGGGCAAGGGTAAATTTTCTTATACCATCAAAGTTACTTAAGGATGTGGGCAGATCACACAGACCCTGAGATGGTGGCCTCAATGGTGGGCATGGAGCACTGTGCTTCATGCTGCCTGCGTTCCACCTAAAAAGACCTGCAAGAGCAATAGGACACGGTTGCATTGAGCGAAGCCCTGTGATATTTATGGCAATACAAATACATCCAGCATCACAGGGACAGCTCATATTGACTGATGTCCAATAAAAAGTTGTCGGGAATGTGATGAAGCTGGAAATTTCAACACACGAGGGGATAAATCAATTCAAACCAACCCGGAACTGACACAGTGTTCGAATCAGCAGGCAAAGACGTCTGAAAAGACATTAAAACAAGAATCCATATGTTCACAAAGCTAGCTGGAGATGTGGAAGAAACCAGACGGTCCTCTATGAATTTCTAGAGGGTAAAAATTATAAGCAAGATAAAAGCGACACCAATGGGGTTAACAGCAATTAGGAATGAGGCTGTTATGCTCACCTGTGGCTAGTTAGAAAGCAGTTAGGAAAGATGCTGGCTAGGAACAATGCTGGTTAGGAAAGTGGCAGTAGTAGGCTTTCTGCTAGGGTTCATGCTTCACCAGCCTTGGGTAGTTGGCTAAGTTTGCAGTACCAGACATGAATTCCCTTCTCTTGAGAAGGCTGATTAGATAACTGTTGGGCATCCCTCATTAAACAAGCTTGTCTTTGCAGTCAATCAAGGCCATTACAGATGTCCACAACCGTTCAAAATGCAGATAGCAACTGACCCTAGTGTGTCCAGCCCCAGTGGGTATATATACAACACAATTCCTACCCCTAAAACTCAGGGAACATCACAGAAAAGGGGGCAGAAAGATTACAAGAGCCAGAGGGCCAGGATATCTGTGCTAGAGTATGCCCTCTGTATTCAACAGAGAAGCTGCACTCCTGAAATTGCAACAACATGGTAGTCTAAAAATGACCTGAAAATGACACCACCAGTTGACATGCCAACATGTGCAGTATTGAGGGCCTGTTTGTTGGGGTTTCTGTCCCACCCGGTACCCCGGCAAGCCCCAAAGAAAATCACACAGAGAGTCTACATTAGGTTATAAACTGGTTGGCCCATTAGCTCAGTCTTCTTACTAGCTCTTGTTACTTATATTAACCCATTGCTCTTATCTATGTTAGCCACATGGCCAGTACCTTTTCTCAGTGGGGCAGCTTACATCCTGCTTCTTAGATGGACTGCACAGGAATACCAAGGGCGCTTCCTGCTTCCCAGAATTCTCCTGTTCTCACCTTTACTTCCTGTCTGGTTTTCCCGCCTATACTTCCTACCTGGCCAATCAGTATTTATTTAAAACATGATTGACAGAATACAGAATTGTGCCCCATCAAACATGGATGGGTTAATTCTTACCCATTTCTGAAAAATTTGAAAAATAAAGACTGAACTATTTTCTAATTTGATGAATGTTGTGAAGCTGAATACAAGAAGCTGAAAAATCTCCAAGTAGAAGAGACATAAAGAAAACTATACCACTCACATAGGACTGCCAAGCCCACCAGCAATGGAGACTACCTTCCTCAACAATGTTTGTTCCCTTGGGTCAGTTTCCTCAGAGTCCATCCACACTATCACAAGTGACAGATTTTCCCTCTTTCGTGCTGAAGAGTTTCAGTAGTTACATCACTTAGTCTCCATCCACTCGCCCACAGGTGGCTCTTGCCCTTGGACCGGGTCCCTGTCTCACCTGTGGTGAGGCCATAAACATGGGAATTTGTTTCTTTGGTTTCTGATTTTCCTTCCTTTAGATATAGATTCAGCAGGAAGCAAGGAGGATCATATGACAGTCTAGTTTTCATTTTTAAAGACTTTTTAGTCTATGTCCTTTAATAACCATAATACTTTGCATTCCAAATATCAACATTATATGTGATTCAGTGCTTGTGTATCAAGTATCCCCCAAAAGGCTAATGTGTTGAATATTGAATCTGAGGTGGTACATCCAGTTAAGAGAAGATAACTAGATTATGAGGGCACTGACTTCATCAATATTTTTGTGCTAATGAGTTCATAATTGGGTGGTGTTATGGAAATGTGATGGGGTAGATTCTGCATGGAAGAAGCGTGCCTTTGAAGGAATTTGTCCCTGGCATCTGGCTGACTGCCTTATTCTTCTTTCCAGCTTCTATGGATTATGCAGTCCTGCCTCTCTACATCCTCTGGCCATGATGCTGTACCCAACACCACCATTATATCAATATAAATAGAAAAAGAAAGAAGCAAAAGGGAAAAATAAATACACCTTAAAAATAGGTAAAGAAAGGACATACAGAAGAACAAATATAAGACTCAGAGTCAATTTTCCATCGAAAACAAGAGCAAATGGAGTAATATTCAGAAGGGCACAAGCAAGTAAAACAGTTCAGGTGTCATGGGGCATCATCCATTCTTCATTCCAAGGCTCAGGGAAGATCTCAAAGAAGGGGCAGAAAGCATGGAAGGGCTGGAGGATGGGGGAGTGCTGTGATGCTCTGTAGGCCACCTATAGAAGATCTGCAGCAGCCTAGCATGGAGGAGGGTGGGGTGATGATCTGCTTAGTTTTTGACATCCTGAAACAAGCTAGAGTCACCTGGGAGGAGGGAATGAGAAAATTCCTTTATTAGATTGGCCTGGGGGGATTCTTTTTTTGGGGTAGGGAGGTTAATGATTGATGGGATAAGGCCCAGCCCACTGTGGGTGGTACCACCCCAGGACAGCCAGTGAACAGATTTCATCCATGGCCTTTGTTTCAGTTTCTGACTCCAGGTCTCTACCTTCAGTTCCTGCTTTTGCTTCCTTTGACAATAAACTGCACAGCATACAATGAAACAAATCTTCCCCTCCTCAAGTTGGTTTTAGTCAGTGTTTTATTATATCCACAAAAAGCAAATTAAGAATAGGACACATGAGGTCCCACCCACAGCTAATGGTTTTGGGTAGAGAGGTGCAGTCACTGCTAAGGAACTCATGATCCAATAAATAATACATACCCCACACGTATGCCAGCAACCCTACTTAAACTCAGTGGCTTATAACATCTAATCTCTAAGAAGAATTGCTCCAGAGAGATAGGGGATGGGGACTGGTGCATGAGACAGGACTGTAGGTGAAGACTGCTCATTTGTTTCCCAGCTGCCTAGACCCAAATAATAACACAAAACTATATTAATTACAATACTGTTTGGCCAATAGCTTAGGCATATTTTAGCTAGCTCTTACATCTTAAGTTAACCCATTTCTATTAACCTGTGAATCAGCATGAGGCTGTGGCTTACTGGCAAGGATCTGGCATCTGCCTTCTTTGGCAGCTACATGGCATCTCCTCTAGCAATTACACGGGATCTCTCTGACTCTGCCTACTCTCTCTATATATATCTCTTCCAGGCTAACTCTATTCTGCCCTACTATAGCCTGAAGCAGCTTCTTTATTAACCAATGCTAATAAAACATATTCATAGTACACAGAGGGGAATCCCACATCAGAGGACAACAAGGAAGAGGGAACATATGGTCAAAACACATTACATACATGTAAGAAATTGTCAAAGATAAATTAAAATTATTTATAAAACACTAAATTATTAAAAAGTAATACAAGAGCCAAGTATAGTTGTCTGCTGCTATAATTCTAGCATTCAGGATATTGAAGCTGGAGGATTACAAGTTTGAGGTCAGGCTATACTACCTAAAATTTATCTCTGAGAAAGCTAAAAGATTTATTTCAAAGTGAATGATTGTAAAGAATAAAGATAACTACATTATATGACTAGAGACATCTGTTCACGAAGGACCTAACAATTATAAATCACCTCACAGTTAATGACAGAAGTTCAAACACTGATGTAACTTGAGCATAAATATATAAACCCAAGAGTGGAGTCATTCTCTCAACAATTGACAGAACAAGGGGATGGAAGACCAACAAGGGTACAGACAGCTGACAAGGTTAGTCACTAACTCCATGCAGTAGAAATTTAGGGAGACCCCTCCCCTAACCGCAGTCCACACTCTTCCTCTGTGAGCTTGAAATGCTGGCGTACAGACCCTTGTGGGTAAAAGCAGCTCTAGGATCATCAGGATGAGCTTAAGTAATGCCCGTGGCCAATGTGGACTTAGGAATCAATCAGAGAAACATTCTTAAGATCATCCAGATGGAATACTACACTTCTAAATAACTCGTGGAAGAACTCACAAGTGAAAGGTACCAGGAATATTTTAGACTAAATGGAAATGAGAGTATAAATAAAGCAGTAGTAGGGGGCAATATGTTATTTCAGAAGACTCAGAAAAAAATCACTTCGAAAACTTCAACATCCAATTCTGACTTTAAAAAAAATCTCCAAAAAATAGGCATAGGAGAGAACTTCCCCAACCTGAAAGGGTTATCTTCACACAACCAATAACTGATGTCATGAATAATAGTGAAAGACTGAGTATAAGATCAGAAATTAGAAACAATGTCCTCTCTTATTATTTATATTCAACATTGTGGTAGAGGTTATAGCCACTGCAATAAAGCAAGAAAATAAAATGTTATGTGTCTGTGTTAAAAGAGAAGATCTTGCCTTTGCAAAAAGATTTTAGTAAGACAATGCTTGTAGGAAAGTGGTGGAATTGACTCAGCTGGAACAGAGCTGAAATCAGAGTTTACCAAGGCTTCATGATATTGAAAGTCAAAGGTTGCTCTGTACAGTGGGAGCCAACAGTCAAACACCATGATAAAATAATCAAAATAATGCCCAAATCTATTTTTAAAAGTAGAAAATATGGAAGCAACAGTTAATTGTAATTGTCAGCATGACATAATCTAGATTAACCTGGAAAAAGGAGTCTTGGTGAGGGATAGCCTAGATCAGGTTGGCCTATGAGCATGTCTGTGGATGACTGAATTAATTAAGTTAATTGATATGAATGGTACTACCGTGGGTGGCATCATTCCCTAGGTGGAGGGTCCTGATCTGTAAAAGAAAGGAGAAATTAGCTGAGCACAAGAAAGCAAACAAGTGAGCATGCATTCTCTCTCTCTCTCTCTCTCTCTCTCTCTCTCTCTCTCTCTCTCTCTGCTTTTGACTGTGGATGAATGAGGTGTGACTCTCTGTTTGGAGTTCCTGCTTTGACTTCTCCATAATGATGGATGGTGGTCTGCAATTATAAACTGAAATAAGCCCCCATTCCCCACATTGCTCATTGTCAGTCAGGGTGTTTTATCACAGTAACAGGCATGATACTAGGACAATGGCAGAGATGACGAAAACAGATAAAGATTTCCTTATTGAAAGCCTCAAAATATTTCTGAAAATTAAAGAAAAAACCTAAATAAATGGGGAGAAAACTGTCTATAGATCAGAAAGCTCAACATGAAGATCTAATCATCTTCCAAACAGATTTATATATTTAATACTCAGTTATAAAATGAAATCACAGAGGAAAACTTATAGGACTTGGCAAATGGAGCTGGGGAACCACTCAGTTGGTTAAGTGCCCATGGTAGAAGCTTGAGGACCTGTGTTTGATACCCAAAAGCTAAGTAAAAAGAAGCCAAGTAAGCTGTCATGCACCTGTAACCCCAGAGACAGATGGATACCGGGGCTTGATGCCCACTCACTCAGTCTAGACAAGATGCTGTGCCTTGGGTCTCAGTGAGAGATCTTGCCCCAAAAGACAAGGTGGATGGCACCTAATGAACAGCAGTCTAGTTTGCTCTCGGGTTTCCACATGTGCACATACATGTGTGTGCATGCATACACGTGTATACACATATATACACAGTGACAGACTGATTCTAAAATTCACATGGAAAATGTAAAGAATCAAGAATAAATAAAATGCTTTTCAAGGGGAAGAATAAATGCCACTCACTATGTGATTTCAAGACATTTGAAACTTTGCGGATCATGGCAGCATGAATAAAAGGAGATGAATGGGTCAACAGAACAGAAATATATACAGCCCAATATTAGCAGCTGAGTTTTGGTAAAGGTACAATTGTCTTTCAAACAAACGATAGCAGAACAGTTAAAAATCCACATCAGAGCTGCTGTCAAGGGCCATGTCTGGGTCTCTGTTCCTGCTGCATCTGGGGTCTGCAATGAGGCCTATAGTTCATGTTACCATAGGGGTCGTAGCAACCATGTGTGTTGAAATCTGGGGGCCAAGCTGAATCTTGCCTACCCCTCCCTGGCCCTGGGGTAGCTGGCCATGCCTCTCTCTGGACACTGAAGCAGGAGAGCTGGCCTCACTCCCCTACACTCGGGAGAGATGGTTCCACCCTTCATCAGGGGCATGGGAGAGCTGACTCTAATGGCATGGGCTTAGGAGGGCTGGCTCTGCCCGTTACCTGAGTGAGGGGAACA
The DNA here is from genome assembly GCA_028555095.1 of Dicrostonyx torquatus. Lineage (NCBI taxonomy): Eukaryota > Metazoa > Chordata > Mammalia > Rodentia > Cricetidae > Dicrostonyx > Dicrostonyx torquatus. Next base: position 732,255 of record JAQHUG010000146.1, on the reverse strand, counting down.
TTCCCAGTGGCCCATACTAACCGTCTCAGCTACCACCCAGACCCATATCCTGGGCCTTGGTTTGGTCCACCATAGCATCCACCCCATCTATGGTCTGCTGGAGAGCATGAAGGAACTGGTCCTATGGAATGATAACCTCAGGATCTCCAAGACCCAGGGCAAGATCAGGGCAAGATCAGGGTATCCAAAAGGAGTTTTGGTGAGGATTCAGTGATGATGGTGTGCCAGACCAATGACTTACTGCAGTGAGCATTTTGTGGATGGGGTGGCTTGGACAAGTGTATACGGTGTGACACACCGAGACCACAGGGATGAGCGAAGAAGTGTTGGAAAGATGGAGGAGTGAGATGGGCTGTTTTGCTTTGTTTTAAATTAATTTCCCGGGGGTATTCTTTGGGAAAGGCATGCTGCACAGTTGAGGAGCAGATATAGAGGAACTGGGAGGTGAGCGTGATTGTGGGGGAGAAAAAAGTGGAATTCCCAAAGAATCAATAAATAATTATGTTTTTAAAAATCCATACCAAAACATCAAGTGTGTCTACAGTCTAGGACAAGTACCAACCACAATGAATTATAAGCTGTAACATGGCATCTGAAATTCTGTACTTTCAGGAGGCAAGCACACCTGGGAACTGTATCAACTTTGGCTAGCCACAGGTATCCAAAGTAGAGAGTGAACATGAGAGAGAAATGGAAAGCTAGACTTTGGTGGATACATTTTTATTTTATTCTTTGAGAATTTCATTCATGTTGATAATGTGTTTTAATCTAATTTTTTTACATGTATATGTCTGTGTCTGATGTGTGTGCATTGCTCACAGAGGCCAGAAGAGTGCATCAGATCCCCTGCAGCTGCAGTTACCTGTGGTTGTGATGTCTCAGAATGGATGGAAACTGAACTTCGGGCTTCTGGAAGGGCTGAAAGTGAATGGCTCTCCAGGTCTGATGCTATGATTATTTTGAGGGTCATACAGTATATAGCAATGGAGAAAGAATAGTAAGAAGAATGGCTCCAGCTGGGGCAGTGGGAGCCCGAGGCAGCCAGATACACTGTGTCTTCACTCAGGAAGAAAGAGGAGGGGCAGAGAGGGAGGGAGAGAGAGAGAATGAGAGCGAGAAAGAGAGGAATGCTGGTATTCCTCTGCCTCCTTCCCCCTTTGTTTAGTTCTGGGCCCCAGCCATGGGATGGTGCTGCTCACACTCAGGGTAGGTATTCCCTCTTAGTTACACCTCTTTGCTAGCATCAGAGAGGGACTATCGCATTCCACGCATGGTTGGGGCCAAAGTCATTGTATGCTGACCCCAGTCAGAAGAAAGGGTGTATCGACTGTGTGGCTCAAGGTATAAAAACTTCTAGAACATTGCTACTGATGAACAGTAGAATCTATGGCTCTTCCGGGATGCAGTGGGTAGGAATGGGTGGCAGTGGCGATGCCAACATTTGGGTGATGGCTATGGAGACTTTCTTCATTCTGACCACAGTGACTTGTTCCCCATCACCACACATCATAGCCAGTCACACTGTGTACTGTGAACATGGGGTGCATGTCATAGTGAACTACATCAATTTGGCCAGTCCGTGGCACTCTGCTATTGGGTCAAACACCAGTCTGACTGCTGCTGGGGAGACCTTTTAAAGATGAGCTCAGCATTCAAGTCAGTTGACTCTGGGTAAAGCAGATTAAGCTTCCTAATGTGGGCGGACCTCATACAATCAGGTTAGGGCCCTGACAGAAAGGCTGAGGTCACTCAGAGAGCAGGGAATTCTGCTGGGAAGTGACATTGGACCAGAGCTGTCCTTGCAGTGGTCGTCTGCTTCTCAGTCTGCCCTGTGTGTTCTGAACCTGCAGCCTGACCATGATGGCAGCCAACCCTCAGGATCCTCTCTTTGCTCTCTGTCTCTCAACTCTCTCTCAACTGCTTTCTTAATCTTTTTCTTGTTGTCATTCTCAATCTTGCTCAAATCTCTCATCTTGATTTCTATTTCAATCTCTCTCAATATCTCAATTATAAAACTTTCCATCTCTCCCCCCCGCCTCGCTTCCTCCCCACCTCGATTCTTGATTCTTTCTCTTTGGATAATCTCAAACATCTCTACTGTTACAAATACCAGGCATTCCAACAGATAGGACTTCCCCCCACATTCTCACTGACAGTGCTCTCAGTCTCCGTCAGGAAACACTGGTATGTGACAAGGGCCACACAGATGATGACCTTGACAGACAAGATGCTGCTGACGCTGACAATGTCTTATTTCCATCGATGCCTGTTTTTAAAGTCCCACTCAACATGAGGTGTTCATTTCAGAAATGGGAAGAGTTCCTTCCAGTCAATAGTGAAAAGATAAACATCCCAAGAGCCACTTAGAAAGGGATATAAATAGATGATTACCCCTCAGACATTAATGTGCTCATAACAACTGTTAACCCTTGTTAGATCAAATGAATGCAAATGAAAGCCAAGGTGGGAGCCGATTGCCACCTGTGAGGATGTCCAGACTGATGTCTGCTAGCTCATCAGGAGTTGGTGCGCGTGGATGGCAATGGATGCTCCCAGGAACAGTGGCAGGAAGGTGAGTATACATATTAACACTGTTGGGGGCTGGCAGGGTGATCCACAGCCAGGTCTAAAATCACGTCCTTACTTTGACTTAATGATTCCAGCTCTATGATCCCTACCTATAAATAGCCACAGCTAGCCAAAAAAAAAAAACCATTTAGTATAATCGTGTTCATTTCTGCAAGTGTTTAAACAAGAAAAGCAGGGGACATAGCCTAACTGTCCCAAAATAAAGACTGATGAATGAGATGGTGGTATTTATGTGTGACAGAACTTCGGATTGCCACCACAGCAATGTCACAGCAAAGTGCTGGAAGAAGCGATGACACCCTGAAATAGCATTCACCCTATACTTCAGGGGATCATAGGACATTTACAGAAGGAGGAGATGGAAAAATCGGAGCAAACTACGGGATGTGGGAGCTCTGGGTGGCAGAAGTGGGGGGCGTGTTCTTGAATCTCTCTCCATTTGGCAGTTTTAAAAGATGAGCTCACTCTAGGAACAAGAGGCCAAGGAACATAGGGTATCAGAACATTTTCAGAAGCCAGAAGGCATGGGTTCTAACCCCAGCTGCCACCCTCCTGCTCATAATCCTTGAGACATTTTCCCAACCCCTTTCTGCTAAGTGCCATAAACTCCAAGGGTGCTATGAAAGGCCCAGGGAATCCTGACATGTGACTGCACACAGAATGGGGGTATTGAAACCCTACTTCCTGCATTAGGGATGGTGCCCACACAACTGATAATCACTGTTCAAAGTGGCTCCTCATCTCCACCAGCAACTCCCTGAAGGCGGTTTATGTGCTTGAGCCTGGAGCCTGATGGCTGGGAGTCCTCAGGAGGCTTACATTCTGCTGGGAAACTCGTTGCCTTGTGTTTCTTTCCTGCCTGCTGTTAACTCTTCTCTCTGCTGTGCCCTTGTCCCATCTCATTGCAAGGTGGTCCCTCCTTGTTTGAGGTCAGTCCCTTGCGGCTGGCCAGGAACTGTCTCAACACACATGAAGATCAAAATCACAGCCTTTGTGCCAGAAATCTGCAGTCACAGACCCCGTTTCAGTCCTGGCCATATCCTTGTGAAGTTGCTGAGCTCACTGTGGTCTCCAAAGCTCACAGGTGGGAGAGGAAGCAGGCTCTTACCACTTAGATCTGTAGTCTAGCCTCTGAATCTGTGGTCTTACCCTCTCCTCCAGGTCCCATCTTGGCAGACAGAGATATTCTCTGTAAATGTGCACAGCAGAGAAATACAGAGACGCAGAAGTCTGTGTCGAACACAGGCTTGCTGCTATTGCCTGAGGAAGAGCAAGTTAAGGACAGGCCACACAACTTGTCCCTTGAACATCTGGCCTTCTCGTGATCCATTATCTCTTTTTGAAGTCAGCTTCCCTCTCTACCATCTCTGTGGGGACAACCTATTTTCCTGTTCATAGACAAAGATCTGAATTCAGGGTCTCTGGGTGCTTTGGTCAATCAGGCATCTGGATCAAACAGCAAATGTGACATTATGGAAGACGCAGATCATGGGAAAGCGTTGCCAGCCTGTGGCTCAGTCAAGCAGAGTGGGAAACACTGACAGCACACCTTGAGGTGCTGAAACTTTCCCACAAGGATGGGGAGTGCTTGTCTTGGGCAAGCTCAGAATCCCCTCCTAGGAGCCCACCCTTTTTGTTGTACTCTGTGACTGATGCAGGAGCCACCAGGATGGATGCTCTGGCTTAGCCATGTCTCTTGGAGTTCAATGACTATGGACTGGCCTTCTGGAAGACCTGGGGTTCTCATCTGGTTAAATAGTCACCATCTCTTTTATTTTAGGCTTATAGTTAAAGTGAAGGTATGATTTTCTGGTAAGCTTACAGTTTTTACATTTTAAAGTCCTGCTAATTCTGGCTGGTGATTAAAAGAAGCCTGTCAACAATAACAACAAAAATTGTCAATTGGTAGCACATGTTGGGTTCTAGAACTGAGCCTCTGTCTCCTAGCAACAGAACTCAGCACGCTGCTTGTCGCCCCATCCTCAATTCCATCCTGGTCTTTCTACCCAGGCCCTAGAAACAAGACCTGGATGGAGCATGCTGGGCCAGGCACCGGTCCTTCCATCTAGGCTACAGGTTGATCTTCAGGTTGGGGTGCTATCCACATTCCAGTTATAGCTTTGAAATCTCTCTTACACGTCCCACAACTCTTGACCTATGGAGTCAGGTAGAGAACTGGGCTTCTCATGAATTCACTTCCATTCTGAAGCCTGAGACTCAAGCCCACAGTGGCTCCCCTCACATCCCTCTCTGCAGAAATCTTTAGGACTTGACATGAACCATTCTCCAAAATCCCAAACTTTCTCCAACACTTCAGCCACCAGAAATCTCAAGGTCAGAGCGTAAAATAGACCAGGTAGTGCACCTCAGTGCGCCCGGCTCTCAGCACTGTCCCTGCCACTTCTTCTTGGGAAAGGGCCGGTTCAATTTACACCTCCACAACTCAAAGAAGATCACATCTGTCCTGCAAAAGGGATTTTCAAACAAAGGCTATTAGTGTACAGCATTATTGGGTGGGCAACCAACCAGCATTTTAGGAAAGAAATTAGGACAGAGCAGAAAATACCAGAGAGAGTAAGTGGGTAAGTGCTATTCTGTAAAGTTTTTTATTTCAGGTGTGTGTGTGTGTATGTATGTTTGTGTGTGTGTGTCTGTGTCATCAAAGTCTGTCTTTTTAACACATCTCATGGAAGTTCTCCCAAAACTTTCTTTACAGTAGCCCAGAGCTAAACCTTGGGTTGAATGTTCCAACAAGGGGATTAAGGGATGGCCCGGTGGTTAGAATCTCCTGTTGCTCTTCCAGAGGATCTGAGTTGGATTTCAGCACTGAAGTGGTGGCTCACAAATACCTGTAATCATAGATCAAGGGGCCATGATGCCCTCTTCTGGCCACTGCAGCATGCACACAGTGCTGCACAGCAAAACTGCATGAGCATGTGCACGCACACTCAAAGAAGTCATTTTTAAAACAAGCAGAAACACTCAGCAGTACCCTTGGATCTTTCTCAACATTATCCCTATCATAGGACTCCATTTTCCTTGTGTATTTTTCAGGTCCATTGCGAACTTCTCAAGGAGAGAAAATGTAAATATTATTGTCTCTCTGGCCCTGTGAGCCTGGTATCTAGTAGACACTCAATAAATGCATGTTATGAGAAGGAACTCCTGTGTCAGAGCAGAATTTCAGGGTGGACAGGATTGGGATGTGTAAGGGTTTAGGGCTCTGGTCCTTTTGCAGGATAAAAGGCACAGACCAAAGGAAGGTGTGTGAAGGCAGATTCAGAGAGCCGTGGTCGGGTGTGTAGAACTGTGTAGAAGCCAGCTGAGGGAGCCCTCCCTGTGCCAGGGGCAGAGATGTCCATCTGGAATACTCAAGACAATAGGTGCCACCCTGCCCACTTGAGAATGTCAGGAGACCTAGTTTCTGCAGACTGTCCTCCCTGCAGGAAAGTAAGCTGGGAGAGGCTGTCCTGGAGGAGATGGTGCCTGGAAAACCTGGGTCTTAATTACACAGGAATTGGAAATTAGTGGGAAAGCCCATGGTGGTGGACACGAACATATTGTAGAGAGAGCACTACGAGGTCTTAGTGTGCATTCTGCCTCACATTCACCAGCACGGCCTTGGATGTGTGTATGCTTGTGAGAGGGAGTACTTATGTAGTCTCTGCACTGCATGTAGGTGGTCTCGTGGCTTGCACATTTGCGTGTGCACATGGTGTATATGCATGTATGTATGTGTGTCTGTGCATTGATGTGGGGGTGTGGCCACGTGACATGTATATGTGTGTGAAGTGTGGTAATGTGGTACACATGTGTGCATGTGTTTTTCATATGTGCATACACATGTGCGATGTAAATAGTGTTTATATACCTGCATGTATGGATGCTTATTGGTGCATAAAAGTGAAGGTATGTGTGGCCATGTAACATGCATATTCATGTTGGTACCTTGTGCATGTACATATGAGGGGGAATGTGTGTCTGTGGCCATATGATGACATGTATAAATATGCATATATGTGGGTAGTGTGCATACAGGCCAGTGGCATGCGTGTATGCATGTGGAGTGTGTGTTTGTGGAGTATCTTCGTGTAGCCATGTGGCATGAATGCACATGTGATCTAGCTGTGATTGTGGAGTACATGCATGTATGTGTATGTGTATGCTTAGTCCCTCAGGAGTTTTCTCTACTTCCTAGTCCCTTTAAATGCCACACTGGACCAGGGTGCAAAGTGAAAGGCTCATGCTGGTGGCTACTTAGACTGGGGCTTCTATTAGCATGTCCATTGTGGCATAGGAAGGGAAGGGGAGTGAACCTTATGGCCATGTACCTGTAGGACCACCTGGGAAACACCTGGACTTATGAGTTATCTCCTGGGCTTCAAGGAACTTACTAGGGATGGTAGCTCAGCTGGTCTGCGGGTGCAAACCTGTTCTACACTGACCAGCACATCAGAGGAGCTGTAGCCATTGCTGCCCTCCTCAGAAAACCAGCAAAGGACTTTGCCCTGTATAGACTCTAGAAGATGGATGAGAAGGGGGATGGCACAGAGTCTGGGCAGATGCTGAAGTGCACTCAGGGGGCAAGGAAGTATTTCTGGGCAGGTGTAAAGGAATGTCTTTTAGGGTAGACACAGAGTCCACAGAGTGGCATGCTCTGGAGATAGGACAGGGCAAGAGCCCTCAGATGCTCCCTAGTGGACCCAGAACATCAGCGCTCACTGTGGAGCCCTGGTGCTGGGTACATGTGGGGAATGGGCTCCAAGTATCCTTTGCTTGGAATAAACTCTGGGTTCACTCTCCGGGTCCATATCAAACAAGGTCTGGGACCCCAGGGTCACAGGCCTTCTGTGGAAGCCTCTGGGGGGTCCCAAGTTCACCAACTTCCCGCTGGCCCTGCGGGTCCTGCGCGCCCAGGGCCCAGGCTGTGGGTATGCTGGGCCGTCTCTGTCGCCATCCAGAGGCTCGGCTGGGGCGCGGCGTCCCCTCTGCCCGCCTCCCTCGCCAGTCCCGGGCCAGTGCGGGGCCCCGTCACGCCGGGCACGCGCTCCAGGCGCGCCCCTCACACTGGTGACGGGGCGCGCCGAGCTGGGGCGCGCAGCGACGCCCAGAGCCGCGGGCTGGCGTCCCCGGGCGGGCGAGCACGGGAACGGGCGGCGCGGGCGCGGGCGCGGCGCGGGCGGCGCGGGGCGCAGTGGGCCGGGGCCCGGACACGGCGGCGGCAGTAAAGGAGCACGGCGACGAGAAGGAAGACAAGGAGGAGATGGCACACGCAGGGCCCGCACGTGGAGGCCGGCACGGGGGCGCGGGCAGGGCGGGCTGCTGAGACGCGCTGCTGCCCCCCGCGCGGGCACCGCGGTTTCAATGGCGCCATCGCCCAGGACCAGCAGCCGGCAAGATGCGACCGTCCTGCCCAGCATGTCCTCAACTTTTTGGGCGTTCATGATCCTGGCCAGCCTGCTCATCGCTTACTGCAGTGAGTACCGTGCACCCGGGCCCCACTTGGGCCTTGGGTCCCCGGCCCGGCCCCTGCCCCAGCGGGGCGCCCCGCGTCGGTGCAGAGTTGCGAGCGCGTGGCGCGCGGTCCCGGGTTTTGGCCGCTGTTCCGCTGGCCCGCGAGGGCTGGGTGCAGGCAGCTCCGGGTTCCAGGCACTCTGCTGCCGGGCGCATCAGCCCGAGCGTGCTTCCGCGGACTCGCCAGCAGGGCCGGCGTCAGGCCCAGGCCAGCACGGAGCGTCCCTGCGCAGGGGTGCCCACTGCCCGCCGTGTGGTTGCCACTCTGGCCCAGTCTGGCGACCGAGCGGAACTGCGCGCGCTGAGCTTCCCGCCGGCGACACTCCCTCCGGGGACTTGTGGGGACGCGGCAGCCGAGCCCGAGCGGGACTCCTCAGGCAGGAGCGCGGCTTGGGTGCCAACGTGTGGCGGAGCTTCTGCCTTTCTGAGAAGCGGGTTCGCCAGATGCTTTCTGTAAAAGGAGAAGTAAGGGGATGGATGCCACTGGAGGGGAGGGTCAGCTACCGCTGTGAGGGTGGTTTGGAGGAATGAATTGGCGACCCAGTGGGTCTGGCAAGGGCTGCGGAGGGAAGTGCGGGCTGGTCGGTGCCTGGCACAGGGCGCTGGAGCTGGGCTGGGCTGGGAGCAGGACGGTGAGTGGTGGTAGATCGCATTTGGGAAACGATTATCTGAGTCCTGTATGTACAGACTTAGGACTGATGTAGGGTGTGGAGGCATTGTCCTGCCTAGTGCCTGTTGGTAACTGGTGGGCTGGGTGGAGGTTGGTTAGCGTCCCGGGCACAGGCTTCAGCAGGGATGGGAGCTTGCCTGGTTACTGGCTCCTGCCTTTCCGTCTCTGTGGGAAGGAAGAACTAGTGCCAGGGAACACCTGTCATGGAAAATTGCCACAGGCGGAGCGGGTGGGGGTTGATGAGAAAATATGGATTCTTTACAAAATTAAAATAAAATAAAAGGCCATCCCCAAGTGATTCCTCCCACTTCCCCCGGTTGTCACCAGAACCTCGGGTCTCCTATCTCCCAATTCCAGCTCCTCCTGTCTCTGAAATGGGATTGCAGCAGCCTCGGAGACTCAAGTTATGGCTAAATTTGTCGCCAGAGTCCTGGGACAACTCTGCCTTGGGAATAGCTCAACCCCCAGCATGAAGGCGTCTTGAGGGAAATTCGAGTAGGCCCAGAGCAGAAATTGTCCCAGTTGTTTCAAGCCGTCTGTGTCCCCCCCTGTGTTGCTGTGGCATCTTCCACTTAGGTTCAACAAGCAATGTTCTAACCTGGTTGCCCTAGCTGCCCTAGTAAAGGAGTACCGTGGTGTGAGCCACAAGAGAGTGCCCACCGCTTAGCCTTCTGCAGCCTACTGACTGCTTTCAGGGGCTCTCCAGGTACCTCTGAGCCTTGATTCCTTAGCCATACAGGAGGAGTTAAAGACAGGTAAACTCCCGAGCTGAACAGGGGCTGTCAGATAACACTTCTGGTGCTATCCCAGGGATGATACATACAGATAGCAGTGTGTGTGTGTGTGTGTGTGTGTGTGTGTGTGTGTGTGTTGGGGGGAGGGAGCATGGGGGGAGCTGAAATCGGGAGCTGGCAGTACTTCCTGGGCAGGTCCTTGGGTTAGCATGAGAGCCCAGAGCTACAGACTGGGTCCATAGAGGCAGCTGTGCACATGGGAAAAAGACAGATATCCACTAGTGACCTCAACATTCGACACTTCAGGATACCACCAAGCTGTACCTTGTATCCACTCCCAGCCTCTGTCCTTTGTATTCTAGACCTCAGTGTGAATCAAAATTTACCCTTACCTCTTCATCCTGTTGGCTTGCCCCTTGATCTGACGGGAGGGATGGAGTCTCATAGACACAGAGAAAGACAGGGCCTGCTGCACATGTCTCTGTCTTTAACAGGCCTCCCTACGGAGTTCTTTCTCCGCTACCAGGGCAATTGGTAAGAATCTTATCCAGACGAACAGAAGTCCTCAGCAGCCACATTTTGTGGGCTGTTGCCATCTCCACATAATGGAATAATTGACAATGAGCTAACGTTTTTTTAGACACACCCCATTACACCAGAAATGCAGTTGGAGAAATTAAAACACTGCTCTAAAATACAAAATAACATTGTAATAATTTATAGCTGAGAACTGCAATCGTGGGGGAAAAGAATATTTTGTTTTTCTCAGAATCGATAATGCATAGGAAATGATAATTGAATAGTTCCTGTGATTTCCAGTCTCTTGTTCAACATATCTGGGATGAAGGATAGTTAGCATCCTTGTGTGCAAGATGTTTCAGTAAAGGATTTTTATTACCCTAACCATCTTTTCGCTACAGAGCAGATACATTTGGGAAGCCGGTGTCCATCTTTTGGGGCTCAGGGATGTTGCCTAGAGTGTGTATATTTCTCTGTTACACACATGGTGCTCACTTCCTGGCACTAATCGGAGGAAACTGGATTATTTCCTGGCCTGGTTTCTGTTGGGGGGATTCAACTGCTCTTGCCCATTGGATGTCCTTTGCTGTGTGCTTGAGATTCATATTAAGGAGGTGGGCTCCACCCTCTGGCTAGAGAAAGACCTGCAGTCCACCAATTAGGATGGTTGCTATGGTGACTCAGCCTTGTCATTTTCGGGGATTGGGGAAGAATTGCCAGGAAAAGCAGAGAGAGAGAGAGAGAGAGAGAGAGAGAGAGAGAGAGAGAGAGAGAGAGAGAGAGAGAGAGAGAGCCCCTGTGAGGCTGCTTTTTAAAATGGGTGCTCTACTTCATCTGTGCTAAATGTTACTTACAAGGTGCACTTCACAAACAAGCATTCAGCGTGTTTACCAAGTGCTCCCGGCAAAGTTAGGTGTTGTGAGAAGGGAAACGTGCTTTGTTCTGGGCTTGGGAAACTCCTCAGACTGTGGCTTAGGAGGGACTGAAATGTTTGAATTGCTCCAGCTTGTGGAGCAGGAAGGTCAGCTGGCCAGACACCGTTGGGGAATGAGGTAGTACCAAGGGCTGGTGTACTGTGTGCCGTGCCCACACCTAAGAGTTCTTCTTTCCACCCTGGCTTGCGGTCTTTTGGAGATAATAGCAGCAAGGAGCATGGAGAAAATGATGAGACTTGTGACACCCGAGCCTTGACTTTGATACTTGCGAGCAACGTTCAGTTCTGGAATAAAGTGGACAGACGCTCCTGGCATGTAAATGCTGGAAGAAAGGCCTCATTTCAGAGCACTGGGGAGTCCAGTGCAGGAGAGGCATTGGGGCTGCCTGTTTAACATACTTTTTTTTTTCAAATAAATCCTGCTAAAATTGAATTGTGCTGTTCGGTTAAATCTCATGGCCGCAGCTGTGCATAGGAGAAATTACAAACAAGTTTTGAATTGTTTTTAATCCATTAGAATACTAACCGAGCGTAGGCACTTTGATGGTCCCCAACATGCATTTCCTCTACAAATACAATTTGTGGCATATTTAGATGACAATGTACTGTATTCCTGCTGATCAAATGTGTTTTCTAGAGTTCTCAAAGAGGTAAAATTGAAAATACCAGAGGTTTCAGAAAAATGATGTCTTTTAGGAGTCAGTTGGCGTCTCCGTCTCCCTTTTTCTCTCTCTCGCTCTCCTATTTTTTTTTTTTTTTGATGAATGTCTGGCTTGAAATGTGCTGCTTCTTTCAGCCACATAATATAATGGTAAACGGCTTTCCCTGACTGCATTTAGAGCCCAGGAAGAAGGAAGCAGAGGCATTTTGCCTTCTCTGAGGGTTTTCTGTTTATAGACCTGCAAGAGGCAGCTTAGACTTGACTATCCATCTCCTTTTCAGAGCCAGGGCTGCTTCTGGACAGAGGGTGTGGACCACCCCTGCCCTTCCCCCAACCTCTCCTTGGGGCCGCTTCCACCAGTGTCTACTGCTTGCTTTACACTTTCACACTGGGCTGGCTTCTTTCTCCCATCAGCTGTGAGCTATCCGGACCTAGGTGAGGTCAGAGGCAACTGGAACCAGAAGAGAGCTTGACTAGACAGTACTCCTGCCTGCTAAACTCTCAGCCCTGGCCCTGCCTCTACACTCAGGGCATAAAATATGTAGATCAACTTTGGTGGTGTGAAAGTACTTTCAGGTGACTTTATAGGCGCAATTATGGGGAAACGTTATGATAATGGCACAGTAGACGAGGGGAGAAAAAGCAAAACATTAAAATCCCCATTTCTTTATATAGCTCGGCAGCTGCCTCTTTAGAAGACCTCATTTTTGCTTTAAAACTTGGCTTGCCGGAGTTAATGACCTCTGTAGATTGCAACCTGTCACCTAGGGCTTTGCTGATGCCCCACCCCTGAGGTCGCCCAGGGCAACACCCTGGCTAGCATCTAGGCTGACGAGGGTTCGCAGGTGCTTCTTTGTGTACTTCACCAGCCACTGGCTCAAGGCCTGTGAGGGGCTGGAACAGGACCCATTGAGGCTGCTCCTTCCTTCTTAAGGGCTCACTTACTTTTACCAGGACCTCTGAACTGCCCCAGGGATTTCTGTGAGCTGGGGTTTCTATGCAGGCCACTGGCATCCCCTGAATGTCACTGACCCCACTGCTCCAGAGTGCACCAACTAAATGAAGCAGCGGTTGGTGGGAGCTGTTCTGGAGCTGAGCTATCGGGGAGGGGGGCAGACTTGAGTCTGGGTGACTGTCTCCACCCTCTGTCACGGCAGAGAGCTTGGTGAAGGACTGCAGAGTGCTTTGTAATACCCACTTACTTCTTAAAATGGGTGGCAGAGGAAAGAGGGCAACCCCTCTACCTCTAAGGAGGTAAGTGGAGCTCCTTTGGGATCTTACCCTCTCACATTCTGGGAAGGCAAGTCCCAACTTGGCAGACTCTGCCATTAAGGATGGTGAATGGCGGGAAGGACTCCCGTGTCACTTTGTGGTTGATCTCCTCTTTGCAAAGACCTGTCCCTGGACTCACCTTCCAGGCTTCACAAGGGAGGCCAGAGTGGTGTGTCAAGCTGGAGACAGAGCCTCTGGCCTGTGCATTTGGTGTGTGCTGGGGCGCTTCAGCCCTGTGCCAGGCTGTGGAGCAAGGGGTAAACGAGATGACTGCTGTCCTAGCGCTGACATTACAATCGGAAGGCAGGCAGTCGACACAGAGGAAAGACTGGAGAGAGCTGGCAGAGGCCATCTGTGTTCTGCATTCTCTATAGCCCTTGGACTGTCTCCCCTCACTGTCTCCCTGCACTGGGCATAGAGGTGCTGTCCCATCCACCTTGTAGTTAGCCAGTGGCCCCTCACAGCCTGCCTGCTTTTTTGGGCTTTGTTTGCAGAGTGAGAGACAGGGAGGTCTGTGACAAACAGATGGAGCAATCCAGCCCTCAGGGTCCCTGATATCAAGAGGATTGTCACAAGGAATAGGCTGTCCAGATTGAAGAACCAGTTGATCATGGCTCTAGGGCATGGGATGTGGGTGCTGTTCTCTGACTGCACGTGAAACAAAACACAGCCTGTACTCCTGTACTCCTGCTGAGGCAGGAGAATCTGATTCTAAGTTCAAGGTCAACCCAGACAACTCAGTGAGATCCTGACTCAGAATATAAAGGTAAGGAGGTCTGGGGGTTCACAGCTCGGTGGGAGAGTGTTTGCTTAGCATTCACAAGGCCCTGATTTCTATCTCTCCATTGCAGAGAAAAGCCCCAAACCACAAAGAAGCCAACCCTCAGGTAGACTTTCACAAGCTGCTTGTGTTTGTCTTCTTTGCTGCACAGACAGACAGAAGCACGCACACACACACACACACACACACACACAGAGAGAGAGAGAGAGAGAGAGAGAGAGAGAGAGAGAGAGCCACCCCCTGCTACTCTCCAGTCTCATCCTGGAGCCTGAGTCTGCTTGCTAAGATTGTCTGAGTCTGTTGCATCCCTTGGGATCTTGGGATGCAGAGATCCAGGTTGCGAGTTGCTGGTCTACCTGATTATGGGTCTCGGCTCCTCCTCAGCTGGCCATGTCTATCAACTCTCTCTGGGCCTAGAGCTCCCCTAACAAGTGGTCCCACTCATATGAAGCTTTGCCTGCTAGTTCCTGAGGCTGTGTCCCTCTCTGCTCCCCAGTTTCTTCAAACAACTCTTCCTCCTTTATGCTTGGGTCAACCTTACTCTGTGTAGAAAGAATAAACAGTATTTTCCCTGGAACACTGCAGGTGCTCACTGACTTCTGCCTATGTTCACAGTGATAGAAAATTCCAGAAAAGGTGGCATTTCTGCCTTACCATAGCTGGCAACCTGGAGGGAAGTGATTGAAATTATTAGGTGGTCCTGGGTCAGCCTCAGTTGCTATCTTTCTATGACTGGGAAGGGCCGAAAGGACTGGGTGACAGTGTTGATAAGTGGTGTCTCTGCAGAGAACGGAATTTGGCCGCAGGACTAGGGGTGATGCTGAAATGCAGCAATGGGACCTGGGGACGGGGGTGGACATGGGGAGAGTCTGGAGATTGAAAACAGGCCCTGGCTGGAGCAGAGAGCCATTTTCTTCTGCAAAGAGACTAAGCCATTCAGATCTCTGAAGACCCTTGGTTCTGGGTTCTGACAGTTTTATTGGAAAGAAAGCAAATAGTGGCATTCCTGACCTGTGCTCACTCTTTTAAAAAGTGTGCCTGGGGGTAGAGGGGGACTTCTCAGGGTGCTGGAAGGGAAGGCTCTCCACCCTCAGGTGAATTCCTCATTTACTTAACCCTCAGTCAGCATTTCCTTTTCTTCTCTTTCCTTCTCTCTGTTCTAACTCTGGGACAGTTTCTCAAGAGCACCATAGGCACTTGGACCATCTCAGTGCACTGGAGGGCATGAGCAGTACCCGCCTCCATACACACACACTGCCATAGTCCCCTTGCCCAGTTGTGATGACCAAAGCTGGCTCCAGCCACTTGCCCCTTGGAGACTGAACTGAATACTCTTAAGTTTCTTGCCCGTGGGTCCCCAGTGGGCAAGAATGTGGAGGCATCTCTCAGCTTGGAGAATTGAGACTTCGGGGTTCTGGACTACTGACAAGGGGGTGAGGCTTGCACCCCTTCTGAGCTGCATAGCCTGTTGGGGATCCGAGGATGTCCCACTGCAAGGACCCAGTTGGGCTTCCCCCTGCCCAGAAGGTTTGTGCGGGCTTTGTGGATGCTGTGAGGCCTCTTCCTGGCTGCCTGTACTGTTGGAACCACTTCCTGCTGCAGGGAAGGTGTCTCCACAAGTTTCCACAGCTGCTGTTTTCCAGAGCTAGGACCAGCGCGTTTTGAAGGTGGCTTGCAGTCTCCTCTTCGAGGCTTCATTTTCTATGTCTATCAAACATGAAACCGTAGTGCTGATGGTGATGAAGCCATTTAGAGGCAATCAAACATCCCGGGTCCAGCGTAGCAGCAGAGGCGCCCATCAGCCCCTCTTCATCCACCCACTACTTAATTATGCTCGCCTCTCTTAGAGGAGGCAGCCCAGTTCCCACGTGTGATTTCAGTGTTCTGAGGGTGTCGAGAGCCCTTCCTTTCCTCTGTGGGAAGTTCTGCTCCTGCTTGCAGCGGCTTGGCTGCCTGAAACTGTACGTTATGAGGGTGGAGAGTATGTGTGGTTCTCTGTTCCAGTCTGCCCGTTCTCTAGGCCCTGGTCACTCTGCCCTGGTTAAGTACAGGCTCCCTCAGATGCTCTGTGGGGACTCAGTCCCATTCATGCCTGAGTATCTTCTCTCTGTCAATATGTTCTTTTCTGGTGGGCCCTTAGCTTAGGATTTCTGTGTTTCTGTACCTCAAAGATAAACATGACCCTTTCTAGTTTCCTATTATACATAGGATGGCCACGTGTGTCCCATGGGAGAACTGAGATATGTGTTCTGGTGTGGTGGCCAGCACACACACACACACACACACACACACACACACACACACACACACACACACAGTTACCCTTATCCCCATATCATTGGATGGAATTGCACATCCTGGTTCACCCTCCTTGACAGTGTGTGTTAAACAAAATCTGTTCTCTGGGTTTCTAACCTCAGTAGACTTTGAAGACCCCAGGTTGATAGAACAAGAGGGGACAAAGGCTAGTCTGTTCTTATAGATCCCTCAAGGTTCATTCATTAATCTGTCCTTCACCCAGTAAGGCAAAGAACTGTAAGTGTGGCCCAAACACAGGTGACAATGAGAGCCAGTTGGGAGATGGTAGAGATAGACCCCTGGGGCTCTTGACCCTCCGCACTAGGCTTTCCATGGTCAGTGTCACTTCCTGCTACTTGTGTGTACTTTGTGCAAGTCATGCTCCAAACAAGAGTCTACCTTTCCTCTTTGGGTCCTGCTTCCCTTGCTTGAAATGGATGGTGATAATTGACCGCCAGGGCTGGGGTTTTACCATGCATGGATTGGAGATGGCTCACTTGAGCCTACAGAGTGTGTGTTGGCAGCCTCAGAATAAAGCTGGAAGGCCACAGCATGCAGCCACAAACCCTCTGTACTCTGACATTCTCCCTTGTCATTGACCAACATGAGGCTATAGTGACAGCTGTTTTCTTTTGGGTTTAACCATGTAACCTATGGGATGTACCTGCCACTCCCTCAGTGAAGCTGGTGCGTTTCCCAATGAACATCTCTGCTGTGTTTCACTTTGATGATCCAAAATGAGCTTCAGAGGACATGGTAAGTCCCGGACCCTGGGCATACACTGATCTCCAAGGCTGTTGCTGAGGCAGGCAAATCTGGAAGACGGGTGGTGGCTGGCTGGATTATGAGCTCTGTGCCTGCAAGATTGGGATGTGAGTCATAGAGCTCTCAGCTGGTTCCTAGCTACCCTTGGCTACCTCTTTGACAGCAGTCTATAATGGCATACCTCAAAACCTACCTGGGGGCTTCCTTGTGCCCCCAGGGATGTGGGAAGCCAGGAGAAGCCTGAGCCTGTATGCATAGGTACCTGAAACATTTGCAGTGAGAAGAATTGCTCGGGTGAGAGATGCTTAAAGTCATACTGGAGATAGCTCAGAAGGTCAGCCTCATTGTTACCTTGTTAAGAGATGGCTCTTTCCTTAAGTGGCACTGTCCCCTGTCTCCTGCACTTGGCCATTTCCTTATCCCAGGTCAGCTAACCTATTGTCTCAGAACAGCTGGCCCCCTCCCTGCACACATCTTGTCTTTTATTCAACCCTGCAGAGGCCTAAGACAGGTGTGGATACAGCTCCTACCTGAGCTGCTGCCCCTCCCTGTTCAGCTCCTCTTCCCTGTGGCCACAGAATTCACTAACGCTTGGCTCAAGAAGTCAAGAAGGTCTTCTGTTCTGGGCACAGCCAGCCTTCACTCTCAGAGGAGCTCAGGTCTGGCCCCTCTCTGTGAGGGCAAATGCAAGGTCTGTGTGGCACAGGGTTCCCAGTGCATCTTTCTGCCCTTCAGCTCTCTGTTCTGTGGGACTCAGCAGGGTTTGGAGATAGGAGGACAGCCATGTCTGTTCCTCTCAGGAAGCTCCCATTTCCAGTCAACTTAATCCTCAGCACGGGCTTTGGTGTGGAGAGAGAGGGTGTTAAAGGTGGAGGGGCTTCCAGGGTGAGCTGGCCTCACAGTCTTGTCCCTGCCTTTGAATCATCTTAGAGACACAGTGTGTGTCTGGTGGGAAGTGCTTTTCTGATAGCCCCTCTCTGAGACTTCCATTAGACTCAGGGCGAGGCTGTGGATGGGCTGCCTGTCAGAAATGTAGATAAACAGTGTTGAAGGTGCTTCCGGCCTCTACCTGGAAGCTCCCACAAATTCCAGAAAATCTGATGAAGTGGGGTGATGGGAACTAAATTCATTGAGGAGCCCAGAAGGGACTCCTTTCTCTGTCCTCAGAGACTCTGTGTGTGTGTGTGTGTGTCTGTGTGTGTATGCGCACATGCGTGTGTGTGTGTGTGTGTGTGTGTGCACACACACGCCAGAGAAGGGTGGAACATTTCCTGATTTTTTCTGTTCATCTTCCAGGCATCCCAGTCAGCATGCCTGGTTCCTACACACCATACCCTGGCTGGTGGATGGCTTCAGAGGGATTTCTCAAGAAACAGAAGTGGTACAGATGTAGGTTCCAGGGTCTGGGGATTTGGGGAGACCCTGTTAATTTCACCGAATGGCCTCACCTGCCATATCTTTTGGATCTTCAAGTGGGAGGAACTATTAACTCTCCTAGGCCTCTCCTAGTCTCATCATTGATAGCCATGACCCAAGATCTCTCTTCCTAAGCTTAGGAAGGCCCACGCCTCTGTTTTGTCCACAAATTTCTTTATTCATGTCAGAAACCACTGGGTAGCAGGACAACAGAAGGAATTTTTTCTGGCCTGGCTGACCTGAGAACAGATTTTAAAACCCTGTTAATGTCCTCGACTGCTATGAAACTTCCAGGCTGAGAGCAATAGATGTGGCTTGTCTTGTTTCTGCCGTGCATTTGATTATATTGAACACCCAAGTGAGCCAGTTTAGAGGAACCACGGAGCCTGGAGCCTGAACGTGGATGGCTCATTTTAGGGAATATTGGAGCAGTCTCTGGAGGTCTCTAGAGGCTCCCTTCCTATGCTATTTTTTTTATCAGATAAAATGCTACAAGCTCCAAAGGATTCTTAAATGATGTGTGGCCTCGTGCTAGTGGCCTTTCAGACAGAAAGATACTTTTACCCTGGTTTAAATTGCTTCTCTCCTGTAGCATTTTGCTACACGATGGCATATCCTAAATAAAGTGAAATGGGTTCATTAATTGGTGCTAATTTATGTTTCTCGGCTCCTGTGCTCCAGTGGCTGAAAGAGCCAGGCAGAGTCATCTGTAGCCTGCTGCAGAGCTGTTCTCACCCTTTCTGCCCTTTTCCTCGCAGGCTCGTTTCTGGGAACGAGCTGCTGCCTTGGTGTGGGGAGATGTGTAGGAGGCTCCCTCTGTGTCCCATCGATCTTCTCCATCTTTGAGGGCCATGGGGGACTTTGCCTGTGCAAAACTCTCAGCTTCTCTGGGACTTTAGAATTCCAACCTTGGTGAGGCACCTTTGGGTCTGAAATCCACGTGAAGCTAAATGTTTGGAAACTCCCGTGATAGAGCCCAAAGACAGATGTTGTCCCCCTGGGAACCTGAGGGACCCATTGCAACTGGTTCTTAATTGGGGACTTGGCTGCTGGAGCTGTTGTAGATAGTGACCTTGGAGAAGTGTCTGAAGGCCAGGGCTTGGAGTCCTGAGCTCCCCGGACTAACAAGTGAGTACACATACTGAAGATTTGGAATTGTGTAGCCGGCAGGCTCAATGCCTCTAGCATTTTTCCTGTTTTGAAACAGCTACTGTCCCATAGAGAGGTGGAGTTTCTCTGAGGAGACCACAGTTTGGTGTGAATCCATGCTTTTCCTGAGCATAGCAACATACTTCTCTTGCTTTCCTTCCCCCCACCCCCACGATGTTCCAGAATGGAGCAGAAGCCATTTGTAAAGTCACTCTGAAAGCTCTTCAGTGAGCATCAGGGCATCCACAGGGCTGTCATCACAGCGATACCGAACAAATCCCAGTCACCAGCCTTTCCTCAGGTGGCCATGTGGTTTCTCTGGAATTCAGAAGTAGCCAGGATGCTATAGGAAATGAGAACATTTCAGGGTCAGGTAACCTTGAGCACATGGGACAATGGCTCTGGAGGACAAATCCATAGTGCAGGTGGAAGTAACCAGCCTGCCCATGCCTTCTCTACTCTTTGCATGCGAAATGCATGTTGTAACTAAACATACGTGAATTAAACATACACACAAAAAATCCTGAACTTTCTCATAAAGGACTCTCAAGGTGCCTGTCAGTATCCAGCTGTTCCTGGGGAATGTGACTCAGGGGTTCCCTGTCTCACCTGCCACCAGCTCCACACTGGTGGGGGAAGCTGGACTTGCTCTCTGCTGTGTTTTTACCTGGATTTCTGCCTGGCTTGTTTGTACATGGGACTCTGCTGGCCGTGCACTGCCACCTTGGAATCTGAAGCGTCTGTCTAGGACCTACAGGGGAGGATCTCTGAAGATGTTAAGCTAGTACCCACCTTCTGAGGCTGTGGGATCTGAATGTACCTGCTCCTTACTTAAAAGCAAAGCAGTAGCAATTACCTGTGCAAGAACCTTCACCAGTAGCTCACAGAGATCACTGGCCTGTGAAATACCTCTTAGAAGAAGTGGCAGCTGCCGCCTGATGGTGGAGCGTGAGGTGGGATTTGAGGAGAAGTGGATAGGGTAGAGAAGTCCATTTCCCTCTGATAATAGACAGTAGTGTGGACAAAGACCTTGAGAGAAGGGCAGCTTGGCTAGTGTGGTGTGATGTGAGGCTTGGGGGCCTCTGAGCTCACCTTGCCTAAGCAGCACTCCCTGAGAAGCCCTGGCTCTAAGATCACAGCCCAGGAAGACTTACAGTCCCTTGGATCCTTTCTGTCCCCTTCTTTTTCTCATCATGAAATATTCGTTAGCTGTAGACAGTGTGGGATGTTCCACAGTACACAAAAGGCTAAGAATCCTCAGTGCTCTTCATGTTCAGAAAACCCAGAGCCTCTCCACCCCACAGTGCTGGGTGATGGCTGATGGGCTGTGTCCTTTCTAGCTGGGTCATGGGCCATGTGACTCAGCAAGAACCATCAGCACTGCTTGGCTGACAGGTACTTGCGGTTCCTAAGAGAAGGCCTGTTGTAGATGATCCACCCATTTGCTGCTGCATCTTGTGGAAGGCATTATTGGGTGTTTAGAAGTCTCAGGACACATGTCACCTCTAATGCCATATGTTGGACCAGGGAATACTGTCTGACGACATCGCCATGCATAAGGCATGTCAGCGGGTTGAGCCAGCTTCACTGCCTTGGCAATATCTGAATCCCCAGGGAGCCACCCATCCTCACCAGAATCCTTTGTTTTCAGCAAAGCACATATGTTTTAAATTCCTTGTTGCAAACAGATGGTACCAGCCACTGTATGTATTTCACTGCAGTGACCCTCCCAGTGGGAGGCCAGACGCATGAATCTACTTTCTACACATGGAGAAGCAGAGGGTCATAGAGAAACACCGTGGTGCCCTTTTACCTCCATGTTCAGAGCCCTCACCTCCAGAACAGGCTATGTAGTGTGGATTGCTTCCTGCCCATGGAGAACTGGGTGTTCACTACTCTTGGTCGCTTCACTGAGCCATTTGATGCTCTACAAAAGATACCCCATTTTCTTCTATGGTTCTTGGTGCTAGGTGGGCTGTGGAGAACGCCACATCATGTCTCTGTGTTTGGCAGGGAAGAGAGCCATGCCTACCTGGGATAGGGCTAGCACCAGGGCAGGTGTGCAGTTCAGAAGAAGCCATCTTTGGGGCAGGGTGGAGAAGGAGGTGAGAGGTGATTAGCTAATTGGGTGGAACTGGCTAGGCCCTGACTTTAAAAGACAGTGAGATACCAATCTGGCTTTTCCAGAAAGTTCTCTATTGTTCCTTCCTGGGGCTAGTGCGGGGCTAAGGAGGCCTTGAACAGCCTTCAAATGTGGAGGCATTAGCCAGGGACCTTGTCTTTTTAAGACAAGCTACTTCTGCAGTAGGCTTCTGGAAGTAGCCCCCTTCCTCACTGTATGTTCCCCAGCCAGGCACTGATGGACTCTTAGGTATGCTCTGGCCTCAGAACCCTCACCTCTAATGATGCTATGAACGTTGTCTACTGGGCTGTGGCTCTCCAGACGGGGTGATTTTGTCTTGGTAGTGCAATGGGGTGGTAACCCTCAGAGTGGACCGGGAGTGCTGCCATAGTGGACTTTAGTAAAACTGGGCAGCATCAGGAGAAAGATGTGTCGACATGGGCAGAGATCCTTTACCACTCTACACCTCCCTGACTCCCAGACACCAGGGACTTGAAGGAAGCTGTCTGGCATAGTGGGACCCCTCTTTCTCAGGACTTGGCTTCTGGGGGGGGAGGCTTTATCCCTAACCTTATCTGTGGTGCCATGAGCTGTGTGATAGGGCTTTCCCATTAGCCTTAAGGTCCTCGCTGTAAGTCAGTATGTTCATCCTGAACCTTCAATGTAGGGACGACTGTGTTTTGTCTCTGGAGCCCTGACACTGGGCCCCAGGCCACATTCATGCTCTTAGTCTCAGTTCCTCTCTCCCAAGTTACCGATTTTTGCACTCAGAATCTTAGGTGGTTGAGAATGCAATCCTGATATTATAGACAGGGAAACTGAGGCTGGAGAGGTAGGTGCCTCTTAGATTCAGCTGGGCCTTAAGCGAGGACCTGTCCAGACTCCAGGGATGCCTCTCTTAGAGACACCAAGCTCGTGGCCTGAACTGGAAGTAGGAGCCAAGGTGCCCAGGAGAGGGGAGATGGAGTGAACAGTACTGAGTGCAAGAAGATGGGCAACTGGAGGCTGTGCAGTCCCCTGGCGTTCCGGAGGGCAGTGGGTAGGGGTTGGGACTCCTAGAGTTCCACATGTCTTGGTGAATCCCAGAACCTATCTCCCGGTTTCTACCCTGTTAAGCTGTTGCCTTAGCAGTGGCTCTATCATTGTTCTGTGGAAGTTCAGGAACTGTTGCTCCTAGAAACGATGTTGTTTCTAGTGATTATAGCCTTGGGAGTTCAGTGGAAAGCATGATGGAAACCCAGTCCTGGATTACAGTGGTACATTCTAGAGTGGAGACTGCAAAACCTGGGGAATCTGCACTATGTTCCAGAGATACAGACTGACTCTCCATGAGTGTACACCCCTTGTAAAGTGAGGCAGGAAGACCCCTACTCCTGGAAGCTATCCTGGGCTCCCCCACCTCATCATTAAGTTCTCTGGCTTCAGAAGCAGCTGGAGAAGAGCTGGGTGATGCTGAGATGCCCTGGAGATGTAAGACTGTGTGAGGCAAAAGATTGGCAGCCGTCCTTCCAACATCCAAAGCACTTGAGTCTCAAGAAGGTATTCAAAATATTGGCCACACTCACTCCTCACTTCTCCCCTGGTGCGGCACTCCTAGGAGTTTCTGGCCTTTGTAAACGTTTCATGTTAAAGAGAAGTCTGTCTGGTGATACCAAGTAGTGTCTAGGTTGGCCAAAACCAGGATTGTTGCATGGCCATATGTGTTGGCAAATCCTCCCCTCGATGGTGCTAGGGCTTGTGGTATATGTTGTCAACAAACTACTACCTACCACTCATCCACACCTCAGCCCTTGGTGCTCGCCCACCAGTGTCTGGGTCCCTCCGCCGGGCAGAAAGTCCAGCCTGACCTTGCACACCACAGGCCCGACTTTGGTGGCCCGACTTCGTTTGTCTCCCGGCACATGACATTGGGAAAACCTCTGCTTCCCAGGAAGGAATGTACAACAGCCACTGTCCTCTTTCCCCCACTTCTTGTCTTCCCCACTGGTGCCTGGACTGAGGCCATCATGTTAGTTTTGCATTGCCGTGACAAAAGACAGGACAATATACTTTAAGGAGACATTCCTTCCAGCTCATGGCCTCAATGATCTCAGGCCCATGACCTTTGTCTCTTGAGGCAGAGCCATATATGGCATAGCCAGTAGAAGTATGTCAGAAGCTTCCTATCTCATGGAGGACAAGAAGCAGAGAGACAGAGGAAGAGATGAGGGATCAGGTGTAATCTTCACAGGCATATTCCTGATGACCTGCTTCCTTAATCTCCCAATAAAGCCATCATGTAATAACCCTGTCTCAGAAGTGATCCATTGTTTAGTGCAGTCACCTCAGGATCCAACCACTTCCCAAAGCCCACCATCTGGTTACCATGCCCCCAGCACACGAGCCTGTGGGGACATTGAATATTTAAGCCTTAGCATGTACCCCACGTCCCCAGCCTGAATGCTATACTACAGGGTGTGACTTCTCACAGAGCAGAGGGGGAAATTTATGAAAGCAAGGTTGATAGCCTTCAACCAACACCATATTTCCAAACTGCAATGTGTCTCTTCATTTCTATTTTACAGCCACCCCTTCTTTGGTTCCATCAAGCAAACTTTGTAGACAGGCCCAGAAACCTTGTGGCAAAGCCCTTGCACCTTGCCATGGCGAAGAAAGGAAACTTTATTTGTGCTTCAGTTGCTGTTATGAGGAGGCTCTGCCTGCCTCAGTGAGCCAGGAACAGCCTAAGAGTTGGGGACTGGCATGTGGGTGGTACATCTCCCCTGTTAAGGTAAAGTCAGGTCTCCATAGGTAAAGTGCATCTAACAGTTACAGGTATTGAATGGTCTTGGAGAGAGAGAGCAACAGTCATGAACATCCCTAGGTTGGTGGCCAAGCACTGGACCCCAGGACACAGAGAAGCTGGGCTTCGGGGAGGTGATGCCTAGGAAGGAGGCCAGGACTCGGGCTGTGATTTGGAGAAACTGGCTCCCACAAACTGTATGTCCTGTGTCTCTGTGTTTGTGAAGCCCATCTGCAGCCAATAAGGCAGACCCAGGCAGCAAGGTGATGGGAGCCTGCCGAGGTGCCCTGTGGGAGAGCTGCCTCGCTGTGGGTGATGTGTGTTGAGGCATCCCTATCCCTCTTGTGCCTTGGCCACACTACAGTATAGAATAATGTCCTTTACAGACAAGCGGTCATTTCCAGGAGACTTTTAAGTAGAATTAAGGGCGAATAAAATCTGAAACTAAGAGTCCCTGGGTGCAGACTGGCAGGGAGACCAGAGGGTAGGCCAGGGGCCAGCCTGTGTTCACTCTTGCTGCAGGGCCAGTGCAGCATCTCTCAGCAAGCACTGTCCCCTAACACAGTGCTATCTGTACACAGGGGACTTCTGGGGGGGGGAGCAGTTTGGGGCCTGAGTCTCCTCAGGGCCAGCATCCACCTAGCAACATGCTTGCAGAGTTGGTTCAGGTTGTATTTTCAGTGACAGGGATGGCTTTGCTTCTGGGCAACATCTAATGCCAGCTATGGGAACTGGGAAATTGTGGGATCGAGAGGGTGTAACACACTCATTCCCCCTTCAGCATGGCCACTGTGAACTTCCTGAGACTGGTGGTTCACTCTGGTGCAGGCTGCAACCCTGAGTTGGTATGAGTCGTGTCTGCTGTGTGCCCTGGTAGCCCGGCCTTGGGCAGGGTGCACGTGCACGAAGACCAACCTATGTATTGCTTGTTCCCTGGAGGCTCCCATATGCTCTGAATGTGGCCCTTCAGTGACACTGATGACTTTTAGAGAACTCTGTTTGGGCTGTCTGATTCGTTGGGAGCAGAGTTGTCTGCTAAGATGAAGCTGGAGCTGTCTATTGGGAATCAGTACAATGACCTCAGCTTAGGTGAGATTTCCCAGTTGCCTAACAGGACAAGGAGAGAAGGGAAGGACTGGGCTCCTTCCCTGTTCTTAGAGCCTTTTATGCATTTCTGTGAGACAGTCCCATGTGTCTGTTGTCTTTTTTGTCTCTCTAGGATGCGAACTCTCTATCCTGAGGCCTGTTGCTGTGTGGTACAGTGGGAGGAGGCAGGGCATGGCAACCTAGTGCTGACCCACTAACTGCCACCCATCCCTGTGTGCAAGCAGATGAAATAAGCACATGCTCTCCCGAAATTCCACACTGAGAAATTTTCATCTCAATTAATGTAACAATAAGTTTTTGCAGGCTGCGGCAGTGGGCACTGGAAAATGAAATGACACCTTCTTGGCACCTCACGTTGGTGAGTAGGCCAACTGATTATTTTTATATTACAATCCCCAGGCGTTGTCAAATTGATTAATAAATTTGCTGAAGAGCCGTTAACTCTTAATAAATTTAATTTTGGTATTGGGGGATGACTTTGCTATGACCTTTGAGTCTTGACACCCTGTGTGGGCATCAGCATGGGTTTCCTGTCTTGTGTACTGGCCATAGGCTCTCCTCCAGACTTGCCTGAATGCAGGGAGAGTTTCCATTAGCTGTGTTCCAGTAGACATGGTCTTAGGTATCCTGAGGTGACATGGGCTGTCCCTTGCAGTTTTCTTTGATAGCTGCTGTGTTGAGTTCTTTGGTAGGCAAAGCAGAAAAGGGAATGCCCACTGGTCACATGACTTTGCAATTTTGTCCAAATGCAATGGTCTTTGCGTGACTCAAAGTGTCCCAGAGTATTAAAGTCACAGTCACAGGGCTGTCATTTTTGGCTGACCCTTTTGTGCCACTCAGTAGTTCATGACTAATTCCAAAACTGCAAGGCTTCTGCTCTCATTGCCATTTTGATGATAAAACCATCATGGCCCAATTTTGGATGAACTATAAATCTCCCTTCCAGGCCCAACTCTGTGAGTGACCTTTCTGCAGAATTAAGTGGCCGTCATGCAACTGTGGCATCAGGCAGCTCCCAGCACGGGCCAATAACTGTAGACCCTGTCCCAAGTCTTTGTTTCCCTGCCCTCTTGGCCACGTCCACTCAGCCACTCACCTGGACTCTCTCAGCCCAGGGTTCCTCACTCCTTCTACCTGTCCCATCCTCCCTCTGGCTCACCTCTGTTCCACCCTGGTCCTCCTTTCCCCCTGGACCTGCTCGAGGTCACTCCTGTCCTTTCAGTAGTCAATTCCAAGGCCTCTGTGTAGGGCCTCACCCCTTCCAGCCCTAGGGCTTGCTTCTCCCACTGTGTCCCTGAACCAGGACAGTACTCCATGGATGCATACCCATGGCACTTCCATACCATGGCACACTAGCAGCAACTGAGCTCTGCCTTCTGATTGTGTGGGAGCTTCTTCCCTGGAGGACTGGGAGTTTGGCCTTGGAACCAGCCCAGAAACAGGGCACTCTACTGCAAGGCGTCTCTGTGGATGGCAGAAGGTGTAGGGTAGTGGTCATGCAGATCCCAGTAGAGGAGAAGACATACAGAGCCACACTTCTGACAAAAGTTGTCATTTCAACCAGGTGGGTGACTTTGTAAGCTCCTTACCTGAACTCCAACCAGAGCCATCTGATCATCCCTTTGTCTTTGTGAGCAGGTGTCCCTCCTCCAGGTGGGCTCAGTGTACAGTAACCCCAGCCAGGTCAGAGGGAAACCAAGTTGGCTATCCTCTGGCCCTCGACTGACCCTGCGCCATTGCGCAGCAGCATTGCCACCCAGCCACCTCCAGCCTTGACTTCTTATCGGTCAGGAGAAAGAAACCCAGTGACATAGGGCTTCCCAGTCCGCCTTCTGATTGGCCCCACAATGTTCCTGTCGTTAACTTTATGGCGTGCTACCCAAGGCCTAATTAAACCAGATGGTGGTGAAACCCAAGTAGAAGCACAGAGCCACTTTTACATTTAAGTTGATCAAAATTAGGTAGAATGGCATATGCTGGTGGAGATTGAGAATTTTTTAACTACATATTAACGGCCTCGCTTAATACTCTCCAGCAGAGCTCAGTACAGCCTGGGCCTGTGGCAGCACGCACTTCACATCGTCCCACCCCTGTCACCCAGCCGCGTGGTCGTGGTGTAATTTAAGCAAGTGGAATATTCTCCACAGACATCCTCAGAGCATCCTGGGATATTACTGCTGAGCATAATGGGAACATGCTTTCCCCCCCCTCCCAACTCTTGTCTGTGCTGGGGATACCACCAAAAAAACCATATCCCTGATGATGGGACACTGTGACGTTGCGGAGTGAAGCCCACTGACTTCAAACCTTTGTAGTGCTTTGTTGAGGTCAGGGGCTAGGGACAGCGACTGTACGGAAGCTCACGCTGTCTCCTGTGTCAGATGGAGGACTTCCTGTGGGTTGATTGCTGGGCCCATGTTGGAATTTACCTTCTAAATAGGGTATACCTCCCAGTCTGGGAAAGTGTGGTTGCCTGTCTGGGCCTGGTCAACCCAGAAGATAGGGCCCCTACCCGCCCTGCCCCCACCCCACTTACAGAGAGATCCAGCTGCTCCTCTAACCTCACTGGGTTGGGTTCATTTGAGATGAATTTCTCCTAGTGCAACTCACTATGGCCACATGCTTTCTAGAGGCATTTGGTCTAGCCATTCTGTGTGTGACCATGGCTTGTAACAAGTCCTCAAATGTCCTCCTTACCCCCAAAGAAAACTGTGCCGTGAGATGGTCACTCCTCTGTCCCTCTGCCCTATAAACCCTAGGGGTTGCAAGTGTTAAGAGAGAGACCCCCCCGATCTGGCATGTGGGTCTTCTACCAAATGCCCCCCATCTATTGCGGGGAGACTAGTTTCTCTTTGACTGGTATGTGTCTATATATGTATGGGGCTGGGGGTGGGGGGAACTCTACTCTCAGGCAATAGGTTCCCAAGGTGGCCTCATCTTCCAGGCCTGATGTTCTTTCTGAGATAGGCTCCTAGGTTGGTTGACAGGGTGTCTGTATCCGTGTTGTTTATACAAATAGGTGCCCAGTGGAGGCAGGAACTTTAGACCTCAGGCTGCAGGGCAGGGGTGGTGTGGTATGCCGCCTGTGGTGGGTGTTAATGGAAGCAGCTTATTCAGCTCCTTCCAGGCCCTCTGCCCCTCCCCCACCAACTTCTGAGTCCTCTGAGACCAGTAGCGTGAGTCTGGATCTGAGAGGATGTCCCAGAAGCCAACTCAGGATAGGCCCAGGCCTAGAGCATGATCAGTATTGACTAGGAAGCTTGTGTCTGCTCTATCCAGCACGCACGCACACACACACACACACACACACACACACACACACACACACACACACACGTCTGGGACTGCTGACCACTGGCTTGGTGCTCTGAGCTATCACAGGTCTTGAACTGTGTCCCAGGAAGAAAGCAGACCTATACTCAGGGAGCTTCAGAACGCAGTCCATTTTATGCTGCCTTGTCCCGCTGCTGACTCCCTGTCCCCATGTCCAGAGTCTACTCTGAAGCCAGATGGTGTTATTTCCAGGGCCAGACACTCTGCTTGGGTGCCCGAGAGGCCTACTGTCTCCCCATCCCTCCCTTCTGTGTGTTCCTCCCCCTACTGTCCTCCCAGGCAAGCGAGATCGGGGTGAATGCTGGCAAAGACCTACCCTGTTTTCCAGTCCAGTGATGCTGGCATGTGACAGTACGGGGCAGTCCCATGAAAAGCCCCTTTGTCTCCTCTCACTAATTAAGAAATAGCAGCAGGCCTCAAGGGAACCAGGCCCGGAGTCCTCTCTGGATGCCAGCTCTGGTCCTAGAGCTAAGCAGCATAACCAATTGTAGACTTCACGGAAGACCCCAGCTCCAGCCCTGCCCCCTTGATGTTCAGTGCATCCTGAGTAGGTCTATAAGATATTTTGATTCTTGTGGGGAGGTCTGTGGAGTGAAATAATGCTGGGGACCATCAGTAAATTTGCCACCCAGGACAGCCCTTTGCTCTTCCTGGGCTGTCACTGAGCCTGGGTCTCAGTCCATATATCTAAACAGGAAGCAGTAGCCTCTGGGCCCTGACTACTCATGTGATGGGACAGAGAGGTAGGTAGAAGAGCTGTCAGCATTGGACCCAGGACCATAACTCCCCGCAACTGGCGAGTCATCCCTCAGAGAATGGGGTGGGGTGTCATCGCATCTTCTCTTGTGTATCAGGCTCCACATAAAGCCTTGAGAAGAAGCAATGACTCACAGAGTGGTTCTCCCCCAACCTGTATCATAGACATAGCTGTCTCTCCCAGAGCTGGGCTTGGTGGAGCTCCTTATGGAAAACTAGGTCCTCCAGCAGAAAAGAAACTTCTCAGGGACACAATCACATTAAGCGGGCCTCCCCACACTTGGAAGGAGACAGCCATGCTGGGACAGGCACATGTTGTTTGTCTCCCACTTTCACCCCCCTGAAATCTGGGCACACCCACAAGCAGGACAGACAGGAGAGCAGGCCTTTCTCAGTGTGACAGGGTGCCAGTTCCCACCAACACATATCCCTGCAGAGGGAGGACCTGTGGTCCACAGGGCAGGCCAACCACTCTACCCGCTCCTCCTGGACCCCGTGCAGGCAGCAGCCTCCAGTGGCTGACCCCAAGCAGGGAGCCATAGGGAAGTTTAAATTTGAAAATTAACATGGAATCAAAAGAGACAGAGTAATTTTTCATTCTGCTTGAGAGGTTATTTGCTTTCTCAACCGATGCTTAGTATACTGATACATGATGTCAAAAGGTAAATGATTTTAAACCAGATTCAATTTAAATTTCATTACATATTTGTAAGAGATAGGGGCTCCAAGAATTCCTCGCCTTCTCTTTGAGCATCTTTCACTTTTAATAACTCCGGTGCCTAATACCCTAATCTATTTATTACACAACCATGAAGAGGGGCCCGCTCCTAAGGAGCTGACTTCACATGCCTCTGAGAAGGCCTTGTCTCTGAGGTGACCCCAGTACTGGGGGTCGGGGCAACACTCCTGCCGGTGGCCCATCACCTCACTGGTCCTGGCGATGAACGTGTCACTCCAGGTGAATAGGGAGACATCTTCCACAAAAGCAGACTCGATGTGATGCCTTCACCAAAGCAACTTGTGAGATGGCTCAGTGAAAGAGGTGTGTACCTCTGAGCCTGGCAATCCGAGTTCAGTCCCTGGATCCGACATAACAGAGGGAGAGAACTGTTAACTTTGTGTTAACATTTGAACTCTTTATGTGTGCCGTGGTGTGCACTCACACAACACACTTAACAAAGACACAAAAGAACAGAACATGTAAATTAAAACAAACAAAACAGAAAATTTTGGGGCATGGTGCCCTGTGCCCTGCTATGGCAGGGACCATGAGAGATCACTGGGATGACTCACAGCAGGGGGTAAGATGGAGAGCTGAGAAGCATCTTTAGGGTCAGAGTAGGGAACTGTCTGACTAGGCTATGGAGGGATGAGCAAGCTGATGGAAGGTAGACATTAGAGAGGGCACCTCAGAGCACAAGCAGGGAACCTGTCGTTCCGGGGTCTTAGGTCTGGAGATATTCCACCAACGAGGCTCAGTATTGTTCTCAGACTGTGGCATCTAAATATTCTTCTGGCTGGGAGTGGGAAGGACCTAGAACTAGGCCTGGAGTGGAGACAATGGAGTGCCATTCCCCAGAAATGTTTGTCTGTGTAGAGCTACATGCATGAGTGAATGGATGGAATTTTCTTTTGAAGTTTATTGCTGAGTACATCTTCCCATTCGAGCCCCAGGAGTGCAGGATCCAGGCACTGGAAGAGCTACAGAGTTTCCTCTGCCTTCTCCCTGCTCCTGCCTCTGGTTTTACTTTCCCAGAAGGGTGTTGCTTTTAAATTCACATCTGGGCACTTTTAACAAACAAAGCCAGCACCCTCAGGGAGTCCTTCTTTCTGATTTTGGGCTTATTTTCTTTCACAGCCTCAAAGAGTGAGAAATGGAAGGCTCCAGATCATAACACAAAGACCCTTGGGTTCCGTAGGTGCACTCTTGCCAGACCTAGAGTAGGCTTCTTCTCTGACTTTAAGCTCTCCTTTATGCCTGCCCCCTCTCTCCTTTTCTCCCGCTCCCCGCAATGTTGATGATCTTGTTTGTTCCCGGTGCCACACGAAAAAAGCACAAGATAATCACCCAGGCATTAGTCATCATTAAGCTGGTGATAAAAACAAAACAAAACAAAAAAAATCTTAAGCGCTGTTTCCAGGATGGGCGTTGTGTCTGCAATGAATGGTGTTTATTACGAATGTGGGTTTGAGGTATCCATCACGGCCAGAGGCACCCAGACGAAGGAGGCGTGCTGCAAACAGACCTATCTATTAGGTGCTCAGCATGACTATGTGGGGCTCAATAGCCACATGTATTGGCCCGGTTGTTGGGTTTGTTGTTATAACATTATATTCGTTTCTGAAAGATTGAGGGGGTGGGGAGAGGCTAGGCCGGACTCTGTCGAGGCAGAGTTGCCTTGAAGGTCTTCCTGGAGGACTCCTGGGCAGGGTTGTACTCTGATAGACCTTCTTAGTGCCAGTTCAAGGCTCTCGGATGAGCTTTTGAGTTAGTCCTGGTTACCTGCCTCTCCAGGAGCAGGAGGGAGCCATGACGTAGGGAGCTGAATGCCTCAATTTCTCTTAGTTCTGAAGCCCTAGGGCTCCTGGAACAAGGTTCTGCATTCACCCAGGAGCCTCCTTCCAGGAACACACCTTAGGTCTTGACTCGGTTACCCCTGACTTTGCCCACTGTCCAAGGGTTCAAGAGACAGCATACTGCCTGTCCCCACTTTTAACTATTCCTATCCTACTACCAAGGTGATTTAGAGGGACCTGTCCCAAGTAGCTGAGAAGAAACCAGGGCTACAAGCAAGGCCAAGCAGAGCATGGATGAAAGTCCATGTGTGGGAAGACGGATGGGCCTGGGCTTGGCACTGCCTTTGATGATAGCCCTGGCTACAGGGCACTGGGGCTGCCACTCCCCAGCCCACGTGCATTCCCCACCTGCTCCTCTCAGCCAGGCAGCCTTTGATGTGTGTGAGGCTGAGTGAATGGAAAGAGGAAGCGATGCCGTGTGAGCCGTTTTCATTGTCACTGTGTTATTTTGGTCCACACTGGCTGCTTTTCCTGGAATCTCACTATGCCCCTCTGTGTTGCCTGCCTCCCTCTCCCAGCAGATAGCCTGGCTAGTTCTGGCACTGATGTGTGGACATTCATCTTTGCACAGTACCGTTTCAAAGACCTCTGTGGATATGACATCTTGGGGTGAAGGGGTCACGCTGGGTGGGCCCTCTGTCATTTTGAGTGGAGAGGAAGCTCATTTATAAACACAGTTCTCTGGAGTTCTGTGTGTCCATAGGAAGTTGATAAAGATGGCCCCCCTCCATGTCCCTGGACCACGATGAAATTTTCTCAGCATCCTCTGCCATCTGGAAGCCTGTACCATACTCTCTGGACATCTGAGGGCTAAAACAGGATGTCTTCTGCTTCCATGGAGCTCTTGAGACTTCATCTTATGAGTATCAACTCAAGAAGATAGCTGGAACACTTGCCTCTATGCCCATATCACATGCTCTTGCTCCCATTCTCCCCAGGGTCAAAAAAATGGGGACAGAAAGTCGTCTATTTGCCCACCCTTAGGCAGTGAGCAAAGCCAGGGATAGCTGAGTCAAGACCTAAGGTGTGTGGTGTTCCTGGACAGAGGCTCCTGGGTGAATGCAGAACCTTGTTCTAGGAGCCCCGAGGCTTCAGGAATAAGAGAAATTAAGGCATTCAACTTCCTATGCCAGGCCTCCTTCCTGCTCCTGGTGTTGTTAAGTCTATAAGGGGATGCAGCTCTGGCCCATAAACCAACCAAACAAGATGAGTCTCTGCCTTATTTCCAGGTATGGGGTGCACTGTGAATCTTAGAGTATGGCTCTGCCATGGTGTCTCCAGCACCCTTACCTAGGAGGGTAAGTGGGTTGCACACCTATGAACCATGCCAGAGACCAAGCCTCTGTGTGCCTATTTCCTGAAGACTCTGGATTTCCTTGGGAGGGAGGGGTGGAGGCAAAGAAGGAGGAGGAGGAGAAAGAAAGGCAATGTGCATACACCGTCAGGTAGATGCAGGAGTTCGTGTCTCTCAGGGGCCTTCTAGACTCATTGTACCCCACCTGGGCCAGACTGGAATTTAGAAAGAATAGCGGTAAAGAGAAAGACCCTGCTGGCAGAGACCAGGCACCTGCTTTCCTGGAGTGTTAAAGCTGAAGAAGGTCTCTGACCTACCTTGCCATCCAGGGTCTACAGAGCTTCTCATTCACCCCGGGTTCTCTGCAGCTGAAGAAGAACCCTGCCCCACCTCTTTGCACAGCAGTCTATAGAGTTTCCCAGTCACATGACTTCTAGTGTGCACCAGGCCTCCTGAATATTCTTTTGACTTGATTCTTTCCCAGCATTGTGGGAGGTAGGGTAGGTGTGCCTGCTTCACTTAGGGTCTTGATGCTGTCTTGAGTGGGAGCATGGTGGGGCATAGATAGACCAGGTTTGTGCTGGCCAGAGTTGTCATTAGCTTCAAGAGGGTACTTACTCACTCTTAGTGAGACTTGTGGATAAAGGCCTACTCTTCTTAGAGATGGTTAGATGTGCTGCACTTACAACTTCACCTCTGCTTGGGAGCAGGTCTTTTCTTTTGCTTGCTTTTTGTTTTGCCTTGGGTCCCATGCCCCACTGTGATGGTTTGAGGAACATGTGGAAAATAACCTTCCCATGGACTCATTGTGACATTTTTCACAAATGTCGGTGTCAGGATGGAGCCCATGGGTCATTTGGTTGAATGAGGTCAGAGTACAGAGTGGCATAGGGTCACAGAGAGGCCTATTGGATCAGGCTGGACCTAACTCCATAGGGAGCAATGTTGTCAGAGGCCCATTGTCCCCATTTTTGACCCAAAAGGAGGAGTACATGTGCTGAGTGAGAAGCTCAGACTTTGAACACCAGAATGTGGGTTCACGTAGTCCTCATATGGCCACCAGGAAAAGCCCTGGCAGCATTTCTTCCTCCTCAGGAGCCATCTGAGAGCCAGGGAAACAGATCTTTTCATAGGTAAGCACCCTTTCCACCTTCCTGTCCTCTCAATCAGCATCTTCATCATTATGCTAATTATCATCACTGTCATCTTCATGGTATCATCATGGTCATTGCTATCATCATCACTATCATCATTTTCATCTTCATCATCAGCATCCTCATAGCCATCGTCTGTTGTCATCTCCAACATCTTCTTCATTGCTATCTTTATCATCATCACTATCACTGTCTTTATCATTAGAACCATCGTCATCCTTGGTATCATCTTAATTGTCATCATCATCATCATTATAGCCACCATCTTCATCATCATACACTCCTTGCTTCCTTGCCGTCATGTTCACGTCATTAGCATCATCTTCCTTTGCTATCACTGTCATCGTTTTCATCATAACCATCATCTTCTCTGCCACCCTTTGGTTTGCTGCCATCACCATCACCTTCATTATCGTCACCTTCATCGTCTTCATTGACGTTTTCTTTATGTCGTCACTATCTTCTGTGCTTTCATCTAACTGTGATCTTCACTATCATTCACTGCCACCACCTTCATCATCTTCCTCACATCATCTTATTTGTCATCACTGTGGTTTTCATCATAACCATCCTTGTCACTGCCGTGTTTTGCTTCACTGCCATTACCATCACCTTCATTATCATCACCATCATCTTCTTCTTAATTCTCCTCACAGCCATAATTATCTCCGTCAAGACCAACATCTTCATTGTCTTCATCACCATCATCTTCATTAACCGTTCTCTGAATACCTAGAGTCTTCTCTTACAAGATCTAGGGAACAGAGAATGCAGGGAGAGTTCAGATCTAGTCCTGTCCCTCCTCTAAAAGCCTCTGCTCAAGGTTCTTCTCGCCCAGCTTTTTTCAAGCAGAGAGCCATGAACCTTTGCCGCTGTCAACCCAGCTCTGTAGAATGGGTCCTTTTTGTAGTAACAGAAAGGAATTCCTCAAGTTCTTTTAGGCTTCTGTGAGCGAGACACAAATTACCCCAACATCCAAATAGTCCCTTAATTTTCGCTCTGCAGTCAAGTCCCATGACAGGCCCTGGTGGCAACTAGTTTTGTCTGTACAGATGTTGTATCTGGAGGCTTTGACTCTGCTTCTCTCACTCAGTCTGACATATCTGAGGTTTACTTGGTGTTTCCTGAGTCCATCTCTCTTCCTTTCTCAGGCTGATGAAGATATATATTCATTATCTATTCCACAATTCCACTATCAGAAGACAGCTGCGCTGCTTCTAGTTTGGGTTGATTATGAGTAAAGCTGCTGTAAGCACTTGTGTATGTGTTTTAGTGAGAACGTAAGCTTCCATTTCTCCAGGGATTGTATTCTGTATCTCTGTGAAATTGACAGCCCAGTGCAGAGTCGCAAGGTGCTCTGGGGGTGGTGGGAATCAGTCTCTTGCTGAAATTTTCATTCAGACCTGTGTGGAAACTGGGGAAGGTGTGACTGTAATTCCCACGGTGGCTAGTGAACCTCCTGTGTCACCAGGTCCTCAGGGACGCAGCTGCTGCCACTGGTAGCAATGCTGGTGAGAGACTACGTTTCCACTTAATTGAATCTGGGTATCTGCTCACACTAATGGAGATATTTAGAGAAGAACTCGAGCTGGCTGAGAAAGTTTTCCTGTGGTGACTGGGCCACACCGTGGTTTGTAGGAGCACCTACCCACGGAAGCATGAGGAGAACAAGGTTGCAGGCTCAGCTGGAGGTCAGTCTGTTGTTGATGTAGAAAGTCCCTGACACTAGGCACTGTAGGGTCTGTTTGCAGGGAGGGACAGACTTTGTTTTTGCCGAGTGACTAGTGAGATCATTGTTCTGAAATGAGCAGGTATACACCAGACAATACAGAGGTAACCCCGTGCAGAGCTAGATTCTACCCGGCCTTGGGGTTTCCTGTGATGTCCACTTGGATGTCCCCTGTGAACAGCTTACAGCGGACTTGTAGAGAGTTAGACTACACCCAGGCTCAGAATCTCCCATGATGCCAGGTTAGCTCTCTGCTCTAGAGACATTTCTCTAGCACTTCCCAGGCCAGAAGAACTAGAACCTTGACCTCTAACCCTTAAAATATTCCGTCTCAGGAAGCAACCAGGTCAGAGCAAGAAGTTAAAGTACTGGGGTGCTGCCTCTCTGGATGTGCTCCTGACCCCCACAACTTCTTATTCCAACACAACCCTAGCCTCCTCCCTGTCCCTCCTCCTCCCCCCTTGCCCTCCAGCCTCTGGGCCTCTTGTCCACCATTTCTCTACCCACAGATGACTTGTCCTGACTGATCTTACCCTGAGGCCAGCAACCCTGACACTCATTGCTGTCTCCTTCACAGGAGTCTGACTCAGTCAACAGCCTGCCTCTCTTCCTGTGTGGAATGTCTGCTAACTTCCTCCATCAGCTAAGTTGCTCTGTTGAGAGGCAGCAAGTATCCATGAGCACTGTAGATCCATGTTCTCTGTTGCAGCTACTCACCCCTGCTGTGTAGCGAGAATATGGCCCCAGATGGTACAACAGCCAGCGAGCTGTGCTGCCAAGTGGGCTTGTCACAGGCTCACACTGTGACCTTATTCAGGAACACATATGGCCACATGCTGTATGTAATGATCTGACCTTTTGATGGTATGAAAGTGACACACGTTCAGTACCAATTGTACTTGGGACTTGAATTCTGCTTCTTCCTGGCTAGTGGCACATGGCGCTTAAAGTATTCTTTCTGTGGCTGAAGCCTCAAATCTCATTCAGCAATTTGTTCTAGAGGTTTCTACCTGCTTTGGGAAGCACAACTCCACAACATGTGAACACAGCCCAGGCCCAAGCCAGTCCTCAGCATTTATTGTTATAGAAGGGTTGGGGATGGTCAGTCAGACTCTCGGGCTCTGGCCCAGCCCTCGCAACTCCTGCAACTGAGAGACACCTGTGTTCATGGCCATTGAGTGACAGATGGTGGAACGTAGCTCTTGAACCTGGAGCAGTGGCCCTGTGTGGGACCTCCTGCATCTACTGTAGCAAGGAACCTTACAATGCCCAGCCCCAGCACGTGGACCGTCCAGTAGTCCCAGAGGAGATGTCTCCCTGTTGCTTCCTGGGCTGAAATAAAGGGCTCCTTCTGAACAAGTATAAGTGACTTTTCTAGAGCCTGTGCTCCTGGGCTCCTTATTCATCTCCAAAGCCAACAGAATGGCTTTTCCCTGTCTCTCTCCCTTCCCCTCACATCTCAGTCTCTGAAGCTATTCCCACTGTTTTCGTTTGTTTGTTTGTTGTTGCTTTGCTCTGCTCTGGTGGGCAGGGTCCCTAGCCTCCTCATCCTTCTACAGAAGCTGGATCAGCTGTGGGCGGGGACATTTCTCAGCCCCAAGAGCAGGCAGTGATGTCTCTCTGGGGAGTCTCTTTTCTGAAACTTGCTGTGTCTTGGAGCTCAGTAGCTCCTGCCCTCTGAGGATTCTGGGAGAGTGTGGGGCAGCACAAGGGAGTGCAGGGGTGGTGAGGAACTGTGAGGACTCTGTGTGCCCAACTCAGTGTCTCTGTCTGGCTCTCAGTTTCTATTCTGATGTCCTTCTGGGGAGGGCCCATCTGCCCTGCAAGGCCCCAGGCTCTGTCCTGGTGACATTTCAGGAGGTCCTCAAGATAGTTGATTGGTGATTTTTCTTTTCATTTCTTGGTTTGGGCAGATTTGCAAGGGCACTTGAATCCAGTTAAGGGATCTGTGACCTGCTGCCCAGAGAAGAGGACATGGCTGCTGATGCCTTCCCCAGGCCTGTGCTAGGTGGGCTACCAACTTGAGGGTACTCTTTTACCAGCTTGGGGGTGGCCCTTTTGCTACCTCCTGGGTCTCCAGGTAAGGCTTCCCCTTGCATCTGTGATGATAGTAAGGAATTCTGTTTGTAGCATAGGGTGTACGTATCTGTCAATGTGAGCGTGTGTGTATATGTACTTGTGTATGTCTGTGTATGCATGATGTGTGTGCATACCTGCCAATGTGAGTATGTGTGTATGTGTACATGTGTGTGTATGTGTGTGCATTCTTGTTCCTGGTCATCATTGGGAGGATAAGGGCAACCATGAGGGTATAGTGGCAGCCACGGAGGACATGGATTCCCATTCCTGGTAGTGGTTGGGAGGACAAGGGCATCAGGAGGTCAAAGCTACAGCCATGGAAGGCACAAACTTGGGGCTGGCCATGCAGATTTGATGAATTTCTGCTCCCTCCGTGTCCAGTGATAGTTCCTGTCCCCGGCTTCACTTGGTTGTCTTACAGTCAGGCGGCCTGAGGGGTACTTCCTGTGGCCTTCCCCTGGTACTCTTGGTAAGATGGTAGTGACGTGTCCTGGCTGGACTCAGGCCTGTCTCCTTTTCCCACATTGATTTCCTTCCACTATGTCCCACTATTGAGCTGCATCGCCTATGCCTTTGGTTGGTTTCCTGCAGCCATTGCCAGGGGACCACATCCTGTATCATCAGCTGACCTGCTTTTGTGGGGAGGACAGAGAATGATCAGGTGTCACCTTAAAATCCTGTACTCAGTGCCAAGACCTGCCTGTGCCCTTGGAGACCAGGACATGTCAAATGTGGGGGACTCTTGCTCACCCCTCACCTTGCACAATGTGTCACGTGGACCTTCACTGTCAGGGGCTCCTGCAGGCACATCCCCATTGTTCCCTCCTTCCTGGTCCTTAAGGGAGAAACAATGTCCCCTGAATACATCTGCATGTTGATCACGCTGTCATTATGTATCTGGGAGTTTTTATCGTGAGAAGAATGAGATAATCATGTTGGTATATACTGAATAGACTTCAAAAGATTGCAAGGCGGCACTTTCATTGGGAGAGGGGAATCAGTTTAAAAATATGCTGTCAAAATATGTTGTTCTAAATGCTGAGTTGATGGTTCTTTTGTTTTGCTTTGTTTCTTGAATGTGTCATTAGAAAAAATTAACAATGACATCGACTGTGAGATGGGGCTGCCGTCCTCTGAAAGGGGGAAGATGTGAAGTTGTCCTTGTGATCTTTAAAAAAAAAAAGTGACTTCTTTGCCTTTAAATCTTATCTCTCTCTCATGATGAGGCCCATCATAACTTACTTTGGTTGTTTCCGTTTTGTGAAAGTCAGAGGCAATGCACTTGAAAAAAATCTGGTATCAAGGTTACCATGTGGTAGCCCAGCCCCAAGAGTCCCTCAGCAGGGTCCCTGGCCTCCTCATTCTCCCATAGAAACTGGTTCAGCTGTGAATGTGAGCATGTGTGTATGTGTATATGTGTGTGCCTGTGTGTACATGACAACACTTACATACAGGCACACACATGTACATAGTCACATAGACATAGACACACTCTCAAAGCCACTCACACAGTCAAGGTTCATACATGAATGGTTACATGAACATGCAATATATACTAGTATGTATTCATAAGCACACAAATGCATATACTCACAGCAGCCAATACACATGCAAAATGTATATGTACACCATCACATGACAGTTCCAAGCACATAGACACACACATTCATAAGCACATGTGTGCCTGTGCAAGGTGTGTGTGTGCACATGTATGTCCTCACATTTGTGAGCATGTGTATCATTGTGTATATGCACATTTGTGCTCCTGTGTGTGTTGAGTGTGAGTGTAGAGAAGGCTGGAACATAGCAGTAGCTTGCTTGGCTCCATGCTGTCAGGAATCCACACCTGCACCTACTTGCCCTGAGTAGTGGCCTTCAGCCTCTGCCCCTTAACCCTTGTAAACTAAGGACGCTCTCCACGTGGCTGCTGCCTCTAGTATGAAAAGACACACAGAGAGTACGAACGTGGGGAAAATAATTGGCTTTCCTTTGGAAATTAGCCACAGGAAGGGTGAGATTTGAGAAGATGTAGTTCTTCCTGCCTTCCTGCCCCTCTGTAGTCACCTGTCCTGCATCTGTGGTCCACCATTGTCATCTCTAAAGATCTTAGGGAGGCTCAGCCTGGTCATTCTTGGTTTATTTGACTTTTCACTATCACTACTGGCTGTGGTATCAGGAACAGGAGTCAAAAGGTAACTGTGGAAGCTGGGCGTGGGGGATGGGGTGTGGGTCTCTCCCTGGATTGTGTGGGGAAGTTTGTCTCTTCTACTCAGACCTTTTTTTTCTGGAATAAGTGTAGTTCTGAGTACAGGTATGCTTGGTCCCTTTGTGGGTAGCCTTCTCTGATCTGTCCCAGTGTCTGCTGGCATCACCTTTATTTTCTGACAGCCAGCCATATCTTTTTGGACCACAGGCTCTGGGCCTCTAATTTTTTCGTAGTAAGACTGAAAGCCAGCTATCCCTTGAGGTTCGGGAGGGTAGAAGGGAGTAGAGGGGGTGAAAGCTGACCCTGGACTCTCCACCCATGCAGTCCCCCTGACTGTATGTCCCTCCCTACACTCTGTGACCTTGAGTGGGCTCTAAGGATGCTCTGGTGACGATGTACTGATGAGAACACTAAATTAAAAATGCTTAGAATCACCAAGGCAGAGAGCCTGTTTCCCCTCTGACTGATGACATGAGAGAATTTCCTTGGGAGTGTACTAATGGGACAGTTATGGTGAGTCCCCAGGGCAGAAGAGAGACTGTACTCAGTGTGCCTTCCTGACCCCATGGCTAGCTAGGTAGCCATCTTGTGATGAATAACTGAACTATCCCAGGGAGACCCTTCCTTAGTCCTCTGGGCATTCTAGAGTAACCTCCACCTCACTCTGGTTAGCTTACAGAGCCAAGGGCAGAATTTAGGGACAATGCAGAGAGTGGATTTCAGTCTGTGCACTCAGTCTGGGCTGCCTCTGGAACTGTAGCCCATCCCTGACTGTGCATTCATTCTCTATAAGGTTCCTGTACTGTCTAAACCACAGCTGGTTCAATCATAGGGTTGGGACTGTGAGCTGAGGTTGTGTCAGTGTCCCTGAGATGTGGCCATGGCAGGTAGTGCCTGAGGCCATTACCTAACTGGTAGTTAACTTGTGATGTTTTAGGTCAACACGGATGCATTCTGGGTCTTATGATGAGCCAACCCTCCTGACAGCTGGCACGTGCCAGAGAGTCGTGGTCTATGGCAGAGCTCTTGGCTAAATTTGGACCTCACCAGCAGACTAACACCTCACCAAGTGTCACATACAGTTGGAGGGTTTCTGCACGGACATGTCCAGAAGATTCTCAGGGATTCTGAGCTGAGGTGTCCCTGCAGGAGAAGTATACAGCCAAGGGAATAGAGTTGCCATGTGGGAGGCGAAGGGTGCAGGCAGGAAGCAAGTTACATATCTATGAGAGGAGGTGGCTACCTAAGGTGAGGTGTCCGGGAAGTTATGTCCACGTAAGAGGTGAGATGCCCGAGATAGAAACCATACTGGTTACTTGTTTCTGCTGCAGCAAAACATCTGACAAGAAGGAACTGAAGGGAGAAAGGGCTTTGAGTCACAGTTTGAGGTACAGTCCACCATGTCAAGAAGTTGTAGTGGCAGGAGTCACGTGGCAGCTTGTCCTGTCACCCGTAGAGTCAGGAGGCAGAGGGAGATGCATGTTAGTGCTTGGCTTGCGTTCTTCTTTCAGATCCATCCGGGACCACAGTCCATGGAACGGTGATGCCTGTGCCTAAGGTGAATCTTCACACCTCCGTTAACCCAGTCTAGAAACTCTCTCACAGACATGCCCACTGGCCCGTCAGATTAGCTGTCTCGTCAGAACAGGAGGTGGGAAAGTTTTCCATAGGATGGAGTCAGTGTCCATGTGGGGATGTGTTCAGCACGGAGCAGGAACAGGTCTATGTGTCTCACTTCCGCCCAGTTCTGATCTACGAATGATGAGGTACTTGTGACCATTCTGTCACAGTGAGCTTGGCATACTGATACGGAAGAGAACTCTTGAAGAAGAAGCTGTCCAGGTGAATGC
Organism: Dicrostonyx torquatus; assembly: GCA_028555095.1. NCBI lineage: Eukaryota > Metazoa > Chordata > Mammalia > Rodentia > Cricetidae > Dicrostonyx > Dicrostonyx torquatus. The sequence goes on along the minus strand of JAQHUG010000146.1, from coordinate 689,964 downwards.
TGGACCAGCTGGACCAGTTGCTCTTCCCTGGAGACTGGCTCCTCTCAGACCACATCCCTAGTGTGTCTGTGGTTCCTGGACTTACTGGACACTGTCAAGCAGTAGTAGTCTGACTTCTGCAGACTTCCCTCCTGGGCTGATGACCTGCACAGCCGGCTTGGTCATTATGGTGACATGAGGAGGAGGTAGGAGGCGGGGTTCCATCTACATTTTTTGCCTGCAGAACAAATTTAGCCTAAGTCTCCTTGCTCTTGTGACATCTACACACATCCTCAGACAAATGGGGCAATCAAGCGGCTTTGTACCGCCGCCTGGTGCTGCAGTCTTCCTGAGGAAATGCAGGGCTGAGCAAGCCTCCACAGCCAGCTGGGCCTGGTCAGCAGAGCCCGGAACAAGGTGGAACCCCAGCATGAGAGCTCTCACTGAGCAGCAGAGCACCCTCCTAGGAGGGGCCCTCTCTAAGAGATTCTTCTCAGTTCTCTGCTAAGCAGAGGGGCTAGGGGACCAGAGTCCAGTGTGCCCTGCCCTTGTTTTACACACAGCAAGAAACTGAGCCGTCTTGTGGATTATTCATTTCCTCCCCTGCTTGAAGTGAGACAGGAAACCTAAGGCTGCCCCAGAGTGACTGCAGTCCTGACTTCTTGAGGACACTGGCAGTGGGTCCCCATCCTTCCTGTCCAGTTGTTTTTAATTCCTGGGCCCTTGCTATTTTGGGTATCGGGGTTATCTTGTTCAACTTGCCATAGGCCAGACTTTAGTGAGCCCCCCCAGCAGAGTAATGCCTCAGGAAATAGCCTTGGCCAAGTGAGGAGCACCCCTTCCCATGCTCCTGGATATAAGATTATGTCCCCTGGGGTTCCTAGTGAAAGTAGGCCCCAGTTTCATGGTGTCCCGAGTGTCCCCTGTGGCTGGTCATTTCAGGAAGTCAGTCAGAGTGTGATCCGAATAGCTACTATGTAAGGGTAATGCAGAGTGTTTGTATCCCAGGAATATGACTCAGTGTCTGCCACTTGTGGCCCTTTGGCCTTTCTAGAGGCCTTATCTGTAGATGGAGTGACACAAGGCCACCTGCAGTATCTCGGCTAATGGTTCAGGGAATCCATTGGTGGCTCTGCAGAGGGTGTGAAGAGGAGCCTGGGGCAGAGGAAGGATAAAGGCACTGCTCTTTGTCCCTCCCTGGAGTTTACTTTTTCCTAGTCTAGTCATTGGTCTCTGCATCCAGCCTCCCCAGGCATGGGACCTGAGTGCTTAAGATCTCTGAGATGGCCATATACCACCAATGCAGGCGACAGAGTCTCTGGGCTGGATGCGGAGGCCAGACCGGAAGTGGTAGGCCTGTATCTCATAGCTGAGCCTTGTGCTGGATGCCAGCCCAGACTCTACCTCCTCACATGAGCAGGTGAGGTGACAGTGTCCCCTGAGGATTTGGAACCCACAAACCGTAGCCACAGGGGCAGTGGGAGGAGGGAAAGATGGAGAAGGATGAGGCTGTCTGGGACAAAGCGAGGACTCTGCACTGTGCCCCTAGAAAGCAGTATTGGAGAGGTAACCCTGAAGTGGGTAGCAGCACAGAGAGCTCATGCCCAGGTGAATCAGGGGATGGATAAGTGGGTGAATGAATAGATGGGTGGAGGGAAGGATGGGTGGGTTGGTGGGTAGATGTGCGGACCAACCCTGCCCCATAGATGTGCTCTTGTGTTTGAAGCTACGGACCAAGCTTCTCCTCTCCAGGGAGCCTCACTACTAGGCTAGGACGGTGGAGGGTAACTCCCTCCTGAGTTCTCCCTCCCACCAAGAATTCCCTAGCCTTCTGGTAGCTGCAAGAGGGAGTTTCCCTGTCTTCTTAGCGGATGAATTCTCCCTTGGAGGATTTCTCTACAGAGATTATGCAAATGTCTGTGAAGTCTTGGGGCTGCCTGCTAAGGGCTCTGCTGAGATTACAGGGAACAGGAGTCTAATCTTTGCGGTATTTACTCCCTTTTCTTTACTTTTTACATTTTCAGCAGCCCTAACAGCTGCTGGAGGGTACCTGCCACGCACGCACACACACACACACACACACACACACACACACACACACACACACACCGCTTCTGGGCTTTTGCACAAAGCTCCCATTTTGTAAATGGGTTTCCCAGAGACCCTTTGCCAAGGTGGACATAGGTTAGCTGGGTTTGGCAAAAATTAGGTCTGTCAGGGAGATGAAATTGAATTACCTTATTGGGTGACCCCTGGAGATGGAGCAGAGGAAGGGGTAAGTATGGGCTGGTTTGTGGTCTGGTCACCAGAGGCTAGGTACCAGCTCCATCACCCCAGCCAATGTGACTGAATCAAGAGGGCCCTCGAGAATATTATGAATGTCCTGCCCTGTTCCCAGTTCTGACTTCCCCTCCCCACTCTGGGCTATCCAGTTCTGGAGATTGTGCCCTGTGGGTCTCTGACTGCACACTTCCTGCAATACAAGGTGCTCTAGATGGATACTGCAGCTAGACTTTCTTCCTTGTGGAAGGGTTCTGACTTTGTATGTAAAACTGACCCAGAAGTAGGAATGTTTTTAAGATTTGAGGGACAAAGGCAGGTCTACACTATATGTATGTGAAACATTAGAGTATATCTTGTGTACCACACAGAGAAGTGCATGCACACTGCTGTCCAGTGGAGCCTTACACATGCGTGTGTAAGATGCTCACTTATGACTGACCTGAGCATAACAGATAAAGGAACCGCTTGACCTGTCAGTCATCTAGGAGTGATATCAGATTTTCATATTCTGTGGGTATGCCTGTTTCAGGGTGGGGCATGACAGTGCACACATGCGCAAAGCCTGTGCTGACACATCCATGTGAGTGTACACTCACCTCCCACAACTACAAGCATGCATACATGTGAGCACAGAGGAAGAACACTAACAAGTGAATACTTATGCACACACAAGTACATCCTATATCTCTCATTTTTCTTCTCTCCTTCTTCCCAACTTCCTGGCAAAACCCCAGCAAAGAATGATCCTGCTGCTGTTTGATCCAGGCTGAGAAGGTGCCAGTAGTGTCCCACAGTGCTATCTTCTAAGCCAAATAGCCACCTTCTTGAGATCAGCTATGTCAACTTGCTAGAGTCTATCATGGTCTGGCCCGTGAATGGTTGGTGTTCCCTCCCATTAGGAGGGGGTTGAGAAGGTCCCTGGGCTCTTTATATGAGCTCTGACCACTTTTCCCCATCACTTATATTGGGTTTTGCCTTGGGTACCATGCAGGGTGCTAGAATATTTAGTCTGGGAGAGACAATGGTGGCTATGGAGAAACCTTTATCCATCCTGGGTAAAGATTTGCCAGTGTAGCTGCTTTGGGGGTCACCCTCACTCCTGTCAGTAACCCCTCACCTACACTCTGTAAGTCCAATAAACCCATTGGTCCCCCAGGGTGACTTCTGGTGGAATCAAACTTTGGTTTGTCCTTAGGCCCTTAGAAGGAGCGGGTAGACATTCGTGTCTCCCCCAGGGAGAAAATTTTAGCAACCGCCAGCATTATTTCTCAACATCGAATCAGTTTTCTTCTGAAACTAACTTGGCAGAGGCAGCTGTCCATATGTAGGTGTGGGACTGTTTCTTGGTGTGTCCCCCGCAGTCCCCACACAGAGGCACTCACACGCACGCTCGTGCATCCACACGCACTTACACATTCCAGTTAATTAGATGGGGCCTGGAAACCCAACATTGCTTGGCGCCGGGTGAATGCCAGCAGCACCAGGTTTTGTGCAGCCACAGAGGGAGAATTGTCTGTCCGAGGGCTTTCTCTCCTGCAGACCAGGAAACAAGTAGATTGCCTTTGTTTACCCACAAGTTCTGTGTCCGTAAGAGAGATGCACGTACAGCAGTGTGGTCCTCTGAGTGAACAGCGTGTCAGCACGGGAGTGAAGTGGTGCCAGTAATGAGCGAACACCGCCCGGTGAGGTGGACACACGGCTGCGTGCCGCCCTTGACATGCTGTCAGGAATCCACGGCCGGGCTTGTTTTGCCAAACGCCACACTGTGGAGGAACACGGACTCCAGCCTGCTTATCAAAATCTGACATTTCAAAATAGCCTGAGGGTTTTTTAACTATTGGGTTTCCATGTCAACTGCGTGTCTGGCTTCATCTGCCGCCTGGCTTCCGGCCTGGGTGTCCCTTCGCCATGGAGAGGACAGAGTGTCTTTGTGTGTTGGCAGCTGAGGGCCACACGCTGCAGCGTGCACACGCTCACCATCCCTCTCGCCAGGCCCTGGGATGACTTGTCCTGTGCATAGAGGAGTTTCCTCTGGAAGGGGGCTATGCCAGGCTGTCCTGGGAATGGAGAAGCAGACTAGGGCTGCTGGCTGTGTCAGGGAAGGCCTGGACATTGAACAGAATACTCACTACGTCTGTTTTTCTCTTCTGAGGAACCCTGGTGCTGGTGGTGGCCAGAGGAGATGCCACCCCAGAGTGAAGCCCATTTGGCCTCCATTCTGGCAGGACCCAAGAGCTCTGCAGGCTGGAGCCAAATGATGTAATGTAGACAGGAGGTAGGGATGCTGTGGTCTGCCTTCAGTTTCTAACTGTTTCTTCTGATGCTGAGTATTAGGGTTGTGAAGGAAGGTTGCTACCAACCACATGGCCCACTCCCTCAGGGACCTGAGAAGTCGAGGGTCTCTTCAGTCTCAGAGCACTCTGGGTAAGAGTAGAAAGTGACAGAGGTGTGTCTGATGGGTGGGAGCCAGATAGCAGTCAGCTGGGGGAGGGTCACACAGCCCAGTACTGAAGATAGCAGATCCATATTCAGCCTGGCCCCTCTGGGTTTCAGACATGGGTCTGAGAAGGTCTGCCAGGACTTCTGTGAGGCAGTTTTTAGCTCCTTGTGGGCATGAAATAAATAGCCACAGCCTCCTACTTGCTGAGGGCTGGCACACACTCTAGTCCCTACAGTCAAGGACCCCCTCCGCTTTAGATTACCCTGATATTTAGTAGCTAGCTCATTACTGGGACAGATCCCAGGCTTCCTGCTAAATGCTTTCTCTCCTGAAGAGAGAAGGTTGCTGGAAGAGTCTGGAGCAAGTTAAGGACCTTTGTTCTGAGAAGACTGTCAGGTGGGGGTACTCTGGAAGCTGTTAAGGAGTATGTGGAGTCAGGGACAGATGAAAGGACAGCTAGGGCAGTTGTCCTTCTGTCTTTGCTGGGTCACTGTTTGATCTGGATATAGTGATCTAAGACTTTAGATGGGTTCCCAGTGCTGCTTCCTCTTCCTTCAGGGTTCCAGAGGAGCCTCTGTAGTCTCTCGGCCCCATTTCTGCATTGCTGGGTTTGAAAAATGTGTTTGGCAATCTTCTAACAAAGGAGTGCGTGTTGGGTCACAGACACGAGTGTGACCTTCAAAGCCAAAACCATGGTTTTCAAGCCCTCCAGAGAAAGAAAGAAAGGAAGAGATGGGAGCCAGGACTTAGCGGGCCATGGAATAGAGCAGCTTTGTGTCTTAGTTAAGCCTATGAAGAGGCACCATTGCCATGGCAATTCTTATAAAGGAAAACAGTTGGCTTACAGTGCAGAAGTTTAGTTCATTGTCATTGTGCCCGGAAGCATGGCGGCCTGCAAACAGGCACGGTGCTTGAGAAGTAAGCTGAGAGTTCTACATCCGAAGCTGAAGAAAGCAGAAAGAGAGTGACACTGGGTCTGGCTTGAGCTTCTGTAAGCCCAAATCCACTCCCAGTGACACACTTCCTTCAACAAGACCACACCTACCCCAACAAGGTCACACCTTCCAATAGTGCCACTCCCTATGGGTCTGTGGGGCCATTTTCACTCAAACCACCACACACGGCCAACAGATTGATGGGCTGAGGGTTGGATCAGACACTCAAGCTGGCAGTTAAGGGACCAAGCTTCCAGCTATTTGGCACAGTTAGACCCTGAGTCACAAAATCTCTTTCCCTTGAACTCTTTGGAGTACCTAGTAGTGTTTGTGGAGTATTGTGACCAAAGATAGAATCATGGTCTAAGTCAGCATGACAATCGACCTCTTTTACACAGGTCATCTGACAAGTGTCCTCCAGTGGCCTACCAATAGTGACCAATAGTGACATTGGTTATCTTACTTGTAGAGCTGAAGGCTTGCAGAGCTAGGCTCCATACAGCCGGACAGTGGACTCAGATGCTTTTGTGTCTCCACCAGCTCTTTCCTCATGCCCTCCTGGCACGGTCTTGTCATGGTGCATTCCAGGCATCTAAGACACCAAACTGGAAGCTGCAGGCTCAGATTGCCTGAAGGACACTCACCCACTACATGTCCTTTGTGAGGACAAGACCCTGAGGTGACTGGCATTAGGGGGACTGGGAAAGACTGTCTTCTCGTGACCTGTACTACAGAGACTAGTAAAGGGGGATGGGATGATGATAGGCAGTAATCCAGTCCACATCCTGGAGCATGGAGACCAGAACATAATGGATAGGAACATAAAAGATGTCAGGATAGGGTCTCTCATATCCCTTCCTTTCTAATGTCTGTTTTATTTAGGTTTCATAAAATCTGCAGTGGGTTTGTATTTTAAATGTGAGTAATATATATGTATATATATATTAACATATATATGTGGGTTTGTGTTTTAAATGTGAATACATTATACAAATATATTTTATTTTCACACACATAAACAGATATATATATATATTTATACAACACACATATATTTATTTACACACACACACACACACTCTCTCAGAGAACCAAGTATGTGGATTTGGAGACCTCTGGGCTAGAGACATTGCCTTCTTTCTTTCCTGCCTCCAATCCAGTCAGGCTGAATTCTACTGAGAAAAATACCCCAGGGCCTTCTGCTGACCTGCTGAGTAATTGCCATTTTCAGACCTTGCTTTCTCAGTAAATAATGACATTTCTCATCTCATGGAGGATGCTGGCTGTATGGAAATGAAGATAAGGTCAGTTCAGCCAGGGCCCTGGAGAGGAGGCCAGAAAGACCCTGGTGGGCTCCCAAATTGGTTTATTTGCCAGATAATCGGAGACGAAGAAGACTCCGTAATAGGACATGGGTTTCTTTGTAGTCCTCAGCTCTGTAGGGGGAGCATGGTCCGGGCTCTCACTGATTCTCAGGCAGAAAAAGCTCTTTGATTTCCCTCTTGGCACCTGGAATGAAACAAAGAGAATTACCGTGTTGACTTTTCCTAAGACGAAGTTACCTTTACGTGTGTGTTAGTTTATCAGCTTGGCTTTTCCTTTCCATCTGGATGCATTCTAAAGCAGGCAGAGCTGACGAGAGGCTTACATGTGTCTAGTGGCTATCTGGAATACTACTACCTAAGTATTTGGGGTTGGGGAGAGCATAACAGCTCGGGGCTCCTACAGCCTGATGACCCCCATGCTCAGAGAGTACTCCTGGTATAGGAAATGGTGAGCAGCTGCCATTGTGGGATTACTGTAGGGGGCTGGTGTAGCAGGCCAACTTCAGGAATCAGCCAATCAAGAAAGGTCACTCCTAGGAAGCGACATTTTAGTTGAACCTGAACCACACAGAGAGAGATAAGAGACTCTTCCAATCCCCCAAACTTCACAGAAGCCATGACTGGACAGGCCTGCATCAGAGTAGGTTGGGGGACAGTGGTAGGTTGGTGCTTGGAACCTGCAACTCCAGTCCTCTTGATTTGACCTGATTCTTGGAGAGCAGGAACAGGCTCAGTCACCCTCTGGGTGACCTTGGGCCTGTTGACTGGTATCTTTGGGTCTTCTCCAGCCCAGGCTGGCCTCCTAGAATCTGAGCTCCAGGAATCCATAGCACCCGAGAGATTCTCTTTTGAATGGCAGCTTGACACAATTTAGTATAACAATGAAAAGGTCTCTTGGTTCTGTCACAGAGAGAAGTATTCAGAGCTAGGTGGACTGCCAGCCCCTAACCCAGCCTCTGTCCTGCCATTCCCCTCCTGAGGTGACATCTTTTACATACCTGTTCACCCTCCAGCGCCAGGCTGTGTCTGTGCCCTCCCTGCACTGGGGACAGTCCTGAGGCATGGTCTGGCTGTGGAGACTGAGGTGCTTCTGGCTGGAGCAATATATGTCTAAAAGGTGACCTTTTTTTCCTTGTGACAAGAAACAGCATGTAAGGAGCAGGCAGTTCCCCTTACCATGGCTGTAGCAAGTTGGGAATGAGGAAGTGTTGTTGCTGAACGAGAAAGCCTGGCAAATATCAGGGGAACTGGGAGGTTTGGGAGACTTTGCACAGGTTTCAGATCTGATAGAGTCACAGGTGACTCTTTGACTTGTTTCAGGTCACTTGGAGCCCAGATACTTCTCTCCATAGAGGAAATCAGCCAACACCCAGCCCCTTTGCCCCTCTGCCCCTCTGCCCCTCTGCCTCCTTTTGTCTAAATGAGATGCAATTCCAGCCAGGAGAGTCCCAACATGATGGGGAACTCCACAGCAGACTTGTCCCAGGGTTAACATTTTCTCACCTCAGATGTACCCTTCACGCTGTCCTGAACCCCAGCTAGGTTCCCATTCCCTTTGGAACTTTCCACTCAAGTTGCTGTGCTAAAATCCTTTGGTAAGCCAATTGCTTCTTCCTTTTAAAAATGTATTTGATCTTTCATGATTTAATACTTAGCTGCAATGTACTTTGATCATAATCCCCCATTAGCCTCTCATCCACCTCCCACTGAAGCCCTCTTTTCCAAAAAACCTCTATCTATACTCATTCTGCATCTAATGAGGGTTGCCTGCATTAGGGTGGGAGGGGGTTATATACTTGAGCAAGGTATCTTACCAACAGCTACACCACTGAAGAAAAATGACTCCTCCATCCCTTAGCAAATATTAACTGCCTTAGCCCCTCAGGGCGGGGTGGAGCCTTTTGGGTGATACTCCTCATCCTTGATGGGGAACTGATGGATGAGAGTTTGTGCACAGCCCATGGGTACAACAGTTCCCAATGTATCTAGAAGACGATGTTTTATAGCATTCCTTTCCATTCTCTTGCTCTCCCATTCTTTCTGCCGCTTTTCTCGCCATGCTCTGTGACCTTCGGATGGGTGTGCTACAGGTGTCTCTTTTAGGGCTGAGCTCTTAGCAGACACTTAACTCTCAGCACTTTGACCAATTACAAGTCTCTGCATTAACCAGTGCTCAGTCCAAACAATCCTGTCTCTCCCCATGGTGCAGGTCAGAACTTGGTCACCAGTGAACCAAGGAACAGGTGCCCTCAGATGTCTAGAAGATGTCCTCCAGGGCTCCATGTCAGATATTTGTTTTCCTGTCAAGCCGTTTCCAACCTCAATGATCAAAGCAGCCATTTACCAAAATCCAGTCAGGTAGCGCCTATCGCAAGATGGGCTCTGCATGCCCTTATGCAGTGCTGGAATCAGGAACCTGCAATGGTGCTAACAAAAGGGTAGCAGAGACCCAGAGGCATGCGATATTTCCAAGAATATTTGGTGTAGATGAGGCTCTAGGGTTTGAGCCCCAACTGCTGCACTCTCAGCAAGGTTTAACACTGCAGGACTCTGTGGGACTAAGGTCCTGTCTGCAGTGCAGTGACCCAGTGACCACAGGATCCTGTTCCACTGGAGTCCTGTCTACAGAGACACCCACCTCAAGGCCTGTAGGGCACCTTGTCTATGCCTGTTCTGAAGATGTGGACCCTGGTGAGCAGGCAGTGGGGTGAGCTACCCAGGAGTAGGGAGGACAGTAGTGTGGTCTGTATTATACACAGCCCCTGATCATCCCTCCTGGTATGAAACCTGCCCTGAGAAGTTCAGATCCTGTTCCCTGTATTGGCTTCCATGAAAACCAGGATCCGTGAAGCATCGGTGTTTATTGCCAAACCCATCAGCCAAGTGCATCCTTTCCTGGGGCAGAGGTTGGGCCACAGTCCACTTTTGTAATAACATTTGTGGAACGTAAAGACAAAAACCTTCATAAAAAGATCATAAACTATAATCATGACTATGAGACTGGCTGGAGTGGAGGGGAGGTGACCTTTCAGGCCATTCTCTGGAGAAAATGTCACCCAGAAGAGTGGGTTATGAGAGCTTCCGTTATGGGGCAGCTTCCCCCTGGGCTGTCAGCCACCCTTCTGAGAAAGAAAAGGAGCTAAATGGTTCCTGGAGCAGGGTCTTTCTTAACATGGTCTGAATAAGGAGAGCTAGGGAAATTAGTGTAGTCCAGCCAGTCAGGAAGAGCCCTAAACTCCTTGGTCTGTTTGCAGGACAGACTGGGGGGGGGGCATTCACATTCACGGGGGGCCCATTAGAGCCTGCGAGCAGATATGGAGGTGCAGGAAACAGGAACAAGGGTTCTGAATGACCACCCAGACTCATTCATACCAGTGAGTGTCTGCTAATAGCTATGTGGCCAGCACCTGTACCACGTGTGTGTTCCCTAAGACATGCTGGGGGTTCTCCCGAGCCCAGGAGCTCCGAAGTGCATTCTATACATCAGATCCAGCTTCCAGGGCATATGGTAGCCTCCAGACTGGAGACCCCAGGACTGTCACTGTCCTACTGGGTCACACAGCTCTCTATGATGTGATGTCCTCATGGTCTAAGAACAACAATCTCTGGACTCAACAGTCTTCTCCAGCTCACTGGATCTGAGCGACCACAGGACGTTGCAGCATCCGCCAGCCAAAGTGAACTCTGGGGCCTTTCAACACTGGCTGAGATCATAGCCCACGTCCTGCCTCTTCACTGCTGTTAACCTGGAGCCTTGTTTACTCCAAGCTGTTTGCCCATTTTATCTGAGGATGGCCGAACCATTGTGTCCACTGGGAACTGTCTCAGGCGCCTTTCCTCATGCATAGGCCAATTCTAGGCTTGTCGGGGCCTCCATCAGATCTCAGTCGAGCAGACATCTGACAAGGCTTTGCATTATTGAAATATGCAGACCTCTGCACTGAATGCTAATGTGGGCTTTATTCAAATGATCAGTGGCACCAAGAGGGTGGGAATAGTGTTAATTACATTAGCGCCATGCCAGCTTTCTCCTGGGGCTGGGGAGGAGCAGGCACCAGCTGTGTGTGAGGTGGCTTGCATTTTGTACACACTTTTTGAAAGTCCTGATGCACACTACACAGTAGCTTGTAGAATTCACCGGGTCCTGTGAGCTGCCTGCCAATGAGAACCTGTGTGCATCTCAGTTGCCTGTGTGGGCCATGGGGAGACCTAACAGAACTTTATGTCTGAAATTCTGAAGGTCCCTTGCCTGCCTTCAGGCCCTCTAGAGTCAGAAGTGAGGTGAAGCTCCCAGAACCTTCTCTCACGTAGTGCAAGAGGCATGGAGTGCTTTCTGCAGGGGAAGCATCGGTCCCAGAGTTTCATCAACTGAAGGAAGAATTTTCAAAGAAATGATTGCCATCGTTTCCAAGTGCACCTCCAAGTGATGCTGAGCCTCAAGTCCCAAATTGTGCTTGTAGACTCTACTTTCATATGCTTGCTTTCCCACCAGCCTTTCCCTCTGCCCACTAAACCCAGCTTTCCAAGTGTAACCATGGCTTACGTCTTGCCTAATGTTCTGGGGCTCTGACTTCTTTTCTCTGAATTTTCTAATACTCCACTTGTCCAAATGCTTGATGGGCCCTGTCTCAGCAGGGGCTGCATGTCTCACTGGGTAGGTATGTGGCCACTGTTTGACAGTCTTCGTAGAATGAAGTTGGGCAGAGTGGAGTATCCTGTGTTGATGGTGGGTGAGGTTGGGGTTCCTAGATTATCCTGCTCCTGACTTGTGTGTGCCTATTGGGCAGATCAGGGCCAGGTGCTGGTGGCCTTCTAACTGGAGGAGAACATCTGTAGCCTGGAGAAAGATGAGCAGGGAGCCTCATGAGACTCCCAAGAAAAGACTAAGGGGAAATCATCTCCAGGGCCAATCTCTGACAAAGGTGCCTTGTTAGCAGACAACCCCAAGTCTGGTAGGGTAGAAGCACCCGGTCACTATGAGTGAGCGGATGAGAGAGCTAGGGTGTGTGCACGAGTGCATGCCTTGTGCTGTGCACTGGCTGCATTCTCCACATAATGTGACCATGCTCCAGGATCCAAACCACCAGCCAGTCTTGTCCAGTGGAGTTCTCCTGAGGTTCCTGGTGGTTGTGCCAAGCGTGGTGTTGAGGGATGGAGCATGGGTTGTGTTGACTCCACCAGGTAGGGAAACTGGGCCAGCAGTTGGAGGACTTTGTGAGTAGCTGGTGGGAAGTAGCCTCCAGGGTGAGTGGAAGACCTGAGGGTACCTGAGTAAGAGGTACCCTCAGTGAGCCTCGCCTGGGTAGTGCTCACTCCTGGGTCCTAGCATCCTGAAGTCCTCACAGGAAATCCTTGCTGAGCATCTGTGGTTTCTTCCCTGGTTCTCCTGGCAAATCTCAATGAATTCCTCTGAACAGCCTGCCCACTCTCCATGCCTAGGCATGTACAGTCATCAGGCTTACCCATGTAAATACATATTTTCAGCAAACATGTTCTAGACGGAATTGTTTGGAGATCTGTTGGTGATCTTGGGAGTACTGCTTTGCCTCTAGGAGCCAGGAAGGAGGGAACTAGGTCCTTTGTTTTCATGAATTTGCCAGCACATCTACATCCATGGCTCCAGGGAGGCTGAGGTAGTGTTGATTATAGGACAGGTCACTGATGTAGAGATCCAGGGCTTATAATCATGTAGGACAGGAAGTCCCAAGTCCTCATTCTATGGTCAGGCTTGTACATATACCCAGCACACATGACCAAGAGTCAGAGGTCCACCAGGAATCTTAGGACACACAGTGGTGATGCCTACTAGTTCTGGAAACTTCTGACTCCAACTGCATGTGCAGAAAGGCCCTACCATGTGCCATGGATTTCAGTCTCTGATGGCAGTAGGTTGCTCCTGTAGAATGCCCTGACTCAATTCAACAAGGATTGAAAGTCGCCAGTTGGCCAGACTCAGTCTTCGTCTCGTTTGAAGGGTTTGTTTTTCCAGACTCTTTCCAAGTCTGTTTTAATCTACCCAAAGAGGAGCTAAGTTTGATAAATAAAAGAAGATTAAAAATGGTAGAGAAAAATGTGTTCCCCTCCCAAGCTCCCAAGAGAGTACTGCCAAAATTGAAGTGTAGAAACAAAAATAGAAATGATCAAAATGTCTGATGGTATCTATATTTTCCAATGAAAAGGCAGAGGCAGCCTGCCGCAGACCCAGTTAGGGGGATCCGTGAGTCTAAGGGCTGACCTCATCTCCCAGAGCAGTTAAAAGGCAGATTGGAGCCCACTTCCTCCTCTGGCAAGTCTCATGGGTCACCCTCCACAAGTGGTGGCAGTGATGATGTCTGATTCATCAAGGGAGTCCTTGATTGTCCAGGGGTCCTGTTGGGCCCTGTGGGTTGGAACTGCCCAGGGATTCCCTGGGATGCTGAGGTCCCCAGTAACTGAGCCCATCCTTGGGAGGGAAGTGATGTAATCCTTGGCCACAATGTTCACGTAATGTTGAGCCTAGAGCCCCCGTCCTGGATGGGAAATAGGGGAAAAGGTGCATGTGCTTGGCTCAAGGCTTAGCTAGCATAGAGCATTGGAGCAGCTGTGCTGACACACGGGTGCAGAGCGGGCAACTCAGTCGAGCCTAGGCCTCACAGAAGGCTCCAGAACAGTTGCACATTACTGATATTCAATGGTTTTCTGAGCCAGTGGACCCTCAGAACCATGTCCAGCACACCAATATTGCCTAGGGACATGGTTAAAAGTTCTGCTCTCTGACATCCCTATGCCTATGGATTTAGAGCTGGGGGCTCAGGCTCCCTTGTCAGTGCCCTTAGGACTGCCTGAGCTCCTGACCCATGCGTCTGTGCATATGTATGTGTGTGTCTATGTAAATGCATGTATGCATGTGTGAGTATGAATGTATGTGTGTATGTTTACCTGTGATGTATATGTGAATGTATACATATGTGGTATGTCTGTATGTGTGTGCATGTGCACACATGCTCGCACATGCATGTATGTTTTTCTTTCCTGCATTTTCTGTCTGAGCCCTCATTCAGAGAACTGCCTGATGCCCTACTCTATGCCTCTGTGCATATGTGTGTGTAAATGCATGTATGTATATGTATGTGTGAATATAAATTTACATATGTGTTATGTATGGTATGTATGTTTATGTATATTTGAATGTATTCCTATATGGTGTGTGTATGTGTGCATGTGCACATGTTTCCACATTGATGTGTGTTCCTTTTTCATGCATATCCCAATGTCTGAGAGGTGGGAGCAGTGATCCTTCAATGCTGGTAGACTAGGCCAGAGGCATTAGGGTGCTGGGTGCAGACTCTGCCCCTTCATAAAGTCCCTTCAACTTCTCTGTGACCTAGTAACACTTGGAACTTTGACCTTTGACTCATTGCCCAGTCTGATAATAGCCACGAAGATAGATGGCTTACACTGCCATGTGCCATCATGTTCCCCAAAGCTCCCCTGGTGCTCCTACCAACCTGAGCCATGACTTTGAATGTGACTTGCTGGGCTTAAGGCATCGTGAGCTTGCTTGCATTCTTCTCCAGTCTGAACATATTTTAAATGAAGCTCCAAGAACAGTTCTTACTATAAGATGCTGGTTCACACACCAGGAAGCCCTCTGTGGCTGTGGTCAGCTGGAGGCCTTGGCTGAGGGTTTCTGATTCAGCTTTGAAAGAGCTAGCCCTGGTCTGCACTCCAGGCACAGTGTGGAGTACAATGGGTTCAAATTGTGGGATTCATGACCATTCCTCATAGAACTGAACAGTCTCAGAAGCCACCATTCCCTGTCCTTACCTGACACCAAAAGTCCTACTTGCTGCCGCTGGCCATGTGCCAGACCTTGTATTAGCTATGTTTTGTTGCCGTGATAAAATGCCATGACTAAAAGCAACTTACGAAAGAAGAAAGTTTAATTTTGGCTTATGGCTTTTTATGGCTCATGGGCCATGACCGAAAGGAAGGTATGGCTACAGGTGGCAAGAGCAGGAAGCTGAGTTATCCTACCTCCAGCCATAAACAAGGCACAGAGAGTGCAAATTGATAGTGGGGGCTTTAATTCTCAGAGCCTGCCCCAGTGACTTGTTTCCTCTAGCAAGGCTCCATATCCAAGAAGTCCCACAACCTCCCCTAAACAGCACCACCAACTGGGAAGCAAGTGCTCAAATACCCCAGCCTACGGGGGATATTTATCATCCAACCCACCACAGCCACCATTCATGAGTGGGAGTAAGCTTGCTCTCAGTACTCATCCAGTATCCACACCTCTTCCTTCTCTCCACCTCTTTACTCTGTTTCCCACAACACTGGACATATAGCAGGTGCTTGTCTAATCCTTGTCTCCTTGTTGAACCAATTCAAATGGCTTTCACCAAGTTCTTTCCCTTTCTGAAATGTGAGGATGCAGTGTTGCGCTATTCATCGATATCCTTGTTACAAAGCGCTGGCCAGTCAGAGATTGCTTTTGGAAGGCAAAGGGACCCACGGAAGGGCTTTCAAATGCGAAGTACAGATATGTTGGTGGGAAGTGACACAGTTGGATTCATTGCAAACAATCTCCTAAACAGACATACTAAAAGCAAATACTTTACTCATTCCTCATCCAGAGCCAACGTGATTCTTCCAGCTAGGAAGAATCCATGTCCATGGTCCTCATGCATTGTTTCTGTTCTTTTCATTCCAATGATGAGGATAAAGGCCGTGTTACCTGCGATTGGTAGTTTATCCAGCCGTGGTCCAAGGCTTATACTTCCCCTTCCCAGCATCAACGTGTTTGACTAGCGTGGGCCCTCATCAAATGCCAGGAGTGACCTGGATTTGAGAGATGTTGAGACCCCCTGGCAGAGCAGGAGGTGTGCTTTCTTCCAGATCCATGCTAATCTGAACTTTGGTTCAGGGAGTGATTCTGCATGCATTTCAGAAGTGGCCCTGCTTTGAATTTAAATATCATTCATCTATTCATGTGGTGGCATTTGGAGAAGGGGACACGATGGCAATGTCAATCTGGATTCAGAAACTCAACAGAGGCGAAGGCAAGCACAGGTGCTTCTCAGGGCCAGTGGCTCTTGGCCAGCCCTTCTGGTTCCATCCATCCCTCTGACAGGGGTGTGGCCATGCCACAGATGAGCTTTGGGCTTTGGGGCTAAGGCAGCCTAGCTTAGCAATTGTCTCCACCCTAACTAACCACAAAGGCTTTGAGCATTGGCCAGAGCTGCACCTGCATGCTTATTAAGGCAAGATGCTGGCCCTGCCCAGGTGTGTGGGCTGCTCACTGTAGTGACAATTCACGGGGCCAAGCCCCCAAGAGTGTATCATACGCTCAACAGTTTGCTCTTGTAGTTGGTGTTCGCTGACAACCCCCTCTGCCCTGGGCATGGATCCAACTGATTTGTACACAGTGACTCATCCTTCCACAACCCCCCTGTCAGGTGCCACCATGGCCCCTCTTTTCCAAGCAGGAGCTGAGTCACAGAGCATTTAAACAATTGAGCACGTGAACGACCAGCATGTGACGGAAGCTGATGACTTGGCTTCTGTGCCCTGGGGATACCTGCTGGGTACTCATCTGTTACTGTACTTTCGCTGGGCTGTAATTCTCCATCCCAGTGCCACCCCACCTGTGGGCCTGCTCTATCCCCTCATACAGCCTTCCGGGAACCAGTTGAGGGTCCTCTCGCTAACTAGATGTAGGGAATGGATTAGCCAGGGCACTTGGAGACTGGTGCCGCTTGCTCCCTGCCGTAAAACTTGGGCTGTGTGAGGGCAGGGTTCCTTGATGCTGTTGCCATGAGCTGCACATTATAACTGCTCAAGAACCAGACACTTAGTAGCTGTTCAGTCAGCACTGTGTGAGTAAAGGTAGCCGGAAGCAGAGACTTCTCCTCAGGTCTTCTGGGGCTTTAGGATTGGATAAATCCCTCAAAAACAAAATCGCTAGGAGAAAGTTAATGACCTTTCAGTGTAGAACAAGCTCCACCCAAGAAGACATGAGCACCAGTTTGTCTTTATGCTGCCCCCACCTGCCATCCCTGGAGGGGATCTTTGGGGGGAAAGCTTAAAACCCATTCTAAGGAGAAAAAAAGATGCCGTTAGGACACCCATAGTGTGGCTTCTTTACCAAGAAACCCTCTAAGGTTTAGCTAGCTGCTAAATCCCGGGACTGACTTGAGTTCACCATGGGGTGTACATGTAAAGACACATCTGTGCTGATCCCCAAAGTGTCAGTGAGACTATGTCCTGCGCTATGCAGACAGAGAACACAGCCTTCCCTGGTCAGAGTCAGAAGCCCTCTGAGTTGCTCCAGCCTAATTGAATCAATTGTTCAAACACCCCTCAAGGGGCTCTTGAGTCCCAGGCAGATGGGGACAACCCTTCCGAGGGTCTCCCATAGATTAACTCAGCTTTCTTGAGTCATTGATTTTGTTAGGGTCCTTTCATCATGCTGACATCTGGAAAAACCTTAAATAAATATTTATCATTCTCAGAGGGACCTGGCTTCTGGCGAGGGCATAGACAGGTCTACTGGAACTCCAGCAGGCTGGCCATTTGAAGGGAAGAGCTCTGTTGCACTCTGGAGCAGATCTGGGATGTCCACAAGTGCTCACCATTGATGGAGTCCCTTCCAAAAACTCTCTGAGACTAAGGTCTGCCTGAGATTGCCCAGAGGAAGGGTTGTTGATTCAAGCACCTACCCACACAGCCTTTCTCCCTCCCTCCTTCTCTCCTTCTCTCCCCCATCCCTCCCTCTCTTTCTCTCTGCTTTCTTCCCTCCCTCCCTCTGTCCTTCTCTTCCCTGTTCTCCTTTTCTCTTCACACCCTCTCTTCCCACAGCTCTCCACCCTTGCTCTACCAGGGTACAAAGGAATTTGTGGGTGTAACCCAGGAGGAAACCTCAATCTACAAACTTCAAGTCCATCTGTCCCACAGGACGGACTTCGTCACCAGGGGCAGGCCCATTTCTGCCTCCTTGGTCATTGCTGTCACTCCCCGATCAGGTACCCTGGTAGCCTGCATCCTACTTCTGCCCAGTGCTACCCCTGTCCTAACTGGCCTCTTGAGGACAGCTTGTTTACATGATCTGGGGGATTCCTTACACCTTACCAACATCCCTCCTCGCTCAGACCCTCTTACATGTTATCTGTCTTCTTGAGACAACCTACTCTGACCTAGCTTCTGGCCGCCTCCACCCATCTTCTTCAGAGTTGTTCTTTCCTAGTCTTCCTCTTCGCTGGTGGTATATCCTGAGACCACCTGACAAGGCTCACCTCCCACAGCCGACTCCACATATTCATGTGTTACTTCCCTGACCAATGAGGCTCTAAAACATGGCCTCCCTGGCCCAGTCTGGACTGAGAAGTCCAAGACATCGTAGGACCATGTGCAAGGCTGAACACTTGTGAGGTTCCTGGAAGGCCCAAGGGTGTAGGAGAAATCGTGAGAGGACCAGACTGCCTTCCCTCACCAGCATACCCAGGGCATTCAGTCAAGAGGTTTGGATTGGGTAGAGGATGTGTGTCTAGGAGCTGAGCCAATAAGATGGTTGGAGAAGACAGGAAGAGGAATCCCGAGGAGGAATTTGTGCATGGGTGTGGTAGAGTGTAGACTGGGAATTGCTCTGGGGTTTGAGCTCCTGGTTTGGGGACTACCGAGCTGGAGAGAGGCATATTGAACAGGTGAGAGGCAGAGATGGGTCTGGAGGAGAGGTCAGAGGTCAATCCTGAGGTACTTCCGTATTATATTAAGGGTTGGAAAAATTCCTGGAAAGGGTTAGAACAGGCCAGTGGACAGAAAGACATGACTCATAACCCCCACCCTTGATACTAGAGTGGGCTTTGCCATGCTCTCCCAAGTCCTTCACATGGCTACACACTGCACCTGCCTGTCTCCCTTTGCCTGGGCATGATGGGAGGGCCAGCACTCTAGTGCTGCCTAAGATTGCCTTCCAACCCAGGCCAATCTGCCACTCTGTCCAAGGTGTGTGTTGCCCATGGATGTCTACCTCACATTGGCTGCAGCAGACTCCTGGCTTTCCTACTATCCACCTAATCAGCTGTGGACTTCTCTTCTCCAGAAGGTGTGTAGAAGTCAGAGAAGTGAGCACCAGTGAATGAGTGCTTGTTCTCCTGCATGGAACACATACCCTGTGCCCAGCCTTTGGTTCCCATCTCTGCCCATTGTAGACCATCCTGCTTGCTCCCAACACCCAGTGTGAGCATCAAAGCAGATATGGAAGTTCCTCCAAAGTTCAAAATGAGGAACAAACCACAGATTCCTTTTTATCCTGCCGCAGCCCCTGGATTGTGTTCTCACAGCGGCTCAGAGGGGTTCACCTCCCACCTGGGCTCTACGGGACCAGAGCGGCTTTGAAGCATTGTGGAGGAGGCCCAGCAAGGCAGCTTCTTGGGGTACTTGGGGCCTGGGGTGTGCTTTGAAGGTAAAGAAATTTGACTACCTTATTCCATCATTTTCTTTGCATTAATAAAACTTGGGGTAGGAAAGAAATTTAACACGATCCAACAATGACAGCTGAGCGCTCCCATTTTCTTCTTACTCTGTGAGGGTTTTTTATTTTTTTAAAATCAAAACGAGTTATGATTAATACAGTACATATTAAAACTTTTAACCTGGTACCTTTGTAAAGTAAAAAATGTTCCCAACATATTACATTTTTAATCACATGAGTTAATTACTCTTTAGGGAGGCCCTGAAAGTTCTGGAAAGGAGGGCATTGCAGATTTCAAAGAATGAGACAGAAACTGTCATTTTAATGAGAATGCAAATGAGGATCTTTAAGGTTCAATGAAGGTCACAGAAGCTTAATCATCAAATTACTGTGGTCATTTATTGCCAGTAACAAATGAATATTAAAAGCTATTGTTTTAACAGATTAGACCTCCAAATTATTATTATTCCAAAATTTCCCAGGTGCCTGAATATAATTTAAGAATTATTAATGTTGGGACTCTCTTCAGACTTGCAGGCTTCTCTCCAGGGGTGTTAGTCCTGGAAAGATGTGGGCTATCTCTCTCCCCAGATATCAACTGTGGTTTCTTCTCATTGGTCTTCGACACTGTGGCTAGGTCTGTCTACCCAGGAGAGGTACCCTGCTGGCCCCTCACAGGATCCTATTCTGTGTCCTCAGGAGTGTCTTCGTAATGCCCCACCGTGACAGCACAGTCACTGAGGAGGTGGGAGCTGAAGAAGGATGTTGAAGACACCATCACAGAGGCGTTGTGTCCTGGCCTGTTCCTGTCACACTCACTTCTGTTGTTCCATGACAGCCCAGGCCTGGCATACTGCAGGCTTTGTGGTGCCAACTCGAGGGAGGGCTAAGTGAGCGAATGTCACATGACCTTGGTTGCGTGACAATAAGCAGCATCAAGTCACTCCATATAGGAAAGACACCAAGAGAACAAAGAAAGGATTCTGTCAGAATCCTGCCTGGTGAACCAATGCATGTACTAGGGTTATTTCCAGGAACATGAGTGGCCACAAGCCAATCAATCCTTCCCTTTCAAATACCCTCAGGTAGGAGTGGAGTCTTGTGATGGACTCCTGAACATCTTGTGGTTCCCTTGTGAGTCTCCTGATTTTTTTTTTTTTTTTTTTTTTTTTAGTCAGAGAATGTTATTTGATCTCATGAGGGTCTCCTGCAGGTCGTCACAGTGACTGTCATTCAGGACTGAAATGACTGCACAGCTGTCTTCATCTCAGAGGAAACAGCCACACCACAATGTGGGGCTGGTGCAAGGTGACTGTGTGGCACAGCCAGTCTCCCCTCATGGCCTTGGATGTTAAAGCGAGCTCTTCCTCTCTCCCAGCACAGCAGGTGGATCCTATTGTGCTTCTGGTACCCTGCAGGGGCTCAGACCCCTCTGCTGGAGAGCATCAGGTGCAAGGATGCTGATTCCCTAGGGAGATCCCTTTCTGGCTTTTCTCAGTTATCCTTCACCTCTACACAGTGGATCCTCAAGTGAGAGTGTATCTTTAGAAGTGATCGTTACAGGAGGAGAGAAGAAACTTAACATTAGGCACCCTAATGTTAGCTAGAGTATGTGCCCTTCTGCAATGTCAGCACCCTGGAGTTTGAGGCCTTCTGCATCCAAGCTGTGCCCATCCTTATCGCCAAGGCCCAGGGTATAGGAAGGTTGTTGCTTGGCTGTAGCTGACTGATGGTTTCTTCCAGAATATCTGAGAGATGGGTATGCTTTTGCCTGTCTAAAGGTTGCACATGTACCTGGCATCTCTTAGGACTGGTGGCTCCCAACCAAGGCTCTGGCAGACAGATGGACCTGTGCATATCGGGTGTGAAGGCTAAGGCCCACTGCTTTCCTCTTCCATTCCTCCCTGGCAGGGGTATTCTCGTCTTGGGGCTTGGGATTTTACACATAAAACTGGGATCCAGGGTCTTAACCAAGACTCTTTGAGACGAAGTCTTCCTGCAGATAAGGGAGACTGGTGGTTTTAGTAAGCACTTGAGGCATGGGGGCTTGGGACCTGGTTGTGGGCTATGGCACAGGGGCATGAGGTTTGTTCTGGCAAATGCTGTGTGGTGGAGAGGTGAGTCCCTGCCTCTAGGAAAATCCTCACCTCCTACCCTTCCATGCCAGCCTCCCCCACCGAGCTGTCTCTCTGAGGTTTGCCAGGCTCCCAGGACTGTGCCATTATCACTGCTTCTGTATCTTCCACACCACAAGGAAAAGTAATTAAATGTAATAGATGCTGAGGCTTCCAAAATCACATTATTTAGGCGCTGCTTGTACACACACACACACACACACACACACACACACACACAGAGAGAGAGAGAGAGAGAGAGAGAGAGAGAGGCATGCTAAGCTGCAGATAATTAATAGATTTATTTAAATCAGCCTCCACCATCTGTATTCAGCAAGGATGAGTGCTTTCTTCTCAGGCCAGCCTACGTTGGAACACCTCAGCCTTGTGAGAAAAGCTGGGAGTCCTTAGAGGAGCGGGTGATGCTAAGATCCAGGAAATGGCACCCAACAGGTGCCATCAATGTGGTGTAACCAGGGATACCAAAAAAAAAAAAATTTCTGCAGGGAGACCTGATATGGGAGTGGGGCAGGTAGGGCCATGGTGTTGCATAGGCTGGCCTAGGGACAAACCCCCACAGGCACACACTGGAGCTGGAGAGGCAAGATGCTCCTACCCTTTTTATCAGTCACTGAGGCCAGTTGCTCTGGCCCTGTGCAAATTGTGGGTCTCTGCCTTTGGCATTTGACTTGGATCTAGGCTGTGGTTCTCTGTTCTACCATTTTCCCTCTCCCTCTTCTCAAAAGTGCAGAGACACTTCCTGGTACTGGTACTGCATGGGGGGCAAGAGGTTCCAAGTCATCTTTGGCCAGATGCCAGTTAGATGACTGGGAGTTGTCCTCCTTCTGAGCGGAAGGTGGCTCTGCAGTTGGGGGTGGGGGACATGGCTGAACCACAGCCTGGCAGAAGAGAGTTAGAGAGTTAGTGGGTATGCCACTGGGGAACCCAGCTCCATCCTTGTACCTGGAAGGGGATAGTTGTCTCGTGACAGATCCTAGCTGTGGAGTCCATCATCATCGCTGTTGGAAGAATCCTAAGGGGTCAAGTGCAATGTCACAGTTTGGAGCACTTCTGGACCTTGGGGTTGATCACATCCTGGGTAGCTGAGCTCTGCTGCTGCTTGCAGCCCCCCCCCCGAGTGAACTGAAAGAATCTGAAATCAGGTGCTTCTATCAGAGGCTCTCCCCAGCTCGTTCCAAGGCTGAGCTCCAAGTCTGTCTTTACAGAGCCTGCAGCCAGTGTGGGTTTCATAAATGTAAGGGAAATGTATGAGCAGCAGGGAGGATGACGGAGAATGTGAGTTCTAGTCTTGCTAGATTCCAAGTTCTGCGAAATTGGGATGTCCTGGTAAAGGAGATGATGCCTCCCCATCCCTCACCTGTAGTAGGGGCAGCTTGGCGCTTGTCGTAGTGTCTCAGATGGGGAGAATATGAGTTCTAGTCTTGCTAGACTTCCAACTTCTGGGAAATTGGGATGTCCTGGTAAAGGAGATTATGCCTCCCCATCCCCCACCTTCAGTAGGGGCAACATGGCGCTTTGTCTCAGACAGAACTGGAGCCTCAGGCTCAGGTTCTCCTATGAAAATTTAAGCGCATTTTCTACCCCTCCCTGCCAAGGTTGCCAGAGGAACTGGGCCCTTGGAAGTGGGTGGAGAAGGCAGTGCCTATCTTGTGCTGTTGCCGTGGCTGCGCAGCCCCCTCATTCAGCACGGCTTCATGTGGTCATCCTTGTGGCTGTTCCTCACGGCACAGGAAACCACCCAGTTTTGGGTCCAGTGCCTAAAGGTGGCCAGGATAAAGTTGGGCTACTTCCTTGTCCCCTTGGCATGGACTTTTAAAAGCTGGAGTGACCTACTAGATCCTCTGTGTCCCTCCAGACACGTCTATGAAAATAGCCAGGCCTGCGTCATTGGCAAATCTTTTATCCACTCTTGGCTATGGCTTGCAGAAACAAGATCATAGGGTCCATTGTACAGAGGGGCAGTTATTTCTCCTGGATTCCATAAAAGAGCCAGCTCCAAGCACACTCAGAGCCCTTCCTGTGTGAATTCTGGGGATAGGGAGGCTCCCAAGACCCAGCCAAAGGCAGAAACATGGAGACCCAGTGGGGCTGTTCCCCTCCTCAGAGCCGTGCTCAGGCTCACCAGGAAGCTCCTGAGAAGCTGACTTCTCTCTGGTCCTCCATGGGAAGCCAACATGCCAAGCGCCACAGCTCACTGAAGGACGGCTCCTGGAATCCTAGCTTCACCCACATTCCCTCCCTACTTGGTCCTTGAATTACAGGAGAAAATGACACTGAGTTTATTCCTGGACAGAGGAAAAACAGTCTTTTTTAAAGCTCAGCATACCCATCACGTGTGCATACACTTGGCAGAGCCTGTAGGAAGGGGAGGAGCACGGGGTCTGGGGACTCATGCTTCGTGATGTCACCAGTATTTAGGGTGAATTATGGACCAATTATGTGTCCCTGTCAACGGCATGTGCCAAAGTCTTGTATCTACGTACTTACAACTTCGAGTGTATCTAAAGAGGGTCTCTACAGTGGTGATTAGGGTGCAGTGAGGTCATTAGTCTAGACACTAATCCAGTATGGTTGGTGACCTTGTAAAATGAGGCGATCGGAACAGGGCCGGCCCCATGGGAGATGATCTTGGAAGGACACATGAAGAGCCAGGGAGAGGGGCCTCTCTTGACCAGCCTAGCTCACTCCTTGATCTGGGATGTCCAACCTCCTGTGATAGAGGAGACTAAATTTCTGTTCAGCTTCAGCTGCCCCTCTGTGACGTTTCACTATGGCCAAGAACCACCCAAGGAAGAAGCATGGGGGTGGGGGGTGCTGATCACAGAGCTTGAATTCCTGGAGGTCTCCTGAATTAATGACTTCCGCTCAACTTCACCCAATCTTCCATGCACAAGGTCATGGCCATTCACAGTCACTTCCAGATACCAGGTACCGTGGCTGTTCTCAAACTGATGGTTCACCTCCAAATCCATAGCAGGGGTCTAGTCTCGGTGCCCCCTCTTCTAGCGGGGAGTTTTCCTAGCAGAAGCCCTTGTTGCTTATGGGAACAGTGACCTCCATTTCCCTCCATGCCTTTGCTGGATTCTGCACATTAGGAGGATAAGTTCAGACTCTCGGGAGCAGGGAAGGTGACGGGAACTCCCAGATGGCTAAGGAGCTGGCCTGTGCCGATTCGTTCTCATTCAGCACCATGGTCGCAACATCCCAATATAGTCATTATTGCGTTTTCGCTTTCTGTAGCCGCATTATAATGCGAGCTTATGTTCAATTTGCTGGGAGCCAGCAAATCGTCGTCTGCTTTTTCTCAGCACACACTCATTTGCTGCGTGCCCTAGGTGTTTCTTAAAGTCTAGGTTTTACACATAGACAAATTAAATCTTGTTTTTGAATGTGTCTCTCTGTAGAACCGACATAATGTGTTTTAATAGCCGTCGCACCTCTCGGGGCTTGGAGCTCACGATCATCTGCATTTTCAAGCAGCACATTACTTACAGGGACATGTCCTCAACGCCAGTAATGAAGCCAGTGAATGGAGTGGGCTCTAGCGGGGCCTCCCTGACTCTCCCCTGCCCCTGCTCCTTGGAGGGTGGTGTCAGTAAGAGTTCTCCTTTTGTTCTCTGGATTTTTAATTCACTCCACAGTCAACCCGCATGTGCCTTTGTATCTTGCCCATGGGGCACCCTCAGGCAGGAGAGGGACAATGTCTGTGGTGCATGCAGGTGACAAGGCCATGCCAGTGAGTAAAGCAGGACAGGGAGGGGTCAGGATCAAGCCCATGAAAATGGGCTGTGACTCCACCTGTGGAGTCACAGCTCCACCAATTGAATCTACAGAAGCACTAACTAGAAAGTGATGATGCTCAGAGGTGAGCCTCTAGAGGTCATTTAGGTCACGTGGCAGGCCCTGATAGTGGTGCCAGTACTCTAAAGAGGAAATGTGAAAACACTTCTATAAGCTCTGTTTCCACTGTGTTAACACAGAAAAATGACAAGGGTCCTTCTGAGACCCAAACAGAGAGCCTCCTCAGGGCCATCGCCAGGACCCTGTGGCTGGCCGTTAGACCTTGAGGACTATTGGTGGCTTGGTCTATGGATCTTTGAGATAGCATCCAAGCAAACATGGACAGTGGGCATTCCTGCTGTCTCACTTGGGCCAAGACAACAGAGCTCAGATGCTGTGACAATTGAGAAGTGACTGTGACATAGCCCTATGGCTATAAAGACATCAGAAGAGGTCACCCATGAGGCTTTGTGATCCAAGGCCTCTCCAAGGGTGCCCGGGCTTCCTTCCATACCACTAGACTACTCTTTCTGGACTTGATCTTACAGAAGTTCAGCTGTGGACACGGACTTGACCATGAAGGATACAGGCTTCCTCTTCACGTTCTTCAGAGTCCTCTGTTTCTGGTATGGCAGCTTTGTGCAATGAGATAACACGTGTGGCAGAAGCAGGGAACCACAAGGGATGGCATGGGGAGCCATGGGGTTTACAGTTGCAAAAGACATGTCACCTGACCCATCAGAAAAGCCAACAGGCCACCTGATCAAGAGGGTCAGCCTGCTAATGACGTCACATGAGTGGTACCTTCTTCCTTCTCCATGTTTCTGGGATGTGTTCATGGCACACCTACCTAGCACACTTGTCTACAACATCTTTTCTGTTTTAAAGAGAAACTCACTCAGTCTATGATAAATCCAACTTAGGACACACAGCACACAAAGCTTTTCGTGCGTCTGGGCTGAGTCTCCTCATCTCTGTGACCCCGCTTCCCCTCCTCATTCCCTGTACCTTTGCAGATTGTAATATCCTGGGACCTCTCCAAGGGAGAAGGCAACTGTCCCAGAAGTATGCAGGCTGCTGGCTAGGGAATGTGTGTGTGTTGGGGGATCTCAGCTTCTTCCCAGCTAGGTGGCAGCCAGATGTTTCTAGCCACAAGCGTGGCTGAAAGTAAACTCAAGCCTGTTGTTCCTAACTGATCTGCCCTCTTGGGGCCAGGACACTTGGCAGCTCCTAACCAATCATCCTCGCTCTCTCCTCCTCCTCTCCCCAGTGTAAGGACTGAGATGATTGACTCCTCCACCAGTGGGATATAATTGCAACCCACAGACCACATCCCTGTTAGAAAGTTCTGGATGCTAGCGGGCAGGAGTGAATTACTTTTGCAAGCTGAGATCCCCCATGGACTTTAAAATCAATAAGCTATTTCTGACGCTCAGGACAGAGGCGCACGGTGGACTTGAGCTCCGACCTCCTCGGGAAGTGGATGTTCTCGCTGCTGCCCAGGACTGAACCAGCTGCCCACACTCTGGGAAAAAGTGACACGGGGCTAAAGTCATTTCCATTCGTTGCTGCATGGTAATGGGAGGGGTCCGAGGGCAGTGGCTCAGCCCATAGCGTCTGTGTCCAGCTCCAGCACAAGCCTGAGGACTTGAGTTCTCTGTGCCTCATTTTCCCTTCCTGAGAATGAATCTAAGGCATGGACTGATCGTGTGTTCTATATCCTCTGCTAGTTCCTGTCATATAATGAGCCCTAAAAGACGTCAGCTGTACAAACCACCATTCCTGCTAACTCCAGACTCCATCTAGAGAAGGGAACCACAGGATGACTGGTGGGCAGCTCCATAGATCTGGCATAGCAGCCTGTGACATAGAGGGGACAGCCTTTCCAGTAGACCTGTGTCTTGGGAGGAAATGCCAGGATTCCATTTTGAAGAGGAACCCAATTGTAGGGCTTCAGGACCCTCTAGATTCTGTTTATAGAGCCCTTGGCCCTACATGCTTTTCCAGGGCTATCAGAGGACCGTCTGGACCACTATAGGACCTGGTTATGTAAGGTGAAGGTAACTGGGACCTGGTGTTCTACATTGCTTTTTTTTGGACACATCAGCCACAGAGAAGGGAAATTCTTGCACACATTGCAAATATAGGAGATGCTCCTGGACCTTGCGATCTTTGCTGCCTGATCCCTATCCTGATATTGGGGATGTCTGGCTATATGGCAGACTGGAACCTAGGACAGCTCCTACACTGTGCCCTTATGCTCCCCTGCAGCCAAGTGTTGGTCCTTGACCTGCAACCATTTCTGACATTTAACGGGCAGTGCAGCTGTCTCTCCTGGATTCTCAGCCTAGCCTTTGCATTTAGGTTCTGCAGGCAGGTAGCCCACCACTATCCCTGGGTTCATCATGTTTCCCATGGGGACAGCAGTGGGCATCTACACTAGTGGGAAGATTGGCTCAGAATGCCTGGCCCCACAAGTAGCTTGGGGATCAGCATTGAATCCACAGGGAATGTGCGAAGCTGGCTTTGGCTGTGTGCAGGAATCTCTTCATGTGGGATGCAGGTGATGTCCTCACTGTTCCTGAAAAGTAGGTGCTAGTTCCCAAAGGAACTCGTCAGCAGCCTTTTGGGACAGGTTCTTGTTTCTGCAAGGTGCAAAGGGTGTCGAAGACATGGAGCTGCTGGAGCTATGGGTACTGGAGTCTTATTTTTATAGCTACCCTTCAGGCCAACCTGAACTGTGCTCACTCTGGGAGGAGTGGCTAGCTTCCTTCCTCAAATAATTATATAGCATGTGTTTGACTCACCAAGCAGGGTGGTGAGGTAACAGGAGCTCCAGTGGCCATGGAATTGATCTCAAGGGCATGGTGACTCTGCCCTGCTTCTTCCATGCCTGCTTAGCCTGGCCTTTCTGCAGGACCAAATGGGACTCCTCTCATGTTCCCTGGCTCTCTCAGTTGTGAGCCTAAGTTCAAGGACCAGGAACCAGCACGAAGACTTCAGCGCCCTTTTAGGCTGCAGTGCATTGGGTGATGATGATGTCCCAGTTTCAGGAGTGGAGAAAGCTCATTTCCCTGTGACGTTTGAAGAAAGATTTTTTTTTAAAACCCCAGAGCCACTGGTCCATATTCCTCTGCTTAGCTACACCTACCTATTTGCACTGACTTTGGGCAGAATCTACTGACTTCCCTTCAGAAGAAGCTTTTAGGCATCTGCTGAGAAGTCTTGTTACACCCAGTTCCTTGTCCTGAGCTCTCAGCTACCACCTTAGAACTCTGCCTCTTTCCCAATCTCCCCATCCAGGCCTGAGATTAACCCTTAGGTACCTACACATTGCCCTTGCCACAGAGCTTGCCCTGAAAGGCAAACATTGCCCCAAGCACTATCCACTTCAGGCTGTAGTCTTCGTTTGCCCAGGTCTAGATTTTACTTCAAGAGTACTCCTTTCCTAGGTAAAGCCAGGGAAGGTGAGTGGATGGGTGGGAGGGCTGATGGATGGAGAGATAGAAGGGTTGATGGAGGATGTATAGAAGGGTAAACGAAAAGGTGAGTAGATGGATAGATGGATTAGTGGATTGATGGGTGTTGTGTGATTTCTAGAGAGATATGAGCAAACAACTACTCATCCCAGATAGGGTGTCAACCATAGTCCCAAATGAAACATTTTCACTCAAATCTAGTTTATTGAACCAACAAATTCCCAGGAGTCACTTACAGGACAGTGAGTAACTCAAAAGCATCTGCTTCGTCCCAGCACAGAAGATAACCTATGAAAACTACATCTCTGGAGATACCTACCCAACTTGCAGATTGCTCCACCAGAGAGTCTCCTTTTTCCTGGTGATTGTTTGCTGCTTATATAACGTTCTGAGCTTCCTGGCCCTTCCTGAGCTTTGTCGATCTCCCATTTTCCTCTAGAAGGGAATGGTACAATTCAGATGGAAAAGACAAGCTACACAACACTGAGTGCATGAATGGATGGACAGGTGAGCAGACTGACGATGGATGGATGGATGGATGGATGGGTAAATAAATGGACCAATAGATTTGACAGTTGTGTTGATGGAGGGTAGATGGATTGGTAGACTGGTAGATGGATGGATGATGGATTGACAAGTGGATATGTTGTTGAATGAATTAATGGATTGGTAGATGGACAGTTGTGCTATGGATGGTAGATAGGTTAGTGGGATTTGTGGCTATGTGAATGGATGGATAGATGATAAATGAATGCATAGAGGGATAGATAGATAATAGGCAGTAGATGGATGGGTAGTTGGGTTGGTAGATGGATGATGGATGGATAGATCAAGTGATTGATGAATGGATATATAGTTGGTGGATGGATGATGGGTGAGTGGATGGATAGATCAAGTGATTGATGAATGAATATATAGTTGGTGGATGGATGATGGGTGAGTGGATAGATGGATGGATTGGTCAATGACTACATGGTTGCTAGATAGACAGGTAGATGGGTGGATAGGTGAAATGAGTTCCTGTAGGAACCTATGAAGATGTTTTAAATTCTTCTGAGAAGAGTACAATGTGCCCAATAGACTAAACTTTGTCCTAGCCTATTCTCCCTCCCCATCCACTGCTGCCGGCTGACCTGAAACTAACTATCTATCTATCTATCTATCTATCTGTCTGTCTGTCTGTCTGTCTGTCTGTCTGTCTGTCTATCTATCTATCCATCCATACATACAAAGTATCCATGCTTAGACCTATTAGGTATGTATTCTCCCTCCCCATCCACTGCTGCCGGCTGACCTGAAACTATCTATCTATCTATCTATCTATCTATCTATCTATCTATCTATCTATCTATCTATCTATCTATCTATCCATCTATACAAAGTATCCATGCTTAGACCTATTAGGTATGAATAGGCTGAGTTTATTCTTCTGCTGCATAATGTTTCACACCACCTTGTACCCAGTCTTTCCCATGGAAGAGCACCAGGTTGTTTCCAAGGCTTTGCTGTCTCTGTAGGGAGGACTCTGCTTTCTTTGGGCCCTTCCTCTCCAGTTGTGTGACATTTCCTCAAGTCATTTACATGGGAAATAATTTTTATTAAAAAGCGAGTTCAACCATCCTTGCCCAAGTGTCCTGTTTTCTGTCTAACTGGTCCTCAAGTGCTGATGGGAGGTCTCATGTATACGTATCTGCTTTGAGAAACAGGGTCACCATGAACCAAGTGGCTTCCTCTGAGCTGTAGGAAAGCTTTGAAAAGACAATCCTTATTTTGTTCAAAGGGGATCTATTGGGTTGGGATGAAATGTGAGATCTTGTGCAGAGAGAAGATAAGCATTCCCAGGAGAGCAAGTGGGAGTGGCCATCCATCTGGGCTAAAAGCACCACCAACACTGGCGTGATAGATTGTCTGGGACAGAGAAAAGCAGGTGCCTAAGGAGGGAAGGGCATGCCCGCTTTCCCTAGTACCTTCTCCCAAACCCTCCTCCTACTTCATTCTCTCAGTTCTCCCTTGTTGATGGCCTTCTTTGAGCAAAATGCTACATGTGCAGTTAGAGCTGAGGGCAATGCAGAGCTGAAGTCGGGTGCAGGTATGCCATGCGCACATGGCTCTGGAGTGTCAGGATGGGTGGTGAACGGAGGACCAACTTGAACAGGGCAAAGACAGGTGTGAGCAGAGATGAGTAGAATTCTGCCACTGGAGCTTTCTGAAGGCTGGAATGCCCAAACCGTTGTAAGCAGCCATGCCCCAGCATGTGAGTGTCCAGAAGATGGCTTACTCAGGTCATGTCTCTATTTTCTGAAGATATAAGAGGGGCTGAAGAAAAAAATGAGAGTGCAAGTCCCAAGTTTCTGCCAGCAAGCAGCTGTTCTCAGCTATGGGTAAAGCCCATAGGCCTGCTGGTATCAGCTGGCACTTGACCAACCTGAGATGTCACACCCTCTCATCTCTCCAAACTAGTCTCCTCTTCTCTCCTTTTCAGTGCTATTTCCTTCTCTCCTCCTCCTCCTCTCTTCTGCTGGAAGGAGAATCTGAAACTTACCCTGGGGTATCAAGGGCTTCTCACAGTTCAGAGCAATCCCTGCTAGAGATGTATCCTTATGCAGAAGGAACACGAGCTCAGGCAAAGATCCCTGGGTTGGGTGGCTCCACAACACTGCTCCCTTGGACATGCTTTAGGCCCTCAGTAGAGTACCTGGACATCTCTCTTGGGATAGGACACTGGCTCTTGTACTTATGCAAAATGCAAAGAAAGGATGAAAACACACATTGAAGCTGACAGTGTGGTCTCTTCCTGCGGTAGTCAGAATGCCAGTGATGAGTCTTATGTGGGACTGAGGGGATCAGACAGTAACCTTCCCAGTGCCAGATCAGACATCTCTGGTCCCATTGCCCTCCCAGCTCCTCTCCAGATAAGCAGCAAAAAAGAGTGCTCACTTTTCTATCTGAGTGATAGAGGCTTTCTGACACCTCTCTGCATGTTGCAGCTCACCTGAACTCCCTGCTTCCACCTGTAGCTTTGTATCTACCCTTCCTTCCACCCCATCTCTGTTTTCTCCTGCCCCTATGGGCACACTTCACTAGCTACTTCTGTGAGGTCAAATTTATTATATACAAAAAAAATCTGCAAGGACCATGTTTCTCTTTGTGCCTAAGTGATTTCACTAAGGATATTATCCTCCAGCCTCATTCATTTTTGTCCCAAATGTCAGGATCTTTTTTCAGGGATGAGTAGTATTCCTTCACTTATACCGGTATTTAATACGTGTATTAATGCACTAATTTGTACAATAGTATACAACTCTCTCACACATAAATTGTTCTCCCTTGATTCCTTAATCTGTACACAAATTTGTGGGCTCCAAATTTGGCTTTTGTGAACAGGGGTTTAGACACATAGGAATGTTGCCATCTCCTTGGTTACCTAATGTCTTCCCTTTGGATATGGACCCTGAAGTGGGGCACCTGGATCCTACAGAAGGTATGTGTTCAATTGTTGGAGGTTCCTTCATAAAGGTCTCCATAATGGCTACACTAACACAGTCTTGAGAGAAAATTTAAACTACAAGAACTGAACCATGCCCCTCTCATCCTCCCCAAAGATACTTTGGGGGCTTAGCCATCCTGAAGGTGGACCTAAGTACCACAGATTGAGAAACAGTCTTGGTCGATAGGTGTCTAAGCCAGGCTCCCGATGGGTCTTGGTGTTCTTTGCCTGTGTGCTCCATCTATGGAATGCTCTTGGGAATATCAGGTGCTGACTTCCTCCCGACCTACCCTGCCCACAATAGTTGTTGAGATATCATGTTTCTAGAACCTTTTGGGTGAAAGGAGGGTGCAGAAGATGGATTTTTGTTTAGTGCCAACAATGGTCAGTGGGCCAAGACTTTTCTACTTTCTGCATACTGGCCTCCCCCTAAGTCTGAGAAAGATACCCTCCCCCCCGCAACACACACACATACACCCAGTGCTGAGGAGATCAGGAGTGGGTGGATGGATAGGGAAGGTGCAACAAATGTTTATGCTACCGATGCCAATGCTTTGTGGTTGAGATGCAAGGTTGCAGAGAAGCCCATGGTCTCCAGGTAATGTGGCTTTCAAAATATCCAAGTGGCTTTCTAGAGAAAGTGTGGTGGCACACACTTGTCTGAACATAATAGGAATGCACAACGACCTCTCTCCAACGTAAACAGCCACAAATGTGCACATAGGAATGTACCTAGACATGTGTGCATGTATGAACACCAAATTAAATATATCTCTGTTTTTGGTACACACAAACACATGTGAGCACGCACAGAAACTTTTGACTGCATACCTGTAGACATGCATATAGATAAAGACACGGTTACTAATGAGCACATGGCTGATAAGCTGCTTGTAAGCAACTTAGATAGCCTGCTGGGCAGGAGCAAGTCAGCTCTTCATGTTCCAGTCTCTACGCATCTGGATGTCTTCGTGGGTCCCTCCATGCAGGGCCTGGATCTCTGAGAGGCTCAGTCTATGCTGCAGTGACTAAGATGACCCATCCTCTCCACCTCAAGGCTGCAGCACTTGCTTGGGAACTATGTGTATGTCTTTTTTCCTCTCCAGCCCTATTCACTGAAGGCAGTGCCCTGCTGAAGTCTGCCTTCCTCATTTTTCCCATGTCACCTGCTGCCATCTAATTTCCCTGGCCTGTGTCCATGGGTGCCTCCCAGGGCCAGTCTATACCCCTTCTCTTCTCATCCTGCCTTCCCCTGGCTCTCTGTTCAAGTTGGTGTCCAAGCCATGCCCACTGTTTCATTAATTCATTCACTCATTCATTCATCCACATATGTGTACAAATACTTTGTGTTCTGTGCATGGTGGGTGGTGTGTGTGTAGTGCATACACATAAGTGTGCAGATGTGCATACCCATGTGTGTGCACGCCCACATGTGCGAATGCCAAGGCCAGAGCAGGACACTGGGTGTCCTCTTCTATCCCTCTCCACCGTACTGCCTTGAGAAAGGGTTTCTCAGTGAACAAGAAGCTCACTGTCCAGGTGGTAAGCTCTAGGAATCCACTTGTCTGTGCTTCCAAACATGCTGGGCATTCAAATTCACATCCCTCTGCTTGTAGAGCAAGTGCTGATACCCAAGGAGCTGTCCCTGCAAGCCCTGTGCACATGCATGTGAACTTTAATGACGAGTTTAGGACTCTGTGTTTGGCTAGCTGCTGGACTTTTTCTGCGACTTGCCTGCGAGCTGGTTTTAAGATTTGCATAGCAACAGAGGGTTTACGGTCCTGTTCCATCCGTGGAGCTTCCCACAGAAGAGACCAGTGACTAGAACCATGGAGAGAAAAGAGAGACCAGGTATTTTACTGTAAAGATTTTTCCAGTTGAAGGAGATTCTTCCCAATTTCAGGGCCCAGTGCCTCTTTGTGCATATTCTGCAGGCCTCTCTGCATCTCAAAAGTCTCCTGGTTATCTCTTCTTCCCTGTGATTCCTTTCTCTGCTGGAGCCCCGGTCAGCTTTCCCTGTGGGGGTGGGTGGAAAGGTTCCTCCAGCTGCCATTAGTGACATGACGCCCTCTGTGAATAGAATGGCTGGTCAGTACCTTGGTACCTTCTCTTTCCCCACCAGCATGGGAGGACACTGCTCTCTTCTCAGGGGAAAGCCAGCAATCTTGAACAAAAGCCCATTATCGGTTCACCTCAGATTTGGTGGGTCAGAACTGACTTACTCTTCTATTTGATTTTCCAGGGTTTCATGGCTGCTTGGTTTTATGCCCATCAGATCTGTTTAGAATATAGCAAGCCCCTCCATTTCTTACCAGTTCCTCCTCTATGTTCTCTTTTCTGACTTCACAACTTTTAATAGGAAACTTGGACATATGAGGTATCCTCTCCACATTCTAACACCCCCAGGCCTTTCCTTTGCTCCTCTTCCTTGGGCTCCACACTCTCAGCCTGATAGATTCTCCACCCCTGGCCTAAATGTGTGTTTCCACACATTTTACCACACAACACCTGACTCTGGCATCTTAAGGCATGACCACAACATTCCTTTTAAGCCTCTCGTTTTCTGGTCTTGTGCAATAGCTACAGTGTTATCTTGTGTTTTTAGCATGATGGAATTTAGGTTATTATGGTTCCTTTATTCTTTCCTGAATTATTTCTGTCCTCTTGAAGTTATATGTGGAATGTATGTCTTCAGCCTCCCTTATCTATTCTGTCCTGGCTTTCTGTAGATACCTGGTGATCCCGTCTGCCAGTCCATGTTACATGGGAGGGGGAGCTGGAGTTCTGCAGCCAGAGGGCACTAACTGGTTGGCGTGCAGGAGATGATCAGAATACAGTTATAATTTGTCAGCACACGATAAATGGTCTGCATGCAGTGACTGGTTAGTGCCTGTAAGAGGCCAGAACTGGACAGTGCACAGCAATGATCAGGGCGTAGAATTTGCCAGTGCACAGTGAGGGACCAGTATGAAGTGATTGGACAGAGGACTGCCTGTGTTCTCTGTAAATAGAGCATTGCTTATGGATAGGCCTCTTTGGAAGTGGGCATGGAGTCTAGGAATGGACTGGCCTGGTGAATTTCACATCCAGGGCACTATGGTGCCCAGACATTTGGGCTGTGTTGCATAGAGGTCCTCCCTCCATTCCACCCCACTCCACCCCAGCTATGTATGCAGCCCTGACTTCCACGAGGGCAGAGGTCATGGGCATAATTGGCTAACTGTTTAAGTCTATGAATAACCTGTCTTAGAATAACATAAACATATGCAAGATTACCAAGAAAACCAATTATATTAAATACAGTTATCAAATGTAAAAGAAAAAACCCATTTTGATACAAGGGTATGTTTGCATCTTTATTAAAGCATTACATAAAAAGCCTAGCTGTAGAATGACTGTAATTTGAAATAATGGTGAACATAAGCAATGTACTATGATAGCCATAGATCTGTTACTTGATATGAAAATACCTGTGATTTCTATTGGTGACAAAGCCACAGTTAACTAAACTATTGTGTTTACTGCCCCCATGCCTAATTGAAGGCAAGTTCATTTTTTGCCTAGAGACGTGTAGAATAAAATACCCCTCCCCCCCACCTGGGTTCCTGTATCTCGGGCATATGGCATGTAGGGACTGTCCCCTCTTTGGGCAGCATGACATGGTCTACTCAACTAACTGTCCTCGCAGTAGCAGTTACAGGGGTACAGAGCCTTGTTCACACGAATCTTCGGCGAGGCTA
Organism: Dicrostonyx torquatus; assembly: GCA_028555095.1. Taxonomy (NCBI): domain Eukaryota; kingdom Metazoa; phylum Chordata; class Mammalia; order Rodentia; family Cricetidae; genus Dicrostonyx; species Dicrostonyx torquatus. The sequence goes on along the minus strand of JAQHUG010000146.1, from coordinate 653,930 downwards.
CTCTTTGGCTAAGAACCCTTCCATCGGCCGACTGGAGAGACCCCTTGAATGGTTCCAACTCTTTGGCATTCCAGGTGCTGTGGCTGGAGGAAGGAGCATTTTTCGTGGCCCCTCTCTTCTTCTCTGCCCCCAGCACCAGGATTTCCCTGGCTTGCTAGCTCTTGAAACTCATTCTCAGCACCATCACAGTCTTACGATTTTAAAAGGGTCTTTTCCTCTGTGTCCGCTGCACTGGTCTGCACTGGAGGGGCCCCTCCTGAGGTCCATAGTGCTTTTCCTCTAACCAGCTGCTGGCTTAAGCTGAATGCCCGATGGGCTCCTCTGTCTGCACAGTGCACCTGCTCCTCTGGGTGCCAGGCACAGGCTCTCTTCTTCTCACCTGTGGTTTCTGCGAAGGGCACCAGCAACACTGCCTGCCAGCTCAGTAGGAGAGCTTGGCACCTGGGGGAGGATGCTTCGGGTCCTTAAAATTGGAGATACACACACACATTCTATCCAGTGGGTATGAATTTATTGGTGGGCCATGCATTTCTTTAGGAACTTTCTTCTCCTTTTATAAATTCAGTTTAGAGATTCTTCACATGGTTAGTTCTTTTTAGGTAGTGATCTGTTTTCAGGATTTCAAATAATGTACGCCTGATTGGGGACAGAGCAAATGTCAGGAGTGGGGCCTTCTCTCCTGGTTGCGGTCTTTTGGGGGTCAAGTCTGTGTGTGTGATGAGCACCTGCCTGACACTGAGCCCTCTGAGGTGGAGCACACTGTTCCAGGTGAGGTGTGTAGGCCAGCGACCTTGGCAGAGGTCACACTTCCTAAGATGGACCGGGCAGGATCCTGAGGCTGCTGTGTGGATGGCTTTGCTGGAATACACAAATGGGTGGGGTGGGGCAGTTATTTGATGGAGGGGCTCCAACGAACTGCACAAGAGAATGCCCAGTCTCTCCTATGGTAGGTCTCCTATGGTAAATCCTCAATCGTTCAGGTGCTTGGCTGGTGCAAGACTGGGCCACCTCTTCAGGTTGGGGTAGGGAGCTCTGACTAACTCCTGTCTCTCCTAGATGTCTCCTGAGGTGGGAGAGGGGTGTTGGCAGCCAGAGAGATAAATTGCTTCCGAACAGCTCCTCCTCTGCCCAGGTGTGGGCATAATAGAGTCCGGTCAGGCAGACAGCATCAAGTTTGGTGGCACGTCAGTTTTACCTTTAATGGTGCTGGTCACCCCGCTACTATAGGCCTCAATTTCCCCAAGTGCACCCTAATAAGTTTGATCTATCTGACCTCTAAGAGCCCTTCAGAACTGGTCTCTTTTCTTGCATGTCACCTACACATTTGTGCAGAGAGGGAGGGAGAGAGGGAGGAAGAGAGAGAGAGAGAGCAAGAGCGAGCTGCCTTTACGTGAAGCAGGTGAGCCCCAGACTTCAGCCACCCCACCCCCCGAACGACACACAGAAGACCAAGCACAGGTCCCTGGTTCCTACCCAAAGCTCTGAATTGAGCATTTGAAATTCTATTCAGACAAAAGTACTTTCAGGCCTACCATGCTGGCCCTGGTGCTGTTAGCTTGGAAGGGCCCTCTAAAAAAGACAGCACTGCCTTCAGCTCTGGGCCTGCAGACACAAATGCCGGCTCTTACTTGCGGAAGAATAGAGGCGGCGGCAGGGAAATGCCTGCTGGCTTCTTCGGGGTAGGCTGTGGGCATCCACTGTGCTTGTGCTATTGGGTGTCCCGCAGCTGGCTGGAGGCGGGCACACAGGAGGCCTAGGATACAATGTGATGGTGGGGAAGGGTGTGCTGTTTTCAAACCCCTCGGAACCGCCTACCGAAAGCAGCCTCCTCTAAACCTATGTAGTTGCTCCTCAGCCCGCCAGTCCTCCTTCTGGTTCTGCATTCTTCCGAGGACCAGGGGTAGAAACGGATTGGGGGCTGGGCTCGCTTCCCCTACTCAACGGAGCCAACCGGGCCGCTCTGCAGTGAGGCCCCAGCGCACCTAGGTGGAGCCCGACCCGCAGTTTTCAGCTGGACCAGCCCCACCTGACCCGCCGGCACGCCAGACGAGGGCGCTGCAGGGCGGTCGGGTCCCCGGGGTCCCCTCCGCGGCCCAGTGCGCATCGGCAGCTCGGCGGCCCGGGCGCTGCACAGACGGCGGCAGGCGCGGGCCAGAGTCCGAGGCAGCGCGGCCTGGCCGCCTGGGCAGACAGAGACCCACACCGCGCTCCCGTTCCCACCGCAGCTCGCAAAGACGCCGAGCCGAGTGGCGGGCGCGCGCCACCAGCACCGGAGCAGCGGCGTCCCGCGGGCGGCGAGGCGCGCAGCGTCTCCGGCCCCACCTGTCGGCGCGGCCACCCTCAGCGTCGCCCCCGGCGTCCCCAGCCAGCGCGGGCGGCTCTCAGGAACGCTGGGCCCGGCCTCGTCCCGGCTGCGGCGGCGGAGACGCGCTCTCCCGGCTGGGCACGGAGGCCGGCACCGTCCCGGGCGAGGGGACTGGCCCGGCGGCTCCCGGGCTGTGCAAGTTGGACTGCGGCGGACTCGGCCCGGCCGCGCGGGCCCCGGCGGCGGCGATGGTGCTGCAGCTCCGCGAGCGGTGCGCAGCCCCGGCCCTGAGGCTGGCCCTGCGCGGCGGTGGCAGCGGCGGCGGAGCGGCCCCCTAAGACCCCCGCCCGAGCAAGAGCGGGTAGCGGCGGCGGCGGAGCCTGAGAAGGCGGCGGCGGCAGAGCAGCGGAGGAAGGCGACTAGAATCTCTGGCGCGCGGCGACAGGCGATCAGCGCCGGGGCCGCGTCGGACCCCCAAGCCCGCCGGGCCGTTGCGCAATCCGCGGCCGGTCTGGGCCCTGCTGGCCGCGCGGCTCCGGGGGCGGCGGCGGGGCTGATTCATGGGGCCGCGGCGGCCAGTCCCCCGCGCCCGGGCCCCCGGCGCCCCGCAGCGCGCGATGGTGGCCGAGTGGCCGGAGTGGCGGCCGCCGCGGCCCGAGACTTTCTGCTAACCTCCCCGCCCCCGCCCGCCCCCTCCCCGGCGCCCTCCCTCGCGCCGTCCCCTCCCCCTGCCCAAAAGACACTGATCGCCTCCCGGAGTGGCGCCTCCAGTCGCGGCAGAGCGCGGCGTTGGCGGCGGATGGAGGGCGCGATCGGGCGGCCGCGGTGGCTGCACCCAGCGGGGCGCTGATGCGGCGCCTGGACCTTCGCTGCGCGACTTCGGGGGCGTCGGCCGAGTTGGCACTCCGCGATGCAGCTCCTGAAGGCGCTCTGGGCACTCGCAGGGGCCGCGCTCTGCTGCTTCCTGGTCCTGGTGATTCACGCGCAGTTCCTCAAAGAAGGTAATTGTTCCCTGCGCGCACGGTCCCCCGCACTGCTCGCAGCGGTCCCTGCGCGTGATACTGCTTCCAGCACCTTCCACCACTGCCAGCGTGGTGGGCCGAGGCTCTGCGGGGCCGGAATGGCCAGTGGCGTGAGCCTCCCCGGAGCCCAGCGCTGAATCTGCCGCCTCGGCGCATCGGGGCTCATGGGTGGCGAGGGTTAGGAGCGAGCCCGGGCATACTGGGGCCTGGCGAGCTCCGGTGTAGTCCCGGAGCCCGGGCTTATACCCAGGCTGCAGTTTCCATCCCTTGCCCCGCAAGGCTCGGTGGCAGTTGCGCCTACCCGCATGCCATCGACCCTCGGTAGGTGGCACCAGCGCTCCACTTTGGTAGCCTGGCTGAAGCCAGTACTGAACAGGCCTGGACTGAATGAATTGGGGGCTGGGGAAGCAAAGGTGTCAAGGGGTGAGGACAGCGAAACTGACGTGACCCATGCTACTTTCCCTGCGGAGTTGGGTACCCATCAGACTCAGGCTCGGTAGGCAAAATTCTTCATCACCGTAATGCCTAGGTCCACACAAGTTCTGGTTCCTTTGCCCTCCTGGTCCCCTCTAGATTGCAGGGTAGTCCCATCCAGTTCTTGAAACTCTGTTGAGACTGGTGTGGTACACATTGGACTTGTGGTTTTATGGTCACAGTGGCCCTTTGGGAATCCTGCCTTTGACTTAGCAGCAAATGGTGGGCACTGTCAGAAACTGCCTGCCCTTTGGTAGCCCCTCTTGGTCTTGGTGCCTCTGGGCTCAGCTTGCTAGGGTTGTTGTTGGTGTCCTTGTCCACAGGCCATGCCTACACTGGCTAGCACTCCCCAGGTGAGCAGGGAACACGGAGCCCTGGAAAGTGCTGGTACAGATTCCCTACAACTGTTCTTGCTAGCTCCATGTTCCTGAGGAGGAAGGGCTTGCAACATTCTGCTGCTTCCCGGCCTAAGGAGTGAGCACTTGGACACTGGGAGCCCCCTTATGGCCTGCTCCACATTGTTCTCCCTTGATTTCAGGTGCTACTTTGGAGAAGCTAGCTAAGTGATCCTACTCAGCTGGAACTCCCAGGCCCTTCTTGGAGTTGGAGGCCCATCTTTCTTCAAGTTTAGGTGACTTACGTCATGAGTGGGTGGTCCTGCCACTGGCTGGGGTCCTCTGCTATAGAGAGAACTCTTTCCTGCAAATATGAGCCATTTCCTTCAGCCTTCACCCCCTGCCCCACCAGAGAGCTGTCCTTACCTGGTATCCTCTGCCAGGTAGCTGGGGCAGGGGGATTACCTCATGGTATACCCCAGACTTCAAGTCATGGGGTCCTTATACTTTGAGACTTTGTTTAGGCCACAAGTTCTCTTCCAAAGCTTTCCACTCTGCTTTGTCGTTTGGGCCATTCATCTTAGGGGAGAGCATGGGTATTGAGGTTCCATGGCTCCTCTGAGTTTATCTAGCCTACTTGAGTTACTGTGTTGTAGTAAGCAGTAATTGCTTACTACAAAGATATCCTGGTCATTTGGAAACATGATCCAGTGGGTGGGTCCATTCTGTCTTGCCTGGTGGGAATAAACTAGTCAGAGTCTTCTAAGCTTTTGTCTTCTGTCTTTTGGTCAGGAGGGAAAAGGTCACACAGGTAGCGTGCATTGGCACCTGTGTTCTGAAGTGGAGGGTGATGTCCCCCGAGGGTGCATTTGCAGGGCAGCCCTTTAGAAGCCTGGGTATTTGATGCGGATAGACATGTGCATGTCATGACAGACAGTAGGTAAAAAAGGAGGCAGTAAATACTGACCATGGGTCATAGGACCCAAAGGCACAGTGTCTTGGAACTCACTGTTGAGGAAAAGCCCAAGCGTTTACCCTGCCCCTGTTGTCCACCCTGAGTGTTTGCTTCTATGACCCTGGATCCCAGTTCCTTTTGCTGTTTCTTTCTGCCACAAAGGTCAGGGCTGGCATTCCTGTCCTTGTTTGAATGGATTTTTTTTGGGTCTCTGGCAACAGAAGCAGGAGCCTCAGGATAGGCCTGAGGGTGTGCAGTGAGAGGCTGGAGACTGTGGTTCCCAGGGGAGGCACAGGGCCCTTCTTGGAGAATTGGGCTGCAGACTGAAATCCGCTAGGGGAGAGGGAGCTAGGCAGCTTGGACAATTGTTACTTGTTGCCTGGGGATGGAGTGGGAAAGAGCTGTATAAATAGACACTTCCATGAGTTTGGGTTCCCTCCCCCTCCAGGGGTGAAGAATGAGGGGCCCAGGGAACCGTTTTTCCACACTTTCCCTTTTGTGTGGAGATACAGGCCACCCCGTGGCTAATCTATCCCACTCTGGCTGGCCTGTCTTGCAGCGATTGCACAGATGAATAGGGCTGTGAACCCAGAGAGAGGAGAATTGTGGTCCTAATTGCAGCCCTGGTTTGTCCAGTTTCTGTAAGAACAAGTCTTGCCTGCCGTGCCTACTCAGTGGAGGCCGGCAGAGAGGGCTGGGGGCTGGTGTGTGTACTAAAGCATGGGGTTCAGGCATCAGTAGGGTGCCCTAACTACCCTCCTGAAGCATCATCAGCCCTACTTGTTTGTGCACGGTTTGCACTCTCTGGTTTCTCAGAGCTAGAACAGGTCAGGGAAAGGGTGATGTGTTGGGAACACTGTTTGGATCCAGCTGCCTTGTGGGAGCAGACAAGGGTGTGGGATGGAAGGAGAAGGGGGCAGGAGGCTATGCCCACAGCTCTTTATTTATGTGGGACTCGGGACATAGAGTTAGGGTAACAGCTGGGATTATAAACATTCTTGAAGTCTTAGAAGCACCTAGAGCAGGGCACAGCAGCCCAATCTCTGTTTTGGATATTTATCAGGATAGGAAAACAGTACCAGTACAGAAAGGCCTGCAGTGGTCCCTAGTGATCCATGGATTTCTGGCCTTTCGGGTCCAAACGAGACAGGGCTAGGATTTGTCTAGAGGAGACATCCCTGTGTGTCTCCATTAGCTATGGATTTAAGGTTTAGCTCTCTGTCCTTGTAAATCCTTTTGATGGCTGGGCGGGTATTGCATTAACTGAGTATGCTATTAAAAAGCCTTTCTCGGGTTAATATTGAAAGCTTGTGGATGAGCTGAGTGCCTGTGTCCGGCTGCCCCAGCACAATGTCCCAGCATCTTAATTCCCAGGAACTTAGAGTCACCTCACCCAGTGTTATCTTCCTCAGCGGCTCCGAGGGCTGACTGTTGATTGAGCAAATAGGATCCAACTTTAATTTATTTAGTTAGCTTACTACTTTGGAAGTCAAGCACATTCTGTGAGCCTGTGTGGTGTGGCCAGACTGAAAGGGACACACTTAAAATCCTGTGCAGGCGTGCACTGGTACTAGGTTGTGTCTTAGTAGAGAACACTAATTAGCACCATCCATGCAAACCCTACAGCCATCCCATGATACTTGTGCATCTATGACATTGATCAGTTTATTTACTTTTGTTTTTAGGACTATGTGTGTGTGTGTGTATGTGTGTGTGCATGTGTGTATGCTCATATGTTTGTGTGTGGAGGGGAGATACCTGTGTATGAAGAGGCCAGAGGTCAACATTGGTTGAACCCCAGGGACCCCCCCTGTCTGCCTCTCCAGCACTGGGATTACAGGCCACAATTGCAAGCCTGGTTTTTCAATTGATTTATTTGTTTGTTTATTTATTTTATGGCTTCTGAGGATCAAACTCAGGCTCTCTGACTCACAAGACAAGCACTTTACCAACGACCCTATCTTCCCAGTTGTGGACCAGCTTTTAAAAAAATTGACAAAGAAAAAAAGATTGACAAAGAATTTGAACAACATAACACAGTTACTGTCAATAAGAAATCATTAAAGTTTTCCACTGAAGGGGCTGGAGAGATTCTTTTGCTGTTTAGTGCACTGGTTGCTTTTGCAAAGAGCCTGGGATCTGTAACTCCAGTTCCAGAGGACCTGATGCCCTCTTGTGACCTCCACGGAACCAGGCATACCACATGGCAAACAGGCATACATTCAGGCATAACGTTCGTGTGTGTGTGTGCGCACGCGCGTATGTGTATTTCTTGTTATAAATACCTGTTTCCCTGCACAGGCTGTGGCAGTGGGTGGGGACTGGTGGCGCCCTCTGGCATTGGGTAGGGGCCTGAGGCTGTTAGAACAATCTGGCTGTTCTTGGTAGAGGCTGAGCTGTGCTTGGCCCCTACGTGGATCCTATGATGTAATGAAGGGATGAAACCTGAGTGTTCAGAAAAGGGTTTTTCTTTCTTTCTTTCTTTCTTTCTTTCTTTCTTTCTTTCTTTCTTTCTTTCTTTCTTTCTTTCTTTCTCTCTCTCTCTTTCTTTCTTTCTTTCTTTCTTTCTTTCTTTCTTTCTTTCTTTCTTATACCTCCCCTCCATGGTTCAGGGTTGCATGCAGAGGGGAACCCCAGGGCTCCTCAGTGCTGCCTTCTCTGTCCTTAGGATGCAGAGCTCTGTAAGGATATGTTATAGGACAGGGCTAGTGCCTTCCCAGTGCCCGAAGGCTGTTTTTCCCCAGCCTTCCCATATACTTTACTGAGAGACCAAGTGAATGGATGGCAGCTAGGAAGGGTGGGATTGGAAAAGAGTTGAAAATAACCGGCTTCTTTATCATCATTTGCGATCACTTCTTGTGTCACATGGAATCTAAATAGAACCCACACTCACTGTACTTGGAGTCTCACTGGCTGCATGGCTGACAACTCTGAAAGTTACAGCACGACGGGGTGGTAATGGAGGTGACTGCACACGGGCTCACCGTTGCTTGCTGAACAGGAGTCTGGAGTCTGAGTTTCCCAGTTCTCCAGCACGGAGCCAGCAGGAAGACCCTTGAGAGTCAGGTTGCAGTAGGGATGGGCTATGCTAGAGTATCTGAGCACACACTTGGGCCTAGCTGCATGATGACATGACTGGTCTTCCCTGTGCATTCTGGGAAGCCCAGCCTTCTGTCTTGCTTTGATGTAAACTTGGTATTGGAAAGCCAGGCCCAGTCCTTGACTCTGGTGAACTGGCTGCTTGTTCAGTCCAGGTGGTATGTGTATATATGGTATTAATATCTGTGTATGCAGGGTGTCAGAGTGGGTGGCCTTAGGATGTCCACTGCTGACCTTTTAATAAGTAAGGTGTTTGTGTTTATGCATATGATTATATCTTAATTAAATACCGAGATGTTTATACGGTTGTAATTTGCATAAGCATATAAATTTATGAACATGTATTATGAACTTGATTAAAAATACAGCTGTGTAATGAGAGTGATGGTGGGGGCCGTTCCCTCTCCCTGCTTATACACAAGTGGATCCATTGGTACTGTGTGAAAGCCTGTGGCTTCCTATGGCTTGAACACACATGAAATACTCACTGACTCACAGCACTGTAAGTCTGCCTGTGGGACACTGATGCTAGCTATCATTCTGTTTACTAAGTCAGGTCTGCCCACTATGATCTCTCTCTTCCATCTGCAGGCCCTGTCCTTCCTGCGTTGCAACCCCTCCCCCAAAGTCTTCTCTCTTCCTTTCTCTTGGATATCACGTGCAGCTAAATTCACCCTTGTCCATGAGGCATGGCACTGTACCACCTGACTACACACAGGCCCTACACATACCTCATGCATACAAACCAAGTACACACAACACTTAAACACAGCATATGCATACCGTAATACAGCTAATGTACTGTAGTGATATTTTGTTTATGTTTTAACAACTAAAGCTTGCCTGAAGATCAGAGTGCAGAGCTAAGCCACTAGAGGCCAGGGTGTGGTAGCACACACCTTTAACCCAGGACTCTGGAGACAGAGGGATGTCTGTTAGTTCAAGGCCTCCCTGGGCTACAGGCTACACAAGTTTGAATCTGTCTAAAAGAGAAACAGATCACACAGAGGTGATCCCAGCACTTGGGATCCCATGCCTTTAACTAGGGAGGTGGAGACAGGGGTGCTATGGCTGGGCAGAGAGAGGAGTAATAGAAGACTGAAGGAGACAGGAGCTCAAGGCTGACTGAGGCTTGGTGAAGACAACTGCAGTCTGAGCAGGATCGCCCTTCGGTCTGAGCATTGGTTGAGGTAAAAGGTCTCTCTCATGACTGGCCACAGTGCTTCTCTGATCTTTCAGTTTTCATCCCCTAATATCTGGCTCAGGGTTTTATAGCTAAGAACAATTAGAATTCATGCTACAAAGTACCACATAAACACATATTCTGTATACACACATTTTGTTCTATCACATGACATATATATATATATATCTCATTTTAACACCATATGCACTCACACTACCCACACACAACATATATATATTCATGGCATATATTTACTACCTATGAATACATGCCAAACCATACATACACTGTAGACCATGTAAACACAACACAAGTAAAGTTAATACACACCATGTATACTTGTAACCCACATATACATATGACACATTGACACCTCATATATACTTCATATAGCTATGTGATGTATAACACCTCATGCACACATACCCCACATATATTTGTGACATATTAATAGCTCACATACATGTAGCCTACATGTATGCATATTAATATATCTTGCAAGACATCCCACATCTATACATAATATATTAATAGCTTATACACATATAATACCCCCACCCATACAAATCATATGCATAGAACATATACATACATCATATACCACATAAATACAACACATAAACACTGAGCAAACACCACATATGGAATGTATATATCATACATACTGAATATGCATGTATAACATACACAAGCATATCACATTCCCCATATACATACATGTACTATGTATGTTGGCCTTGTATGCATATAGATACAGTCAAAACACATGTATGAATACTTCACATTTACACACATGCTGAACTTCACACAATCATTCAGGTGCACATACACTGTAGCACCATACTCTGGCATACTACACAGATTCTATGCAAACATCTATACATGCTTCCCACAGACAGAATACATAAAAATATATACTATAGATACATCCATGTAAAACACATACATACCATGTGCTACACACACTACCATACCACATACTTCACAGATACATGCCAATTCCATTCACTATCAACACAAACATGTGCCACACACACATGCACTTTACACAAGCATGTCACATGAAAACATCCATACACATATCCCACACCACACATATGAACACATTCTACACACACATTCCACACAGACATAGGCTACACATACATACACATACATCCCATACAAGCCCACACCACACATACAAAGAAATTCTGCACACACATCCCACACAGACATAGGGCACACAAACACACACACACACACACACACACACATATCCCAAATAAACACACACCACACTTGCTGACTCCATGTGCTCTCCCTCCAGTCTTCTCATCTGGAACAAGAATGGTAGAAAATGGACTCATCCAAGGCCTGTTCTCTGCTGTTGCTGCCCATCCTGCTCCTGGCACCTGGCAGCCAGGCCTTCCCAGAACAGTCTGCATACCACAGAGGCTAGGCTTTGTCCATAGGAATAGCAGACAATGTATCTTTGGAGATGAAGAGACAAGTATGGCCTAGTGAGAACAAAGGGTGGACTTTGGATTCCTGAGGCTAGAACAGGGGGTCAATAGAAGACAAACTTAGTGGTCACTGGGAAGCCTGGCAGACAGGTGGTACATGAAGTGAAGTAACTCAGGCCCTTTTAGGAAAGCAGGGTCTCAGCTGAGCAACCATGACACAATGGTCCTGGCTTCTACTCTTCCTTTCATCTGGGTCCCTTTCACTCCTGCCTTCTTCAAGTTGGATGAATGCTAGAGCATCCACGGAAAGGCCTGGCTCTGCCTCTCTGTCCTCTTAGCATCGTGATTGGCTGGCTGCTCCTGTGTCCTCTCTGGTCTTGTGGGGGATGGGGAAGGGCAAGGGTGTCCTTTGAGAGTGGCAGATTTCTACAGTCTTATCTGTAGGAAGGGGATTCCTATGAAGAAAGTGCAACCCTGCGACCAGTATGAGGGACAGGTGACCTAGAGTGGCTACACAGGTTCACTTCCACACTGGTCCATTTCAGAATTGGGGCCAAACCTTGGGTCTAGGCCACACAAAGGAGCTAGAACAGATGTGAGCAGTGGCCTATTGGGGACACCCTGTTCTTAAGCTCATTACTTTGGCTCTTTTGCAGGATCCATTATGGAATACACTTAGTAAATTGAGTGACAGAAACCACAGACTTCATCCAGGAGGCTGGTGATCTAGTTACTAAGTGTCAAGACAACAGCAAGGGCCACATCGTTATGGGTAGTGCTGCAAAGGTCATGCGGTGTAGACAGGTGGGGGAGGAAGGTTAGTCACTTGTGCTTGGCTTCGCCTGACCTATGGTTGCCCCACTCCCCAGCTGGACCTTGTTCTAAGTTCAAGGGTAGATCCTGTCTGGAAACTCACTGTGCCTCCATGGAGATGACAAAACCTGAAGCACTGTCACCTTCTTCAGGGAAGGACAAGCAAATATTGGCAGTCTGGAGGAAATGGTGTCCCTTAGTAAGGCCTGACTTTTATGGATGGTGCCTGCACCCTGTTCAACTCCTGGTTGCTAGCCCAGACACCATTGGATGCATTCTTAAAGCCCCATCTAGATGCTGCTGTACACAGCTGGCAACCTTCACAGTGCCCAAGGATCTTAGGCCTTTTCTTCAGCAAACAGCCAATTTATTGAAACTGTGTGGCAAGAAGTGGGAGCCAGACCCACCATACACACCCCGAGCCCCCTCTCCAGGGATATGAGTTCACTGCCATAGACAAGCTCCAAGGTCCCCATCCTTTGGAGAAAGTTTACCAGTGAGTCAGGTCAGGCTGGCTACTCTAGAGTAGCCGTGTGACTGTGCATGTGACTGCATGTGGTACTTAGTGCTACTGGAAGGACAGAGGAGACCTTGGAGCAGTGGTGTGCCCAGCCACTTTCAGCTCCATGTTGATTCCCTGCTGATTCCTGTGTAGATGGGGCACAGGCAGACATGGGTCTAGACTGGGTAATAGGGCACAGCTTTCAAACTAGTCCAGTCTGCCATGTGAACATGACTAAAGGCAGGTCCTGGAGGAGATGCATCAGCTGTGTGCTGCTAGTTTTATGTCACCTTGTCACAGGCTAGTCATTTGAGAAGAGGGAACCTCAGTTGAGAAAATGCTCCTGTTAGATTGGCTTGTGGATATGCTTGTAGTGCATCTTCTTGCTTGGTGATTTATGTAGGAGGGCCTAGCTTATGTAGGCAGTGCTATTCCTGGGATGGTGGCCCTTGGTGATATAAAAAGACAGACAGAGCAAGCCACAAGGGGCAAGCCTGTAAGCAGCACTCTTATGGCCTCGGCCATCAGCTCCTGCCTCCAGGTTCCTACCTTGCTTGAGTTCCTGCTCAGACTTTCCTCAGTGACAGACCTTAGAGTTATAGATGAAATAAACCCTTTCCTTCCCAAGTTGTTATAATTGTGTTTTATCATAGCAATAGAAACTATAACAAATATGGAAATTGGTACCAGGAGTAGGATATTCTGTGATGGGCCTGGCTGTCTCTTGGAGAGAATTGTGGGAGGATTTTGGCCTAGAAAAGTGATTGAGTTCTTGGAGCTTAATGAGAAGCTGTAAGAGCTTGAACGATAATGCTGAGAACAGCACAGATGATGGAAGTCTGGCTTTTAAAGTTTCGGGAGGAAGCAAAGACTCTACCAGAGCTATTTGCGGGATATTTTGAATTAAGAATTTGTAGTTCTGGTCATTTGGGGCTGGAGAATCAGCTTGTAACTAAGAAGAGACCAACATCATGGAGGCAGAACCTTCTGAGAAGTGTTTCCTCAGAGTTAACACATAGAGGGTATGGTCCAGAGGTGACCACAGCCACACTTCATCCGGACAGCCAAACTTGCAATGTGTAAGAGTCTCCCAGGTGGGACTGGTTTTGACGAGGTCATAGAGAGATCTGAGTGAGGCTTGACACCATGAGAAGCCAGGACAGGCCATTAGTGCATATGAAGCCTTTATTGCAGTGGGAGCCCCAGGACTGATTCATGAAGAGAAGTTGAGGCTTGGTACCAAGTGGAAGAATGAGTTCCTGAAGAGAGGCCAGGAATGGCTGCTGGTGACGGAGCATTGCAGTTGCAGAGCCCCTGGTGTTTTTGGAGATACCATGATTTGGAGGTACCATGGCATGACTGCCAAGGACAATGGTAGCCACACAGTGCAGCCATTCTGGACCCAGGGGAAAAGCCATGTAGGCTGTAAAGGGCAGGATTGGGGAAGTGGCTCAAGCACTATGGAAGAGCCCAGAAGATAGCTAGCACTGAACCTTTCACACTGTTGACCTTTGGTTTTCTTTGATTTGTTTGTGCTTATGCCCTGATTCTTCCCTCTAAGAGGAAGAAAGTAACTTGTTTTTGTTCTTACAGAAGCCCTTGCTCAAGAGATTTGGAATTTTAGAGGAATTTTGGATGTTTTAGACAAACTTTGAGCTTTGAAAGAGACTGGGCATTTTAAAGAGACCGAACTTTTAAAGTATTTGAATTATTAAAGATTCTCAGATTTGTAAAAGTTGGAATGTTTTATTCTATGATAACATTAATATTGAGATCTTAGTTATGTTTTAACAGTGTTGGTGTGTCCAGTTGACAAGGGTCATCTGTGCTGACTAGTTTATCTTACCATGACAAAAGCTAGAGTCATTTTGAAAGAGAGAACTTCCGTTGAGAAAATGCTCCCACCAAATTGGACTGTGGGCAAGCCTGTGGTACAACTTCTTGTTTGATGATTGACATGGGAGGCTCCACTCACTGTGAGCAATGCCATCCCTGGGCTGGTGGTCCTAGGTGCTAAAAGAAAGTAGCTCAAGCAAGCCAGTAAGCAGCCTCTGTTTCAGTTCCTGCCTCTGATTCAGTTCCATGGCCTCTGTTTCAGTTCCTGCCTCTGATTTCCTGTGCTGGCATCCCTTAGTGATGGAATGTGACCTGAGAGGTATAAGATGAAACAAACTTTTCCTCCCCATGTTGTTGGTTATGGCATTTTAGCACAGTAATATAAGTCCACACTAAGACCAGTAGTGTCTCATGCCTTCACTATTCGCTCGCTCTCCTGATGCTTCTCTTGCTCCGTCTTGTGTGTTCTTCTCTTTGTAGTGTGTAATTCTTCAGAGAATGTTGAGGCTAAGGTTGTTAAGGAACAGCCTCTGTTGACAATGTTTCTCCCACCCCACCCCCAGTTCAGTTCAGCCCATTCTGTTGAAGGTCTAAATGATCTTAGATATGTGGCCTTGCTCTTAGGAACTGCCAGTTGGCTATTCCAGGAGAGCACATAGGGGCTTTCGCCTGTCTTATGCCTTATGTGTGGACAGAGGACCCATTAGCCCTGACTTCTCATGCAGCTCCTGGACTCTGGTACAGCAGGGACAATTGATGGGCCATCCAGGTGTGGGTCTCAGTGCTTTCACTGTAGGCTTCGGGACAGTGGTGACTGTTGGTTTAACCTAAGCTGAGCATTGTGGGCTCAAGGTCCATAGCATGGAGCCTGAGCAGGTCTGGATGTGAATGATGTCAGCAAGAGTGGCCTTCCTTTTGGGGCCTCTCTGTATAGTCAGGTAGCAAACGTGCTTCTGGGATGCCCTCACACCTACAGCATTTGTATTTATGCTTTTACAGACTGATATGGTTGTCATGATTCTCTGGAGCCAGGGTGTCCAGCGGGAGCTATAGTCTGCCTGCTTCCTGGCTCCTTGAGTTTCTCAAAGGTGGACCTTCCTGTAAGAGCCTTCTATAGATTGTAATGAGGCTTTAGGCATCCACCCCTTCCCTGGTTGTTTGCTCCAGGAGAAAGGCTGATTGGTTGGATTTCTGGGATCTTCCTGAGCAAACTCTGCTCACTGGGGACCCCTGAGGGATGCAGGATCAGTTTGTGGAAATCAGTTGGGTGCAGGGTTAGTGTTTGCCTTGCAGTGAAGGTGGGGTCATCGCTGCAGTGACAGAGAGATAAGGCATAGTTCTGGGGGTACTGAGCATGCACACACGTCTGGCAGGTGACCAAAATGGTGGCTCTTATTTGTCACCTCATCTAGTCCTCAACCCACCTTCAAAGAGACTGTTTCTGCCCTTGAGGAAACTCTAGGACAGAGGCATGGAATCTTGGCCACAGCTCCAGAGGTATGAACTTGAAGCCCAGGCAAGGGCCAGGTAACTATGCCAGGACCCTTTCTAGACCTGCTTCTAATGAGGGAGACCTACAGGGAACCTGAAAGACTGCCTGCATGGCTGGGATGTGCCTACAAGATACAGGGCCCATCAAGATGTAAAGTAAGAGGCCACCCACAAAGGAAATCAGACTCTTTGATCACCCCCTAGGTAGGACTCAAGTTGAGTCATTGTGGGCTGTGGCAGATTGATCTCTGGTGCTGAGGCTTGCTTCTGGTCTGGATTAATGGTTTCTGGCTCTGACAGCAGGGACTAGAAGGGGGAACAATGCTGTCTTCCTCTATGCTGCCCCCTAGCTATTCCTCTCTGTGTCCTTGTCCCATCTCAGGCAACACAGGACCTGGTATGTCTAGAAGCTCTAAATAGGGGCCAATAAGTGACCCTCTAGGACAGGGCCCAGCAGAAGCCTCAGTTGACCATAGGCAGACCTGTCCCCAGGATTGTCCTGCATGGAGCTTGCTGGGCTCATGTGATCTTTCCAGATATATTTAGAAGAGGTCATACGGCCCTTAAAGTACACACTTTTTAAAGCCAGCTCCTGCCTCAGAGAAGGTAGGTTTATTAGCCAGTTCCCTCCTTTCTCAGGAGCACAGAAGCAGTGAAGCAGGCCCTCCGATTCGCCTCACTGATACAGCCTGAGCCCTCCTTATAAATAGCCCCACCTTCACAGAGACATGGACTGCATCCTCAGACCTTCTGTCCCCAGGGAACATCTGCACAAAAAGTTCTTGTTCCTTCTGCCTGTTGCCATGGGAACAGCCTTAATAGGTATGCCACACTCCTTTTAGTGTACAAGTATTGAGTGCTTACTGTATGCAGACTCTGAATTGTGTTGGGGGAAGGCAATGAGGGTCTCTGGCTAGGGTTCCCTGGGATACATGTGGAAGATGGAACAGGAACAGAATTTGTGTTCTTTGAAATCAGAATGCCTTGAGGGATCAATGACTGGTTGATCCTCAAGCATGTGAACCCAGGAACTCAGCATTCCTTTGTCTGGTTAAAATTTTCACAGATATGATTTAAGGATACAATAGATGTGTCTAAAAATCCAAAAGAAGCCCTTGTATAGACACCCCCTCTCCTACTGCCACCAAATGTACACACAGATAGCACTCATTTAGACACAGCCGCTGGAAGAGACATAAAGCCAGAAGCAGTGTCTGGGGACATGCTACAGAGAGCACTGTCCCTTGGAACCTGTGGGGAAAGCATGTCTCACATGTGGGAGGAGCCCACACCTTGATCTCTGATCAGACCTTATATAACCAAGGCAAAAATGGCTTGTTTTACACAAGGGGTTTTGGGAAATTGTGGGCTTGTTTCAAGAAACAATGGAAACAAATAATTTAGGGGTCCTAATTTCTAGGAGCTACAGCCTGCCCCTGTGTATGGGGGTATATGTGTATGCATGTATATGTATATGTGGTATATATTTCTGTATATGTGTATGTGGTGTGTGTGTAATATATGTGTGGTGTATGTGTGTTTGTGTATATTTGGTGTGCTGTGTGTGTGTTGTGTAGGTGTGTGTGTGTGAGGTGGATGTGTGTGTATGCAGGGTGTGTATGTGATGTGTGTGTAATGTTTGTGTGGTGTATGTGATGTATGGTATGTATGTGTAATGTGTTGGGGAGATGTATGTGATGTGTGTATTGTGGCATATGTGTGTGTTGTGTGTTTGTCTTGTATGTGTAGGATATGTGTGTGATGTGTGTGTATGTGTGGTATGTATGTGGTGGATATGTGGTGTGTGTATGTGATGTATGTGGTATGCATGTGTGTGTATGTGTGGTATGTATGTGGTGGATATGTGGTGTGTGTATGTGATATATGTGGTATGCATGTGTGTATGTATGGTATGTATGTGGTGGATATGTGGTGTGTGTATGTGATGTATGTGGTGTGCATGTGTGGTATGGGAGGATATATATGTGAGCGATGTGTGATGTGTGTGTGTGTGTGTGTGTGTGTATGGGTGGCATGAGGGATGTGTGTTTGCTCATGTATATGTGGTGTGTGTGTATGCATATGTGTGGTGTGCCTGTGGGGTGTGTATGAGTTTGTGTTGTGTTCTGTGTTCTGTATGTGCTCACATGCATACTCTGAGAAGGATGGCTCATGAGTCAGGTCAGGGCCTGATTCGTCTCCTCTTTTGTACCTCCTGGAAGACCTGTCAAGCAGATGGTTCATCTTCATGAAGATGAAGGTATGATGTCCTGATACAGAGGTGGTACCCCACAGGAGTGACCTCTTGATGTGGGGTTTCAGGCAGACTGTTGTTCCCATCAAGTTGGGTTGGGATGGGAAATCCAGAAAATCCTAACATCCTCCGCACACAAATGCAGCCTCCTCTCAAATCAAGGGCACATACTGTTGTTAGCCTGAAAGAGGGTTTTACACGGGATGCGGGTGGCATTTTTCATTTTAATGGCATGAGTTTACTTTTATGGCTGCCTTCTATTTATGGAATGGCACCGGCTCTATTTACAGGGTGATGGAAAGTATCCTTTTCATAGGAAAGTGATGCATGGACATGGTGAAGTCCCTGGTCACAGGATGGGTGGGACTCATTGGAAAAACATGTTTATTTGGCACCTACTAAATGCCTGTGCTCAGAATGGACAAAGGAGCCATGGTTTAATGTGATAGATGGCAGGTCTTTGGCTGTAGGCAGTAGGTACTCTGGAAGTTCTGAATAGGTATGTAGAGGGCAACATGGACCAGACCTTGAGGATGTTTGCTCCAGCCATTGCAAGCGCACAGGATGAACTGATGTACCAAGGAAGGCTAACGGATAAGGGCTCTACAAGTACCTTCTGGAATGGGAAGGTGGGCTTGTCCTGATGTGGTGACAAATTGCCACAGACTGGGCAGATTGAAAAACTAGTTGACCCTCTTGCGGGTTGGAGGCCAGCCATCTGAAATAGAAGTATCAGCAGAGCGGGGTTGGAGATCAGACATCTGAACCAAAGCATCAGCAGAGCGGGCCCTTCTAGGGGATCCAGGGCAAAGCTGTTGTAGGCCTTTCCTGGCTTTTGTAGGCTGCCAGCAGCCACACATACATCTTCCTAGCTCCTGGTTGCATTTCTGCAGTCTCTGTCCTTTATTTCCATGGCAAGGGCATCATTTATGGCTCTTAGGACCCATTCAATCTCTGTTGGTCTCATCTCTAGATCCTCTACTGTATTACAAAGAGGGCAGGTTCGGTGGACACATCTATGAGGCCACTCTTTAGCCCACCATGTGGGAACATGAAGGAACTGTGCCTGTAGCTCTAGCCTCGGTCATCTCTGGGGTCCTAGTACCGTAGGTGACCACTTTTCACCATGGGATACTCAAGACTGTCATGTGAGGCCAGGTGGGGACTTCTACCTGCATGTGCCTGCTCATCCAAGGTGTCCTCTAAGTCTGATCCTGCCCTTGGCTCCCCTGCCATTTTTTGCCACCAATGAGGTCATTTCTGTGTCCTCTGGACCTGTTAAATAGACTGAGTATTCTATTCCTGGGCCCCGGACAGTGCCTCTAGGAGCCCAGGAGCCCATATTCATTTAGAAGCTTGTTTTTCCCGTTTCTTGTTTTCTTTTTATTTTTCAAATCAAATTGCAAAAAAAGCAGCCT
Source organism: Dicrostonyx torquatus (assembly GCA_028555095.1). NCBI lineage: Eukaryota > Metazoa > Chordata > Mammalia > Rodentia > Cricetidae > Dicrostonyx > Dicrostonyx torquatus. The sequence continues at coordinate 634,795 of JAQHUG010000146.1, read as the reverse complement.
GACATTTGTATCCTGCTTCCCTACAGGCATTTCTGATTCCAATTGGACGAGACTGTGGCCAATTTAGGAGTTACTTGGTGTGTTATTAAAAATGTGTTCCTAATGCTTATTCTCTTTATTTGTGATTTATTCTTCATTCATTAATTCCCATTAATTGAAAGTGAGATAGTTCTCTTTTCCATTAAGCTGGCAGCCTGGCAGCGAGAACAAAGCATTTGGTTGTGTGGGTTATTTTCCATTATCTCAGTAAAGTCGGTGAGTGGGGAAGGAGGAGGTAGCCCCTGCAGTTCAAGGTGAATTTTCCAGAGTGACTGCAGCCATCTGTCAGGGCTCTGGTGGTGTCTGGGGTTCTGAGTTGGGGCAGTCCTACTCTGGTCTACCCTTCCTAGTCATGAACCTCCATCCCTCTTTTCTGCTTCTCTTAGTTTCCTTTCTGGTTCCTGTGATTAAAATACTCTTACAAAAGCAATTTAAGGAGGAAGAATTTTTATCTAACCTCTAATTCCAGGTTAAAGTCCAAAGTCGGTAGGAAGCAGTGTGTGTGCATGCTGATGCTCAGCACCCTCTCTAGCCTTACACAGTCCAAGCTCGTCAAGCCTAGGGAATAGTGCTGCCTGTAGTGGATGGGCCTTCTCACGTCAACTAATACCTTTAAGATAATCAGTCACAGGTGTTCTGAGAGGCTCTTCCCCTTCCCCCAGGGGATTCTAGATGTGTCAAGTTGACAGTTAAAGCTCCATCCTACAGGGCTGGAAAGATGGCTCAGAGGTTAAGAGCACTGACTGCTCTTCCAGAGGACCTGAGTTCAACTCCCAGCAACCACATGGTGGCTCATAGCCATCTATCATGAGATCTGGTGCCCTCTTCTGGCATGCAAGCATACATGGAAGGAATGTTGTATACATAATAAATAAAAAATCTTTAAAAAAAAAAAAAAGCTCCAGCCTACAGCTGCATTTGACCTCCAGGGTTCATAGAAGGGTGGGAACTGAGTTGAAGAGTGAAAACCATCACTCAGTGTGGACTCTGGTAGTCAGTATTGTGATCTTGAACTGTTATCAGGAGCTATAGGCAATGGAGTATTCAGTCCATCATGATATTTAGTGCCGGGTACCGAGTCTAAGGGTCCTCAGAGCTGGCCTGAGTGGCGGGAATGGTAGACAGGAGGATGGCTTCATCCGCGGCTGTGGGGATTATGTCCCTGTGAAACCTAGGTAGAAATGACAAGTAGTATAAAGGCAGTGGGTGCAGAGCATGTCCATAACCAGTGTTACGTGGAACTTTCAGTCCCCCTCTCCCTGAGTGATCTCCTAGCTAGAGTCCAGCCTGAGTGTCTGATTCACATCACTGGTGGCTCTGTAGTATATAAGGGGGAGGGTTGGATCCTGTGTGTGATCTTTTTTTCTTGTCAGGTGAAATAAAGTGCTTCTGAAATGTTATTTTCTTTTCCTGTCTTATTGCATTGGTTGAATCTATCAGAATGACTATGAGAAGCCACTAGGTTATGAAAACAGGAGTGGTTGCCCCTCGGGCAGTGCCTGCATCTTATAAGATCCAATCCTTGCTGAATAGCATTCTGTGAAGTACCCACCACCACCACCACCATAACACCTTTTAACTGTCAGAATCAGGCCTTTTGACTCTGAGGGTCTATAAGCATCATAATGGGCCATGTTATCTAAGGGTGTCTCTCTGTAAGATTTTCTGTTCCTGGCCTACATTGGCTACGACTCTAGTTGATTTTGGTATTATTTTCCATGTATATCCAATATGCTTTTTAATAGCCATTGTTTCCTGGGAGGCCCATTGAAAATGACAGAAAACAAAAGCCCCTCTGCATGATGCTAGACCTTTGAGCTGTGCTCTTCCTGCTTATAGAGCAATGCACATATCCTCCAGTGCTGGGAATGGTGTATGAGGCCAGAAAGCTCAAAACCGATCTATCCTAGAGTATAGACCAGTCTCAGGGAGTGAATTGTCTAGCAAACCCTGGCTGGCCTCTTGGTATTTGTTTTACCAAAGTGGTGAAAGTTGGTGTGAGAGTTGAGGAACAGAGGACCTTGGGGTACATACAGTCCTCTTGCTATGTTCTCAGCATTAAGTACCACAATGCGTGTGATCTGGCACATAAGTGATTCCATGTATATACATGCCTTTGGAAACTGCCCATGGAGGAGAGTCAGGGCCCCACTTCCCAGCTAGCAATTGCTGTGCTAAGGATTGGTTGTGATGTGAAGGTGGACTTAACCCAACACATACACACACACCCTTACCCACAACAAGGCTAATGCTCTTGGATATTCTGCTATCCTGATTGATCAGCTGTCCTGTCCCAGCATCTAACCTTTGTATACATGTTATGGCATCCAGAGGCCTTTGGGGAGAGCAGTGGAATGGATGGATGTAAAGATGCTGGGACTTCATAGTCTTTGTTTTTCCATTATCTGCCTCAGGGATGACAAAAGAAGGATGGACAAGTGCTTGTTTGGATATGTGAAGGATGAGTGGATAGATTTGTGGATGGAGAGGTGAATGGCTGAATGAATGGGCGGGCAGTAGATGGATGAATGGGTCAGTAGATAAAGGATGGGTGGAAGGATGAATGAGCCGATGTATGCATGTATGGAGAGATGGCTTGTTGAATGAGTATGAAGATGTTTCGATGAGTTGATGGATGCAAAGGTGAGTGGATGGGTGGGTGAGTGAATAAGTGGATGGGTGGCTGGCTGGCTGGATAGGTGGATGGGTGGGTGCATGGGTGGATATGAAAATGGATAGGTTGATGTGAGGATGAATGGGTGCATGATGCCCTCAGTGCAGAGCTGTGGCTGCCATGCTCCCATATGCTGTCTTGCTTCAGAGACCTGAGAGATAGTTCACAGATGTAGTGGCATCTCCCCCCCACCCCCCCGCCACATTTGCCTTCTATCTGCCCAGAGAAGTCCATGTGGGTCATATCATCTAAGGATCTCTGTAAGACTTTCTGTTACTGGTCTACACTGCTAAGCATGGTTCCCATTGGATGACTCTGGGATTCAGCATTCCTACAAGTCCATGAGCCTTATGAGCCCTGAGTTGCACTTTGGAGCTACTCTGAGCATGACTGAAGCTTTGTCCAGCTCAGTGCCCTGCAGCCCTCGAGGCCCAGCAGTGGCTTCCCAGGGTGGTACACCCACAGGGCCAGGGGAAGCTCTGCTACCTTGGCACTGACCTCAGGAGCACCTTATACCTTTCCTCCCTCCATCTCCTGAGTGGATGCCAGTCTCAGCCTGTGAACCTACTAGAGTGGTCCAGAACCAGATGTGTCTGCTAGTGGCCAGACTGGCCTTGTCACCTTGCAGAAATCTGAAGAAGTCAACCTGCATGTTAGATAGGTTGGCACACCCGGCCAGCTGCTGGCAGAGTCTTACCAAGCACCCTTCCGGACTCAGCTTTGTCTTGACCGGGCCTATATAAAGCTGCAGTGTCCCAGGGATCATGCAGGGCTTCAGGGGCTGCAGGGACTGGACAGAGGTTGCAAACACTGGAAGGGCAAGTGCTGAAGCCACAGCAAAGGAACAGTCACAAATGACAATATAAGGCAGCGCCCAGTGTGAAGTCTGGGAGCAGGGCTGCTCAGTACCCATTCTGTGGGGGACGAGGCTCCTCTGGGGGCTGGTTCCCACCAACCGTGGCGGTCCCCACATGCTGTTTAATTAGAGCCTACGCAGGGCCACACTAACGTTAATGTGCTCTAAATCCTTTCAGAATTGAGATTTTTCTTGACTATGGCTGAGTTGCAAGCTGAATAAATTAAAATTCTCTTACATGAGATCTTGTAGCCTTATTAAGTGGCGGGATTATGCGATTATGCAAAAAAATCGTTAAGTATGATAATGCATCTTTGGGCGTGATTTGTAGCAGGACATTCATTATCTCTCATTCGGCTCTGTTTAAGCTCTGTTACAGGGGAATTAGTGGTATTACTGTTTAAATCTTAACTTTTGTGTTGTGCAGGCATGTTCCAAAGCTTTGAAACGTAGCTGAAAGTCGTGCCTGGATCTCACAGGTTTAAAGAGAGTGAGCGGGAGGGTTTTCAAAGCTGAGATCATCTGGAGAAATCATTCCTGCCGTACCAGGAGTTTCTATCTAATTAAAAATATGTTGCTTTCCTGAGAGTTAGACAGATGGAGTTGTATCATGGAGCAGGAGAGAAGGGAAAGAGATGCTGCTTTGGAGGCCCAGGGAGCACTGTCTGTTTCGAGTGGCCTCACTGGCTCTGAGCCAGAAGGATGAGAGGCCGGATGTCTGCCCTGCTGGCCCTTGCTAACCTATATGCTCTTTAAGATTCTTGCAGTCTCTCTCAGCGCAGCCCCTCAGTTTCCCGTCTTAAGCAAGGTGCCCTGGATTTGGCACATTTGTTAAGACTGATATGCCTGTATTGACTCACTGTTCACAAAAGCTGTGTTTATGTTGGGGTACTCCCCTGAGGAGGCATATTCTATGAGTTTGGACAAACTTGTCATGCTGTGTGTCCACCATAACTACCTTCTGCAGAGTAGTCTCTGCCCTGAGACTTGCCTTTGCTCCATATGCCCTCCCTGAGATTTTCCCTCTCGGTCCTCCACTGGTGGAAGAGCAGCCCCCCATATATGGTTCCTCTTCACTGGGCCTCTCACTGTAGCACCTGCTGGGCCCCATTCCCCCTGCTCCCTTTATTTCCTCTGAAGTCCTCAGGGCACTGGCTGCAACAAACTGAGGCATGCAGGCTAAGCTTTTCCTCTGGACGTGTAGATCCTGTTGCGGAGGAGGTGAGGCTGGGCAGAGTGGAGAGCAGCTCAGTTAGGCCCCCAGGTAGGACCCAGTAGAAGGAATAGTGACTCCTCAGACATGCAAGACTGAAGATGGATCCCTTGGCCAGGACAGCAATGGAGTAGATGCAGGAGTTCCTGACCCTCCTTGGATAAGGGATCATAAAGGATCATCTGGAGATAGAGGGGTGGACAGAAACAAGGGGCTTGGGGGCAGGTGGGAAGGAGAAAGACAAAGACAGAAACAATGACTAGCCCTTGTGATGTGTGGCTACACATGGAACTCTGTGGTGCAGGTGGTAGCAGGCCTGGGTCCAGTGAAGGTCTCTGCTGGCCAAACTCCTTTGACTCAGTTGACTTGGCCTTGGTTCTGACAGCCTTATTTCCTGGCTGAGGCCCACCCACTTTATGGAGGGCTATCTGCCTTGCTTCTGTAGGGTTGACTGATTTGAATGTTAGTCTCATTCATAAAACATCCACACAGAACCAGCAAAACAGTGACCAAATACCTGAGCACTAAGCCTCGGCTGATCGAGACTTAAAACGCATCATACTGTTTCAGGAGGGCAGTGGTGAAAGCCCCGGATGTCAAGGCACGAGGCTTATAACAGCCGCTCTGAGTGCCAGCACCGTGAGCCTGGCCATGCAGGAACCTGGCAGTGGCCTTGTTTTCAGACAGCTGTGTGATGTGTCACTCAGGCCAGCGGGATATCCTGAGCGTTGGGGTCCATGGGTTATAGTTTCCTCTCTCTGCCTTCCCACACTCCCAGCATGGGTTTCTCACACCTGCCAACTCTTCAGACATTAAGCCTTCCTCTGGCATTTTACTGCAGCGTGGAAAGCAAAGCCAGGCACAGAATTAGGGCTCTGTGCACAGCCACCATGCTGCAGGTTTGGGTCCCATCCTGGCCTCCACCTGTACTTATGACTGACTGGCTGGGAACCAGGGGCTGCACACCTCTGTCTGGTGCCATCTTCAAACTTCTGAGAAGCCAGAGAAACTTTTATTCTCAAGGATGAGCTATGATCCACCAACTTCGATCCGACAGTGGCGATAGAACCAAGCAAGTGTGGAATACTGGGCCTTCTCTGGATTTCCCCTTCCTTTACTGGTGTTCCTCCCATCCAAAACCCCTGGATCCTCTTTCAGGAGGTTTTTGTAGGTCAAGGGCCAGGATGTGATTAAAATGTCGTCATGGTGATTAGTTCCATGTCTGACCCCTTACTTCCTTGGAATTGAGCCATGGAATTGGAGTCCCACCCTGTTGCCTAGTTTGGTCTCTCCTAAGCAGCCCTATATTGGGGCCTTCTGGTTCTAGCTACCTTCCCCCTCTCTGACAATGCGGAAGAGTGTGGGTGAGGAACGGGGCATAGCGATAAGAGTCTCTATCGCTTGTCTTATCTCAAGGGCCGTGAGAGCACTCTGGGCTAGTGGGCACGTAGCCTGGACACTCAACAGAGATAGGTCAGACTGGACATGGGAATTCATTAGATACAGAGCAAGGCAGGAGGAGTCCCTATCCTTCTGACTCTTGAGTGGAGTTGGGTTGGGGCTATGGCTCTGTGTGCCAATGTTTTTGGGGGTGGCTTGCAGGCATAAAAGAGGAGTTCTGTTCTCATAGGCAGCTCCTGGTAGGACTCCCCTGAGAAGAGACAGTCACCACTATTTTAGACACTACCACAGCTCCTAAGCCATCGAGAGAGAGAGAGAGAGAGAGAGAGAGAGAGAGAGAGAGAGAGAGAGAGAGAGAGCCATGCCCAGAATGCAAGCTCTCAGCCACTGCAATTAGGAGTGCACCAAGACCTAAAACACGGACCACCAGCTGTCGTCTAGATAGAGCCTGCCTGCATTCCCTTCTGGCCTGTGCTTGCGGCTTACTTTTTGTCACTTGCTTTTCCCTCTTTTTGTCTGTCTATTTCTGTCACTTTTGTGATTCCAGTAAAAATTAAGAAGCAGAGGATGCATGGACAGAGGGTGGTACCTCCTGAGGACCTCGGACATCATGTTCTCTGTGACATGATTTGTCACAGTTGGCTGGCTTTTCCCCCACATTACATAGCAAGCAGGATGTACCAGTGGGCAGGACAGCACAGAGGCCCCACCTACCTACAACAGTCACCATGGATATACTACTTACATTGTAGATGTGTTCTCAAATTAACCCTCCTCTAGATGTGCATATGTGTGTGCACATGCATAGATGTGTACTTGTGAGTGTGCACAAATGTGCAGTTGCATGTGTGAACATCAAAGGTCAGAGGTCAATGCCAGGTGTCTTCTTTAGTTATCCTCTACCTTATGGTTTGAGAGATGTTTCTCATTGGGACCTGAGGCTTGCATATTTGCTGAGAAGGCTAGCAAGCCACTTCGCCAGGACCAAGAGTATAGGCATACATTGCCACACCTAGCTTTTGATGTGGATGCTGGGGGTCCAAACTGAGGTTTATTTAAATGTGTGGCAAATACTTTACTGACCAAGCCACCTTCCCAGCCTCTGTTTTTGGTATTTTAAAGCATATGTGTTGGTGTGCATCTGTGCAAGTCTTTTAAAGGCATCTTGACACACATATTCATGCTTATATGGCTGTGTTTGAACATGTTCCACACCAAAAATAACTGACACTTTTACTGTTACACAGTTCAAGACATGCCTGGCAATATTCCATGGAAATGACCCAGCCCCTGGTTGTCCTTCTCGATATGTGTGTCTTCTCTAGCCACCAGACTTTGGGTGTGCTAAGTCAATAGCCCACAGTGACCTCTGTGGACCACTTAACCTGTCCCCACACTCAGAATGACAGAACGACTTCATGAAGGATACTTCTTGACTCTTGGTGCCCATGCCAAGCTAGTATTTCAAGATCCTGCATGGTGCACTGGCCTATCACAGTCTTCTGCATGTTCTGTCCATCTCTGCTGCCCATATTGCCAACATGTTCCCCATCAGTAAGACCTTAATGTCTGGAAGCTGTTATTCCCAAAATGCATTACTGGAATTCAGCCACTCAGCTCAAAGTCTTGGCTTCTCAGATTCCCCTCCCCCCTCCACAGGTGACATCGCAGGGCAGCCTCACTGATTTGGGCAGAGGGCTATGATCTTTGTTTGAGATACCCCGTGTGTCTGAAGTCCTGATACAGGGTCAGGCCAGCTTTTAGACAGACCCATGCATGTTGCTGCAGGGCTGCTGGTGTTCTGTGTACTTAGACTTGTGGCTCTGCATCAGCAGTACTGAGGGTCAACAAAGAGGTGAGTCTCCATACTTAGCCTTTACAGAAGATCCTTGGCCTGATCCTATGTCCTTGTCCAGGTTACCCTGACACCACAGGAGTGCTCCAAGTAGATGTCTGTCTCTGTTCCTGGGTTTTGGTTCTAATGCCTTTACTTACTACATGATTGACCTTGGAGCAGGGCCTGTTCCTGTGTTGTCTCTGATCCCTGTCATGAGTCTGGGAGTTATGAAACTCCCTTAGCAGATTGTCTGTTCTTTGGCCTTGTCAATAGCCTAGAGGTAGTCTCTCTTTCCTCTCTTCTAATTCCCTCCAAGGAGGAGAACATGGGGAAAGTTGAGGGTCCTGAGCAGGCTGGGGATCCTTGTGGGAGGGATGCATAGAAAGCGTGTTTGTTTGAAATGAAAGAGCTACCTGAACTTAACTTAGAGCAGTGGTTCTCAACCTGTGGGTAGTGACCTCTGGTGGAGATCAAATGATTTTTTCCCTGGGATCACATTTCAGATATCCTGCAGGTCAACAATTTACATTATGAGTCTTAACAGTAGCAAAATTACACTTATGAAGTAGCAGCAGAGTAATTTTATGGTTTGGGGTCACCACAACATGAGGAACTGTATTAAAAGGTCACAGCATTAGTACGGTTGAGAACCACTGGCTTATTGCATGTTTTCCTCTTAGTCCATGGGGTCACAATGGTGTTGGTCATGGGGGAGATGATTATTACAATGATGGTGGTGATATAGATAGTGATAGTGGTAGTAGTGATGATATTGATTGTGATGATGCTTATTTTGGTGGCAATGTTGGTGAAAGAGATGGTGATGATAATCTTAGTGATGATTGGTTGATAATCATTCTGTGATCATCATTGATGATGATACCAGTAGTAATGATAGTAATGGTGGTTATAGTGCTGATGCTGATGATAATGATATGATGAAAATGGCATTGGTGGCCATATTGATAGTGGTGATATCAGTGTTGGTGATGATAGTAGCGGTGACAAGGTAACAGTGATGCTTATGATCATGATGAGAAACCTGATGGTGATAAGTAAGGTTGTATAGGTGATGGTGGTGATGATAGTAATGATAGTGTAGGTGATCATGGTCATGATGATACTCGTAATGGTGGTGATGGTAATGATAGCATAGGTGATAGTAGTGATAATCATGATGATAATGGGGACGGCCATGATGGTGTAGGTGATGGTGATGATGAGTATCATGATGCTGATGGCAGTATCAATGCCAATGATGCAGATGGTGATGATAGTGTGGGTGATGGAGAAATGGTGGTTGTAGTGGAGATAATTATGGTAACGGTGGTGAGGGGAGTGTTTTAATCCATTCTATTCACCATCTCCTCTCTGCGTAAGAACATTGCAAGGCTGGAGGCAGGCATTTTACCTGTAAGATATTTTTTAAGGCATATGAAGTAATGTAACTTGTCCCATGTCCAAAGCCAGGAGATGATAGGCTCCTGTGTTTGAACTTGAGCACAGCTACTTCCAAAATCAGGGCCCTATCTTTTTCACCCAAGGTCTCACAGGGCTAAGTGATCAGGTATCTGGATGGTTGCCAGTGTTCCCACATTGCCACCTGCAGTGGAGTGATACTAATTTGGGACTCAAGGATCCCAGGGTCCAGGGAGGCTTCTTCGTTCACAGTGTTCCGCAGCATGGAGGGAAACCATTTCTCCCTGGTGGAGCATGAGCTTGGCATACTTAGGGCAGGGGGTGGAAGGAGTGGGCAGTACTGATGTGATGACTCAGCCCGGCGAGCCTCATGAGTCAGCACAAGGTCAGACCCTAAGGACTCCTGTTCCTTGTGTGACAGCAGGTGTGCCTTCCTTAGGAGCCACCTTGAGTGTCAGTTGCAAGGACTCTTTTCTGCTCCACCTTCAGATACTCGCCCTTTGTACCAAAACCTTTAAAAATATTAGGAACCCCAAACTGGAGAACTGTCTCCTTGGGACACAGGGAGCAGGAGAGGTAAAGACAAGTGCCTCAGGAAGGGACCATCACAGATTAGGAACATTCCAGGTGCAACTTAAACAGCTCAGAGTTCACCTGGGAAAATACCCTATGTCCCTAGAACACCCTGAAACCTGGTAGGATTGCTGATGTGTTAAAGATTAAAGGAAGTGCGTTTGCTCAGCATGCAGTGGTCCTGCAGTCTCTGAGTGTGTATACTTTGTGAGCATGCATACTTGTATCAAGACCTATTGAGAAGAGGTGCAGGGTGTGTGCCACAAAACTCATAGTAGCTACCAGGGTGGTGGGATTGTGATGTCATTTGTTTCCTTTCTTCTCTTAGTCTCTTCTTTGTCTACGGAGCTCTCCTTTAGACATGGTAGCACATTGTTAAGGGGCATGTTTGCTGGTGCTCTTTGTGGTGGGATCAGCTCTCCACTTGTCCAGGAGTAGTAACTATCACGATTTAACTGTGCAACAGTTTCTCTTTGCCCAACTCTTACCTATGGGATCAACATAGTGGAGACTAGGGCTTTAGAGTACAGAGAGATGATGCAGTGCTGGCATCACCATTGCCCTGCTGTGTTCTCACTGTCATGGAGAGATGTAGTGCTGAGATCACCACTGTCCTGCTGTGTCCTCAGTGTCACGGAGAGATGCAGTGCTGACATCACCATTGCCCTGTTGTGTCCTCAGTGTCACGGAGAGATGCAGTATTGAAATCACCATTGCCCTGTTGTGCGCTNCACCATTGCCCTGTTGTGTCCTCAGTGTCATGGAGAGATGCAGTATTGAAATCACCATTGCCCTGTTGTGCGCTCACTGTCATGGAGAGATGCAGTGCTGACATCACCATTGCCCTGCTGTGTTCTCACTGTCATGGAGAGATGCAGTCTGACATTACCACTGCCCTGCTGTGTCCTCAGTGTCATGGAGAGATGCAGTGCTGACATCACCACTGCCCTGCTGTGTCCTCAGTGTCACCGAGAGATGCAGTCTGACATCACCATTGCCCTGTTGTGTCCTCAGTGTCACAGAGAGATGCAGTGCTGACACCACCATTGTCATGTTGTGTCTTCAGTGTCATGGAGAGATGCAGTGCTGACATCACCATTGCCCTGTTGTGTCTTCAGTATCAAGGAGAGATGCAGTGCTGACACCACCATTGTCCTGTTGTGTCCTCAGTGTCACCGAGAGATGCAGTGCTGACATCACCATTGTCCTGTCATGTCCTCAGTGTCACGGAGAGATGCAGTGCTGACATCACCATTGTCCTGTCGTGTCCTCAGTGTCACGGAGAGATGCAGTGCTGACATCACCATCGTCCTGTTGTGTCCTCAGTGTCAGAGAGATGCAGTGCTGACATCACCATCGTCCTGTTGTGTCCTCAGTTTCACTGAGAGATGCAGTGCTGACATCACCATTGCCCTGTTGTGATCTCAGTGTCATGGAGAGATGCAGTGCTGGCATCACCATTGTCCTGTTGTGTCCTCAGTGTCAGAGAGATGCAGTGCTGACATCACCATCGTCCTGTTGTGTCCTCAGTGTCACCGAGAGATGCAGTGCTGACATCGTCCTGTTGTGATCTCAGTGTCATGGGGTGAATCCAGCCTCGGCTCCTGATCATGAGGAGGAAGCTGTACCCTCACACTCTGTGCTTCTTGTTCAGTCCCAGGGGCAAGGTTCTGCCCTGCTACTGAAACGCAGATACAACATGGTACTCAGCCTAAAGACAGTTACCCAGGGTACAGATTGGGTTGCCCACCCGCTCCTGTATAACCCTTAGGCTGTGTTCAGTGCATCAAAAGAAAAACCTTTATTTCTTAGTAAAATAACAACAAAATAAAAATAAAACAAATCCCCCACCTTGCTGTGTTGTTTCACTTGTGCCCCTTTCTGACAATGCCAGATATCCCAGGAAGGAGGGCCATTAGGCCAAGCCCTAGAAAGAGTGTATCAGCCTCCTTTGGAGGACCTTGCCTCTCCCTGAGCTCCAGGGGATCTGGGCTGTATAGGACAAGGAAGGACATATCATAGCTCATGAGTTCATGGCTGGGACTTAAGGGCATGCCCTGCCATGTACAAGTAACTGTATAGACTCTCTCCAGAAGGTAGAAGGTCCTGCTCACAGCTCTGGAGCTGTAGGACCTACATCATCTTCATGAACTCTTGCTTACCATCATGGCTGACTGTTTTTTTCTGATCTGGTCAGTAAATGTCACCATGACTCTGATAAACCTGGAAACTTCTCAGCAGACTGTACTCTCCAAGAAACCACCAACGCACCATTGTCATAGGGTGGTCATAGATACCTTGACTGGGTCTCTGCCTCTTTCTTTCATTCTTTCTTTCTCTGAGTTTCTGTGAATTTGAAGAATTTGAATGCTATGCTAGAATAGTTTTACTGTTAGCTTTCTGTACTAACCAGTACAGAACACAGTTAGATCATGTCCCAGAATCCTAATAACAAGAGAACTCTCTATGTCCCTCTTACATGGCGAAGCTGACTCATGTCCCTTTCTATGGCTAGACTGGTTAGTGGTTCTGCTGTGGCCCCTTGTGAAGGAGCTCTGTCCAGGCATTCCTCTAGCTCTTGGTGGCTCTAGACATTTCTTGTCCAGTTTCTATCTCCATTCATGCATAGCTCTGTTCTCTCCATTGCTGTGTTTCATGTAAGGTTACCTGTGATGCTAAATCAAAATCTTAGTGACCTCATTCTAACTTAACTACATTCAGGGTCTACTGTGTTAGGGCTTCAGTATATAAATTGGAGGAGGGTGTGCACAGTTCAACCCATGCATTGACTGGGACTCTTTGGGTTAGGGTGGAGCATCAGAGGTTAAACTTGGGGTGAACTGAGTAGGATCTAAGCAGGAAAACCTTCCTAAAGTTGGTGGCTACATGGACCTCCCAACTTTTTAGGAGGAGAGGTGCTGAGGAGAGCCTAAAGACAAAATTAATGCCTACCCATCCCCACTCTTCCTTTTTTTTTTTTTCATCTTTTGCTAATGGAAACTGCACTTTTGTTCCTTGGCTGCCCAGACCCAAATAATCCCACAAAACTATTTATTACAGCACTGTTTGACCAATAGCTTAGGTGTATTCCTAGCTAGTTCTTATATTTTAAATTAACCCATTTCTATTAATCTGTGTATCACCATGAGCCTGTGGCCTTCTGATAAAGTTTGGTGTCTATCTCCTTCAGCAGCTACATGGTGTCTCCCTGGCTCCATCTTCTTTCTCTCTATATCTCTGTTCAGATTTCCCACCTGGCTTTACTCTGCTAAGCCATTGGCCCAAACAGCTTTATTCATCAACCAATAAAAGCAACACATATACAGAAGGACCTCCCACATCAGTCTTTATGGTGCCAGGCAAAGTTAAAGGCCAGGGTCAGCGCTTTTTCACTAGGGCTCACAGGAGGCTATGCTGTGGCCTTCTCCTCCTTCCCTGTGTTCCCCAAGTCTGTCAGAGTACTGTCTGTGTGGTGTCCTGATTGTATCCATGTGGGATAGACCTTTGGGTTTATTGGGAGAGTGTGTTGGGAGCCCTCTTCACTCCTTCCTCTCCTTTCCCTCCCTCCCCTCTGCTGACTCATCTTACAGCAGACCATCCGCAAGCTCTTTCCATGGGTGTGTATCCAGGCACTAGGTCCATTAGAGGTGGGAAGTCCCTCACCCTAGAACAAGGCAGAGTAGCTGCCCCAGTGGTTCTCAACCTTCCTAAAGCTGTGACTCTTTAATATATAGTTCCTTGTGTTGTGGTGACCGCCAACCACAAAATTATTTCATTGCTACTTCCTAACTGTAGTTTTGCTGCTCATCTGAATCATAATGTAAATGTCTCACATGCAGGATCTCTGCTATGTAACCCCTGTGAAAGTGATGTTTAATCCCCCAAAGAGGTCATGACCCACAATTTGAGAACCTCTGGTCTACCCTGTGATAAGGCAGGGTAGAGGGTACTGAAAAAGTTAGGACCTACACACACAGTGCCCGACTTGATGAAATGGTGGGGCCTCTGTCATCAGTCTTATTTGCCCAGGAGCCCTGGGACTCTGAGTCAGTGTTTGGTGTTCCCAGCCCAGTGAATCACTCTGGTAGAGTTAATCACATGGATCGCACTGCCCAGCACAGAGCAGTAATTAAAGTTGTGTGAATCAGAGCAAGGCTGGTGGACCGAGGCAGGTACCTGTGGTCAGCAGGTCACCACCTCCTGCCACTGTGGGGGAATGTGTCACCGAAGCATGGATGGAAGAGGTCACACTTGATGGGAAGCGATGGAGCTGTGCCTCTCTATATGCCTGCTGTGATTAGAGCAGCTCGTGGAGCGGAGGCGGACTGGGGGCCACTGAAGGTAGCAAGTCTATCAGAGCTAAGTTCCGGGAGCTTGCAGTGGGCCTGCTCTCTGAGGAGGCCCTTCCTGAGGAGTGTGTGTGTGAGGATGTCCCAAGGTGCAGATCACTCCGGACTGTTTCTAAATTTGTTCCTGTTCAAATCTTCCTGAGATTTCAGCCAAAGACCTGTACCCCTTGAACCCATATGGCCCAGCTGTCAGCACTAAAATGATTGCTGTCTACTGCCCAGGCATGCTGCAGGCCTTCGGCCATGAAAGCATCTCTACCGGTCAGTTTCTGTAGGTCATGTTCCCTCTTGCTGAGGTTCCTTTCCAGAACTCCCAAAGACCCTGCACGGGAGAAAGCCTGCCATGCTGTCTTTGTCCTGAATGAGGATCACAGACCACTTGTCTGCCTTTGCTGAGGCATCAGCAGAGTTATGCTAAGAGGCTGTGGAAACCCTTCTCATCCATGTGAAAGGCGTGTGCAAACTTGTTTCAGGGTCCCAGCTTTGTGGGTCAGGCTAAGTCTCACAGATGGTAGAGAAGAAGGTCAGGCCTGGCCTGCCCCTTTGTGAGGTCTCATCTGACCTTTCTCGCTGGGTCTCTCTGCTCTTTGAGCTGAAGTTCACTCTGGCCAGTCCACACTGACTCACGCTGGTTCACACTGGATGCCCTGACATTAAGGGGACTTATACTTTAGGATTACCTCTCTCCGTCATACCCACTTCCTATGGCTGCAGCCTGCTAAGCATATGGAGCGGGCCAGGACATATGGAGTGGGCTTCTGTGTACAAACCAACTGATGGGTAGAGTGGCCTCTGTGCAGTCCCTGCTGCATGCGGGCTCTCAGACATGTGAAATGGTTACACATTATATATGTGCTTTATATAAGCAACTTAGACCGAGGGGGCAAAGGGACAATTGGAACAGGAGGTCCCTTAAACAAATCCAGAGAGGAGTGGGAAGTGTTGTGTGATATTTTGATCATGTTCTGACAATAAAGCTTGATTGGAGTCAGAGGGTGGGGCTAGCCCCAAGCTGGCCAAAATTAACCACAGAAGTTTTGGAGGACTGATGACAGATAGGAGACAAAAGTAGTAAGGCAAGACTGAGAGAGGACCTCAGCCCTTTTGGATTGAGAAACTGAGGAGAGAGAAGATGGCTTCTTTACCTCTCTGATCTTTCAGGTTCTTACCCTAATATCTGACTCCTGATTTTTTTATTGATTAAAAAATAATTAGATTAATGCTTCATGGGCACCCAACGTGAGGCACCATTTATAGGTGGAGTTTTCCTGAATCAGCAGTACTCCCAAATAACCACCCATAGACTTAGTATTAAATGTAAACACCTGGCCAATAGCTCAGGCTTGTTACTAGCTAATTCTTACACCTTAAATAACCCATATTTTTTATCTGCCCTCTGCCACGTGGTTCATAGCTTGTTACCTCGTTTTCCACACACCCTATTTCCTCTGCATCTGCTGGTGTCTCCATCACCTCTACCCTTCTTCGTCTCAGCATCCTTAGTTTGGTTGTCCTGCTTACACTTCCTACCTGGCTACTGGCCAGTCAGCATTTTATTAAACCAATTCAAGCAATACATCTTTATAGTGTACAAAAAGATTATTCCACAGTAGGCAAGTGCCAGGCTTCCACACAGGTTGGCCTGCCTAGTGGGAAAGCCTCATGATGTGGCAGAGTGAAGACTGTATACAAGAGGCAGTGGGCGCCAGCGTCAGAGTGTTGTGAGGCTGGCATCCCAAGTGCACCATCTCAGGAATAACTAAGGTTTGGGGTCACGGAGCCTAACTCTCTTGGGCTGCTAGACAAATGGGAAATAGGAAGGCCAGGCATCAGAAGCTCTTCTGGAATCCAGGTCACCTGTTTGTGGCTTCATGCTGCTCTGTGCCTTGGTTTCCCTACTTAAAGGAAGTAGAATGTTACCTTCTTCACATGGTGCGTTTTGTGTTAGTTTTGTGTTGGATGCTGGGGCATCCCAGGGATCTCTGGCATCCAGCTCTCCACCATTTGCTGGAGCTGCCCAGGCTTGCAAAGGTGGCCTTGCCAGCAACAACTAGCCCTGCCGAGTGGGTCTACAGTCCTTGAGTCCATTGTCAAGACTCTACAGTAACCTGTATCGGAAGAGAAGGTCTGGGCAGCCTTAGAACTTGGCCAGTCTCGTTCCCATTGTGTAACTCTAGGTTTATTGTAAGTAGCTGCATCTGGCAATTCCAGGGGTCAGGCAGGGTTTTTTGGGGTGTGTGTGGCTCGGTATGGGAGCTTCCTATGCTGGTGGCCAGTATAATGTGAAGCAGGGAGATGGTCCCGTGCTTGCGGAAGAGGCTGCTTCTTCTTTCCTCCTGCTTTGGAGGCCAGGACAGCTGAACATCAGGCATCTGTTTGCCCCTTGCGTTAACGATTTGTAATCTTTATGGGAACAAATCCCCGGGCCGAAAACAGGCTTGACTTACAGTGCACTCTCACATGAGCATATTGCTGCTTATTTGCATCTTAATGTGTAATCAAAAGCAAGAGTATAAAATTCACGGCAGGCCAATCATGTTTTACAGTCCGCGTAAATCTTGGGAAACTTGAAGGGGATTAAATCGTACACTGCCTTCCAGCCAGCACTGGCGGTTCCAGTGTGTGCCCGTATCACAGGATGTCACCTACAGCTTTGCCAGCAGCCAGGTCCCATGCATGAGCAGCACCCTGCCAATCCCCTTGTGCATCAGACTCTTGGTACAGATCTCAGATGACTGTCACTCAACAAGCAGGTGTCATATCCCCTGTGTCTGCCATGCCCCTGTATCTGTCTCTGTGTCCCTACTATCTACATCCCTGACTGATAGCTCATTTGCCTATCTCCTCTGCCCACCGTGAAAACTCCTGGACACAGCATCTCCTGTTGTCCTCAGGTCCACAGACTAAGATCCCAGTTCTAGGCACTCCAAGACTCAGGAGTGCCCAGTTAGCTCATGTAGCCATGCCAGTGGCCAGAAGGTGGCCAAAATGAGCGGAAGATGAGATAGTTGGCATTATGCAACCAGAACCTCATCAAATTTCCACCATGAAAATCTTTTCTGAATTATTTTTGAGAATTTTGTATATGGATACTGTAGTTATTTCATTTCTACTTCATCTCCTCAGAAATCTTTGCATGCCTCCAACTCCTTCAAATTTATGACCTCTTCTTTTTATTATTATTATTATACATAAATATATGCATATGTATATATATATATATAATTATAACCTACTGATCCCATTCTGATTTGCTCATGTATACGTTTGTTTAGTGTTCATTGAGCATACCTGGAGAAAACTGATTTTCCTGACAGCAGCCATTATTTGCCTGTATACTTCATCTAGGAGTGACACCTTCTGAAATTTCTCACATCTACATTGTTGTGTTAAGTTGTGTCATCATTGTGCAGATCGTGTATAGGCAACCTTATTGGTGATATTTCCTTGGTGCAATTTGGCTGTCGTATATCAAAAACAGTATCTTACAGCTGACTTCCTGGTCCTCTGACTCTTATGGTCTCTTCTTCCACACTGAGAAGTTCTTATGAGAGCACAGGAGTGAAGAAAGTAGCATCCCCACCGGCATCTGCCCTACTTGACAACCTCGTGGAAGAGTTCCACAGCTTTTCAACTGTTGCTAGGTGTGCTTGCTTTCAACATACTGACACAGATACATGGATCTACACGTGTGTCCATTTATACATGTCGACTTCCAGTTACTCATTTTCCATGATAACCATACTGAGGAGACCCACTTGCCCCCATTTGCTGGAGAGCTTTGGTTTTCAGAACTGAGCATCCACAGTGGCACCTGAGTTCCAGGCAGAACAGAGGCCTCCAGGACAGGAGAACAAGTTCCTCAGGTCCTTCAGCTATGCCAAGGGAAACCTGACAAAATGGAAAGCCTGGGTTTGTACATGGAAACTGGGCTGGGCTTCCTCTGCACCTGTGTTTCAAGAGACCACTCAGTTGTCACTTTAGGTGAACACGCCTGGGCTCCTGCATGCTCTTGTGTGTCCTCCAGAAACAGGGTGGGCTGTCTTTGTCTTTCTTCAAACAAGTACTGACTCTGTACAGCAGGGCTGTGTGGGCTAGTGGTATTTACCCAAGCCTTCTGTGCCCGAGGATGCACACAGTGTGTAGGATGTGGCAGATACGGGAATACAGGATCCTACAGTTACCACAGCAGGCCGTGATCCCCTGTGTCTTCATGGGGAATGTAGGCACTCTGCAGAGTAGATCCCCTATGAAGGCTCGGCCTCACGGAGAAGGCAGGCACTGTACATGGATGGGTCTCCTGAGGATGAAGGCAGAATCTTGTATTAAAGATACATGGATGCCTCCCGAACCTGGGGGAATCACCGAATTTTAAATGTTCATCTTCTGGCTTATAAGCAAAACCACCAACGCAGTTCTGGAGAGTTTAGATTAAAAACCATGTGTCCCCTAGATGCCTCCTGTAGTTGGAGGCCCCGCTGCACCTCAGGCCAGGATGTGCTGCGTGGGGTGGACAGGTGTGTATTGCCCCGGTGACGGAGCTGCCTCTAGGAAGATGGAGATGCTGATTAGAGAATGGTGTTTGGCAAGTCTTCACACTGTACCCTGCTGCTGACGGTGCACATGGAAATCACTTTGGTTTGACTTGTGGGAGGAGGAGGATGGGGTATCATGCCTGCCTGCAAGAGCAGGCACTGATGACAGTAGCTGCCTATTCTTGTCTCATTTGGCCCTGGATTGTTCTTATTGGCCATGCTGACCTCATGAGTGACCTCTATGGCACACATGTCTCTTTATGGTTTCACTCAGTGCAGTTTTAAATAAATCCCATTAGGCACCCTGTGATATGCTTTCGGTTTATAAGGAAAGTTCCCATAGCTGCTCCTGGAGTCCTTTCCTCCTGCAGGATACTGTCCTGAGACAGTTCTGAGGTCCACTATTGAAACCAGTGCAGGAACTTTGAGGACACAGTCAGGCATGCCTCAGTCCTGCAACCCTCCTCCCTCATTCATCATTTGAAACCCTAGAAGCAGGCCTGGGATAAGAGACAAGTATACAGGAATCACTGGGCTCACTGGGCACTGAGGACTGCAGTTGTTCCAGAATGGCATGGGCATAGCTGCCTGGAAGGGGTGTCCTTCTGTCTGGGGTTTCAGTCAGAGCAAAAAGAGAGAGCTTCTGGCTCTGGGCAGAAAGGTCAACGCTGTCATCACTTTGTTTACATACTCTTCCAGTCATCTGTGGTGGGCATCTCTGTTTCTTTTCCTGTTGCTGTCACAGACTACCCTGACAAGAGCAGCTTAAGGGAGAAAGGGCTTACAGTTCTGGAGGGATAGTCTATGATGGCGAGGAAGGCACGGCAGGAGGCAGGGGACAGTGGTTATCTTCGGGACACCAGCATCTCATCATTATCTGTAGTCCGAGAAACAAAAGTTACAATATTTCTAGAAGTGTTGATTACTGCGGTCACTCTATATGGCTCTTCCTGTGTATCCAGGGTGTGGTCAGCCAAGTGATACACCACCATGAATAACGAACCCACATCCTGACCCCTGAACTCCTATGAATGTGGTCTTACACAAGGTAAGACCTAGTGTTGGGACTAGGTTGCGGACTTTGCAGCGGTGACTCTTGAGAGAAAAGCTTTATGGGTGGTCCTAATGCAGTCATGGAGTGCTTGTCAAGGGGACACAGGAAGGTCCAAGGAGAAAAGGACAGGACAGAAGGCAAGGAGGGAGTTGGTTGAGGATACAGCAGCCCTTGGGTGTCCCCCAGAGCTAGGAAAAGCAAACACAGATTTTACCTGTATCTTCCAGACCCAACACCTTGGCTGATTCAGGAATGTAGGATCTGTGAGGGAGGGGTATGTTCCATCCCAGGTCCCAGCTGTGGCCACTGTCTGGGCAGCTATAGGAAGTGCACATACTGTGTAGAAAAGGAACCACTAAGTCTCTCACAGGTTCTTCTAGCCCAGTGACCTGTCACTCTTACCCTCACGCTGGTCCAGTGACTGACAAGGAAAGCACAAAAGTTCAGTGTGAAACAAGTTGCCCACAGCATACCTACTATAGCTGTGGCTTCTGAGGCTGTTTCCTGGGAGCCTGGAGACTCAGATTTGGCCATTTTTCTGATCAGTATTTGAAATGTCTGGCAGTGTTTGGCAGTGTGCTTCTAGTGACTACTTAAGGTCAAGGTCTCCTTCATCCTACAGAACACTTGGAGGCACAGGTCCCCATGGGCCCAGTGCATCCTCATGCATACTTCCTGGTGAGCAGCCTTCATGGGCCTTCCATCATCCATATTAAGAGCTCTGCCCAGTGCTGTGACCCTGACCCACTTCTCAGTTTGGCCATCAGTGGCAACTGGCAAGCAACAGAACCAACACCTGAAGAGTATCCTGTGGCCCGATGAACCCCCAGGTTCTTTGCAAAGGCAAGCAGCATTGGATATCCTGGGCTTGTATCTTAGGAGAGGTACTCTCTGCCTTCTTTCAGAAATGTGGTCACAGCAGGCCCAGTGTGTCTATCAGTGGGATCTAGAGAATGCACATGGTCTCTAGTTGTCTCTCTGTCGGGTTCTTGTCCCTTTCAGGCCTCCCGTGAGTGCCGAGTCACCTTTCTAGGGCCCAAATACACCTATGTGGGCTGACACCGTATGTGTACACACATCTTCTCCAAGACCTCGTCATTACCTTTGAGGGATGGATGAGCTAGAAACAGGCTGTATACACAGTTTTGAAACATGAGACCTCGTAAATACTCTATTGGAATGAGCTTAGGATTTAGTTGCTCATAAAGTTGCCCTGGATGGCTCTGCCTGGCGTCAAGTAGCAGGCTGGCACAGTTTAATGTTCATCATTCCTAATCAGGCAGTTCGACACCCTCGTGGAGACTGGGAGGCCCTTGTGGCAGAGTGTGGAAGGATTCTCGCTACTCTGCAGGGTATCTCACAGATCCTCTGGCCACCAGGGAACAGGCAGGTGGCTGGCATAGGGCATCGGATGGCCAAAAGGGGCCTCTAATTATCTCTGTCTCATTCACTTCCTTCCCCACAGCAGCCCACAATGACTAGCCAAGAGTAAAAGTATCAGCTAATTGTGATTTTTAAGAGTGTGATCTTCTCTGAGCCAGCGGTATAGTCTCCTCTCTTTATAGCTGTAGCCAGGCATCGCCAGCTGTACCAGTGCCTCAGCATCCAAGCCTCCTAATTACCTTGGTGGTGAGGCTGTTGTAAAGGGATGTTTAGCTCCTGTTGGAAGGATTGAGGCAACTCCAAATTTGAGGCCCTGGTCAGGGAAGCTGATCAGAAAGAAGGAAGGCATGGTCATAGTTTTCGTCCCTTCCTATATCCAGGTCACACCTGCCTTTGCTAACGTTTTGCACAGGTGTTTCTTTCCTTGCACCCCTGTCCCTAGGCTCCATGCAGCAGTGTTGATTTTGGCCTGTCGCCTACACATGGCCCAGTCATCATTAGAGCCAAACACAAGGGCCGAGGTTCTAGAGCTTTCTAAGTGGATCCAGACCAGCCCTCCATGCTCCAGGGCACCTATCACTGGACCCCACCACATCCCTTCTACTTTAGCTGACCTGAAGCTCCATCCTCTACCCCCTCACTGGTTACTGCAGGCAATCCTAGGCCCAGCTTCTTCCCAGGAGATGAACTACATGGTGGTGATAGGCCTGCTGTGGGTTGCTGGTGCCTCTGAATGTGCCAGTCTAGTTCTTAGGAGCCTGGGAATTCGGAGTGGCTGGTACAGGGCAAGAAGGACTACACTGTTTGGGCCAACACAATTGTTCCTTTATCCAGCAGCCTCTGCCCTGGCTGGCTGGGACAAGCCATGTAAGCGGGGCCTGCAGCTTATCCATGCTCCTGGCCCGTGGGGAAAAGATTTCTTTTTCCTCTGACTGATGAGTGGTCCAGGACTGCAGGTAGCAGGCTGTGATGAGAAGCTTCTCTGTGTCTTCTCTAGTCCGTGGGTACACCTCCCATCTCTTCTACTCTCACTCCCAGCAGCTCCCAGGCTGCTACTTGTTCCCACTTTGTTGGGCTGTCTAGTGACCCCCACATATTCTCCTGTGTTCCACAGCCCCCAGCATCTTCTCCATAGCATCCCAGGCCCCAGACCTCATCTGCATCTCTGACCTCATCCCTGGGGCTCTGTGAGCCCCTCATCATCAGAGCTCTGTCTTGCCTGAAGCTTTCCTTTCCTTCCCACATGTATGCAAATCAATGCACATATTTTGACTTCATTATCTCAAAATGGCCCAGTTTGGAGTTGGACTTCTCTGATCCTCATGGAATCTGGGAGGTGGTTTGTAATCAGTTAGTTCTGCAGCAGCCGCCTCCTCAGAGAAGGAAGAGAACACTTTCCCTTAGTCTCCTGTTTTTGTTATTTTTTGCTGAGAACAATTTAATTTGATCTCCAAATGTGAGTTGCAAAGCCTTTGCTTGCTTTCTGGTGAGTGTTCCCAGCTCCACTGTGTGTGTCCCAAAGCTTGCAAGGGATGCTGGCTCGGTCTCTAGGGGCAAGCCTCTATTCCATGAATGTCTTGGATCCTGCAGGGATGGAATTCTGTTTGCACATAAGGTTCTTTATTCAGCTTCTATTTCAGGACACTTACACCATGTTAGGCCCAACTTCAGGAAACATGGAAGTGAATGTGGAATGGCCTTAATGCTTGAGTGCTTGATGGTCAGCTGTTGCTATCTGTCCATTCTTCCATCCACTAGTCCAACTATTCTTCTATCTCTGTATCTTTGCTGGCTCACAAGCACTCTGAGAACTTCCCTCTTTATCTGCTTATCCTTTCCATACTCCTTCTGAACTATACAACTCCATCCATCCATCCATTTATCTACCCACTTACACAGATATTTATTACCCATTTACAAATTTATCTATTCATCCATCCATATTTACCCATCCAGCTTCCTATTCTTCCATTTACCTACCCACAAGGACATTCATCTGTGTATCATGTATCCAAATTCCATCTGACCATCCATTTATTCATCCATCCCCTTATCCATCAGTCTAACCATCTATCCATTCATCTGTTCAATCTTCTATTTATCTACCCTCACAATCAACCATCTATCAACATTATTTACTAAACTATCAACCCATCCATTCATCTACCTATTCATCTGTCCTTTCTTCTATTCATCCACATGTCTGTTACCAGCTCACCTATCCATCTACCCACTTATCCAGCTATCTACTATTCATTCACATTTATCCATCCATCATCTATCCATTCATCGATTTGTCCATCCATCTGTCCATCCTTTTATATGTCTTCCTTCCCTCTAATCCATCCATTTGCCCACCCTTCCACCTATGCATCCTTCATCCAAGAGTTCTATTTCTTCCTGTTGTTGGTATGTTCCATTGATGATAGCTGCTGAGAGCAGTGGACCCTGAGGTAGGGTGTCACCTGCATGATGGGATGACATTGAAATGTCATGATGATACCTTTCAGGATTAGAAACTTCTGAAGCCCTACTGGCTATTCTGCTCAGAAAACCTTTCTTACCATCCTCATCTCTCACTGATCCAGAAATGAGAAGATACTTGGCCATGGTGACTGGCAGCTTACACATGGGATTAAGACCTCTACACCTTCAATGGCTGTGTCCTGTCACTTCTGTGTTTTAATAAAATATACAACACTTGTATTATTTTTGGTTGACTAGAGGAACACCCCTACACACAGAGAGATATGGCATTATTGTATTGTCTTGAATGATTAAAGTCCTGCAATGTCTGTATGTATACTGAAGACTCGGAGAACTTTGTAGTTGCTTAGTCCACGAGGCAGGGAACCTCAGCGCATGGTGTCTAGCCTCCTCTGAGGCTGAAGGGCTTCACCCTCTCTGGAGCTGTTGACTGTTAGTTCATGCTTAAGAGCTGAAAAAGCCAGGATCTGATGTTCACAGACAATGGTGACACTTGCAGGCCCATGGCTGGTTTCCCACTCAGACCCATCCCAGGTCCCCAGTTTATTGGATGGTCTCTCTCCCAGCTTCTGGCCCACATGCCAGCAGTCCCCTGAAATGCCCTCTGAGACCCATCAAGAACACGGTTTACTAATCTCCAGTCTAGTTGACAGTTGTGATTAATCGCCATAGACCCCTTATTAAAGAAAAAAACACAGGTGGCTCTGACCACGACTCTACAATGGGGGGGGGCTTAACCTAATGTAGTGACAAGTGGGGCTTACAGGATTAAGGAGCACCTGGACACTGAGAGGGCCCTGGGTAGCCATATGATGGGTGAAGGATTTTGATGCGCATCAAGGATGTGGAGAGTGTGCCTGAAATGGGTGTATTCATCCAGTGTCTGTTAACACAAAATACCCGTGGCTGAGTGTGTGCACAGAAGGGGCTTATTCATCTCACAGTCTTAAAGACTGAAAGCACAAATTACTGTCATGGATGAGCCTCATGGCATTGAACCCCTATGGAATCACATGCAATTGATCTTACAATGACACATGGAACCAGCGTGGAACGGTAGTCCTGGTCCCCTCCTCTGTATCAATTCACTTTTGTGTGAAGTAGCTCAAGTTACACGAGAATTGCCTGAGTCCCCTTTTGGGGTCTCTACATCATGGCCTATCCACACCCCACTATGCACCACCACCTTTTAGAGATCCCCACTTCAAAACCACCACATTGGGAACCAGCTTCCAATCTATGAATATTGTAGAACAGAGCACCCCACCCAATCTGGAGCACTGGCTCAGTGGGGTGCTGTGCTGGCCAGGCTAAGGCTGAGGCCTTGCTAAGGAAGTTCTAGGACCCTAATTGGAGCTTGATGCTGTGGGGCTGTGGCTGTGACCTTCTAGAGCAGTGGTTCTCAACCTTCCTAATGCTGTGACTCTTTGACACAGTTCCTAATGTCATGGTGACCCCAAGCATAAAATTACTCTGTTGCTAATTCATAACTGTAATTGTGCTACTGTTATGAATTGTAATGTAAATATCTGATCTGTAGGATAGCTGATATGCGACCCCTGTGAAAGGGTTGTTTGAACCCCCAAAGAGGTTACGACCCTCAGGTTGAGAACCACGTATCTAGACAATAGCTCATCCATAGGGCACTTTGGAGCAGATAAGAAAGGCTGAACAAATGGCACTGCTGTGTCCATCCTTGAGCTGCCCAGCCATCTCAGGCTGAAGTGGGCAGGGTCTGGGCTGAGCTCTTAGCTGGACAATGGTTGGAGCTGCAGTTGGCTGCCTTACTCTAATCCTAGCAACAGGTGCAGACAGAGGACCTGTACCTCTGCACACTCTCGGCTCCATTCTTTGCTGTACTCATTAACAGAAGGTCTCATCTCCAGACTGCCCTCCCAGTGTCTCCCTAATTACCCCAGCAGAAGGTGAGCCCAGCTCCATGGAAACGTGTTCTGGAAGCTGTATGGGGTGAGCTCAGACTGCAGCTGCCACCTTTGACCTTGAAAGAAGCTCAGATAGTGCAGGATTCTTGGTTTTATTTGTGTGTGTGTGTGTGTGTGTGTGCGTGCGCGCACGCGCGCGCGTGCGTGCTCCCTGGCAGCCTGTTGCATGGATCTACAAGGTCTGCTCTAAACTATTCATGGGCAGCAGCCCACCGGATGCGGGTATGCCTGGCCGTGCCTTTTAAGCAGAGATGTCTCAGCCAGGACTCCTGGTGCACAGGAGAAGGGAAATGGGCCGTTTGTTGCTAAGCACACAGCTGATGTGAAATTCCCAGGGCTCAGCACATTTCCTGGAAAGCCAGAGACAGGTGTGAAGAAGGAACAGGCCAGCGGGCCCGTGCATGCCCCATTTAACCGCATCGGATGCTGGCGCAGGCCCCACAAGGCCTTCGCTGAGCTCCCCAGCATGTGCGCCACAGAGGCCATCATCCTGCATGTTGTCATGGATTTTTCAGTCGAGCTTATTCCTTCTTTGGAAAAGTTTGATGTTTATAGGAAAATTGTGGAGATAGTTAAAAAAACCCCATGTGCCCTATACTAAGGCCCTGGCCAGTAGTCAGCAGTGCAAGAATCCTGACCTTGGTGTGGCCCATTTGCTACCACTGAAGGAACAACATCAGCATGTTGTTGTTTTCCACATTTTGAATCTTCTTTACTTACCCGGTGTCCTTGTGTATTTGGATCCCACTGGGAGCACCACCCAGTGTCTCACCATCCTGTCCTGTTGGCACCTGCAAACTGTGAGCCTCCAAGACATCCTGATGGTCATGACCTTGGCAACTGTGCTGTGTTCTGGTCAGAGCTTTGGTAACGTCTCACATGGTTAGTCTGCATCTAGTGTTTTCCCCTGTGATTGGACTGGGGTTCTAGGCTTTTGGCAAGAAGAGGGTTGAGCTACTTTTGCCCCATATACATTCAATATGAGCTATTTGACTCGACTCCCTGCAAGAGGCTCTGTTTGCCACACTTCTGCACCAGGGCGTTTCCCATGCCACAGTATGCTCTGTATAGGAAAGTCACCACATACAGTCTCACTGGAGGTGATGCTGGGCTGGCAAGGGTGAGTGTCCACAAAGGATGTGGATTTCTTCGTGGAAGACTTTATCCCGTCCACGTGTTTATTGGTTCATTTATGTAGGGCAATGTGGCATCATGCATCTTGGATCTATGAGTTGGATCTACCAGTAGCATTTTCTCCATTATCTTTGGTTTTGTTAGTCTGTCTTGTGGTTCCTGGGTCCCCTGACACATTCGCCACAGTTCTGCTCTGTCTTGTGGACATTTTTTTACTTTGGGGACAATCAGGTCTCTGGATTTCTCTTCCATTTTTTTCTGCCTTTGTCCTACATACACTCACTTTGCAAGAGTTCGTGTTCCATTCCCTTGTA
The DNA here is from genome assembly GCA_028555095.1 of Dicrostonyx torquatus. Taxonomy (NCBI): domain Eukaryota; kingdom Metazoa; phylum Chordata; class Mammalia; order Rodentia; family Cricetidae; genus Dicrostonyx; species Dicrostonyx torquatus. Next base: position 607,584 of record JAQHUG010000146.1, on the reverse strand, counting down.
TAGAAGCCCTGAAACCAATGGATTAGGGGCCCTATTGCTGATGGAGTGTCATTGCCCCTCAGCCCTCTCAGCTGCCAGACGAAGGGACTGATACATGTGTGTGTAACTGTCTGTATCTACCTCACAAAATATGACCTCACACTGCCCACTCTGACTCTAACCTGTCACCACCAGGATCATCTTGTCCCTTCCTCTTGCCTGTCTGCAACCTCCCACTCCTGTACAGAAGGCTGCCTCCCACTGCTGCCATCCACTTATACAATTGTGTCTTCAAGTATGCATATACACGGGTGTCAGACCGCTAGTGTGTCCCCATGGAAACAGCTTTACCACCCAGTGCACAGAGCTGGGGGCCAGTTCATTTGTTCTCAGTCTCCCAGGCTCTGCTGGGTTCCAGTGTTGCTTTGTCATGGAGGTGGCTCTGTGCACCACCTGAGTCCTGTTGTCCTCCTCAGCCTTCGAAGCGATATAGAGTCTGGGCACAGCCACAGTGCTGTGTGTCCCCATTGCAGTGCTGCACAGGAGTCACACAGTCCCCTCCCCAGTGAATTCCATCTCCTACTCCCTCCTTCTACCCTCCAAGCTTTGCCTTTTCTGTGGTTGTGCCCTTTGAGGAATGTCATGCAGTTAGACTTCTGTGGTCTGTGGCTTTCTCCACTGCCCATCCTCTGTTAGAGACAGATACTCATGGATCCCCTGTGCCCTCTCGTGGTTCTGCAGCTCTGCCCCATTTACTATTAAACAATGTTCCTTAAGAGGACTAAGCCCCAGGTTTTTTGTTTGTTTGTTTGTTTTGTTTTGTGCTTCTTTCTAATATATTCTGCCTGAGATCAACCTCCATGGTTCCAGTGTGAGTAAATGTTTATAATTCTCTTTCTCTCTCTCTCTNCAGTGTGAGTAAATGTTTATAATTCTCTTTCTCTCTCTCTCTTCTCTCTCTCTCTCTCTCTCTCTCTCTCTCTCTCTCTGTGTGTGTGCGCGCGCGTGTGTGTGTGTGTGTGTGCGTGTGCATGCATGTGTGCACCTAGAACTTTCCACATCAATTGGTTAAGTACCTGGGGGTGTGGTCTTGTCTGGTGGGAGAATCTCGCTTTGTCAAAGCTGCCAGCAGTCTTCCAAGTAGCTGTACCATTCTGTGTTTCAGCAGCTGTGGCTGAGGGCTTCTTTGCTCCACACTCTGGCTGGCATTTGGTATTTGGGGAGGACTTGGAATTTTTCCATTTTAATCGGTATGTGGTGGTTTGATGTTTCCTGGTGGCTCATTTGCCACTTGGGGTGAGGTGGCTGTTGCAATCTTTTGTCTGCCGTCTTTGATCTGTCTCTCACACTGGCATTTTAAAAGCTTTCTTGGAATGTCTTGGACACCCTTCATCCTCAGCTTCGTGGCTTGCAGATATCATCCCCCTGTCTCAGCTGGTCTTTTCATTCCTCCTCACAGCCTCTCTGCAGAGCAGATGTTTCTGTGGTAGCAAAGTCTAATTTGTCACATTTTCTTCTTTCAAGGATTTTGAATTTGGTGTTTTATCTAAAAACTTGTCACCAAATCCAATCTCGCATAGATGTTTTTTTCTCTCCTGTGTTACTTCTAGAAGTTTCACGTTAATGTGTTTTATATTTAGGTTTCTTAGGCATTTTGAATTTTTCTGTGAGAAGTATAAAATCTATGTCTGGATTCAGTGATTTCCTTTTTATATTTTCTGTCACAGGGCTCATAGCTGCATGAGCCTGTGGTTGACACCCCTATTTCTCATGGGTTATTTTGCACCTTGGTGGAAGACATTTTCCAAAGGAGAAGGGTTCCTCACTGTGACCTCTATCCAGGGCGTGGTCTTGCAGATTCTGTTTCTTGTAATCTGCAGGACACAGGAGGGCTGGAAGGCTGGGTTTTCCACCAGCTAAGCATCCATGCCACCAGGAAGGTCTGAAGAAAATTCACCAAGAAGCCAGACAGTGGTTCAATCCTCCTGAACTGTCCAAGCTTCTCCATTCGTGGCCTCCACAAACAGAGGATTTGCAGCAGCTCCTGAGCTTCTGGCCCCTGGCTGCTTGTGCTGAACAGCTGTTGGCTGAAGGTGCAGGGGCAGCCTGAGCAGCAGAAGAATATGTGAGGGTGTGAGAAGGTGTGTCCCCAGAAACAGGATACAGGCTAGACAGGTACCTACCTGGCTGCTGGCTTCCTCTGCAGGGCTGCCAGTGGTTTTCCCGAAAACCCTTGTCTCAACCTTGACCATGACACACTCCCATCATGACATTCTGTGAATAAGGAGGCAGAAGGCAGAGCAGCACCGAAACAGAGTGGGAGCAGAAGTGAAACTTTTCTGTGACCTGGGACCCCAAAGTTGCTGCCCTCCTCCTGATCTCTATGTGTATCCAGCATGGAATGGCATGTGGCACCCTGGTCCAGAGCTGAGCAGGACTCCAAAAGCATCCCCACTCTGCAGCTTAGCACAGAGACCACAGCAGGCAACAGGAGGAAGAGACAGGTGACTGGGGGCTGCTGCTGCCTCTTAGCAATGTCAAGCCTGGAGCTAATACCTATGCCACATGCTCCCAGGTGGATGGGCTAGGCTTCCTCCTTCCAATGCATAGGCCAGCAAACCAAGGCTTTAGTAGGGTAGGGGCCTCAGCTACAGTGGGAGGCATGATGCTGGCCAAACTCATTTGCTGTACTGGCAGGGAAGGAGGGCAGGTAGTGACAGGTCTCAGTAGGTCTGGCCGAAGGCCCTTGAGGGGTCCTCAGGATCAAGGTCTACTTGGGGAAGTGACACTCAGCACAAAGGAGAGTGTCAGGACGACTGTCAGTATATGTAATCATGTTAGTTTCTACAGTGGCCTCGGCAAGAGTCCTCATGATGCCAGGATGCCCAGGCTACTGGGATGCCAGCAGAGTCTGTTGGTAGCATGCCTTCCCATGCCACCTCTAGGTCCTGCAGATGTCTGGATCTTTATCCTCTGCCTCCACCTCCCCTCTTCTGGGATGCTGGGCCCTGCCTCAGGTCAGCTGGCTCTTGTTCAGGATCACCCACTTCACCTACTGCTCGTGTGTAACCATTATGGCATGCCATCAGTGGAAACAGTATAGCCAAAGCACCTTCCTCTGCCCTACAGCCAGACAGTGACATGGGATGAAGTGTCCCCAGCTGGCCTGTTGCTCATACTGGACAGGAAGAGAAGAGCTCTAGTTCCTTCTTGGAACCAGAACTGGCGCCAGAGATAGGAGTGATGGCTAACATTTCTAGTTCATCACAGGGCATTGCTTTCTCAGACAGCTAGCCATCGCTGGAAACCGCCCCACTGTGGCTGGCATCTTCGGGAACTGTCAGACACTTTGGTGGTTTTGCCAAGTGTTCTGTGTGCTGTGTGTCTGCAGGGTTGAGGGTTTTCAGTTAACTAGACAGAGGCAGTTGGCACTGCAGTGCCTGGGCTAGAAGGCAGGGAACACAGTGTTACCAAGGAGCAGGTGTCTGGTGATGCCCTCCTCTCAGAGCCAAGTAACCTGAAGCAGCAAAGCGTGGAGGGTTTGCAGACAGATTGCAGCTGTGGCTGCAGAGATGGCTCAGTGGTTAAAGAGCAGTTTCTGTTCTTCCAGGGAATTATGGTTTAGTGATTAGTGTCTAGCATTCACATGGTAGCTCAAAGCAGTCCGTAACTCCAGTTTCAGGGGAGCCAGTGCCCCATTCTAGCCTTCACTATATCACTGGAAACAGAAATGCAAGTGATATATAGACATATGTGCAGAAAAATCACCCAAACCTTAAACAAACAAAAAGAATAGAAAACTGTTAGCTACAAGGAAAGGTGGGAGCCCTCCCTGTCAACATGGTCAAACTCAAAAGAACAGACTGACCAAGTGACATGTCCTGACCTTCCCACCTTGCAGATACCTCTTCATCTATAACTCTGTCCCATTCTGGGTCCTCCAACTCATGTCCTTGCCCACAGTCAGCCCTCTTTATTACCTCAAGCATGGAGCTTCCTGGGTCTTGGTCCTGGCTACTGCCTGTTGTGTTAAACGTATTTCTCTTAAGTATCCTTGTCATTCAGAAATGTTTGAAAGACAAAGGGGTTCCCTGAAGACTGAATGGTTTTAACGGCATCCGTTTGGTTACTGGCACTGTTCTGTGCTGCTCTGTAGAATCGATACATGTATGTTGGGACCACACACTATCCTTATGTCTCCACTTTGGCCTTGGGACTGCCTTTGTCTTTTCTGCCATGTTATTTTAGTCGGTATCTCTTTGTCCTATGGTCATTGAGGGCTGCCCAGGTAGAACACCCTGAACATACAAGAAGAGTCTTCCAGACTCCATCCCTTTCTAGACTCACAAGGCCTGTGGCCCTTCTCCCCTGGCAGAGGTATTCTGGGCACCTGGGAAGATAAGGTTTGAGCTTTGTCTCTGCTTGAAGCTCTTGTTCCTCTTCTGGATTGTGAGAATGTCAGGATACCCAGGCAACCAAGAATCTCTGTGTACCGTGCATTGAAGAAGATTTGAAAGCCACCATGTCCGGAGCTTACCTAACTTGGGGTGGGGTGGAAGGTAGGGGTAGGGCAGGCCATGTGAACTAGCTCTCCTAAAGAAGCAACTTGGGTTGTGGGATGCACTGGACACTTTTTAGCTGAGTGTTTGTGGGTGACACTGTCCATTTTATCCACTGTCATTGCCCATGGCATATGCTTGCAAGTGGGATTTGGACATTCTAGGAAAGGCCTGTTACTGTAGCATCAAGATCAAGGAAGTACCGTGCTGCCTCAGGTCAGATGTCTGTGTCTTCCTGGACTCTAGTCCCTACTCACCCACCATGAAGATGCTCACAGCTAGCCTGCAGCCTGTCTTTTATTGACCTTGGTGAAGTTGTAAACTGAGGTGTAATTGCTGTGTTTATGATGTAGCAACAGCTTTCCAAGACCATCTCAGGATCAGTCTTGGGCCCTGTACCGGACCTGCCAAGGCAGGCAGCAGCACCTCGTTAATATACACATTAAGGGGATAATTGAATGGAGGCCAGCTGGCCAGGCACATCCCTGTGGACATCTCTCTGAGCGTTGGAACAGCCTCAGCCTGTGGAAAGCAGAAGTCAGCAAGTGTGCCCCAATCTCTTTCTGCTCTCCACCAAAGCCCAGGTAATAACACAGAAATGGGCTCTTGGACACTCACAGTGCATTCTAAGCCCCAAGTCACTGAAGAGACCGTGCTAGGAGAAGCAGGGAGTTTGGGTTGCCTTTATGGGCGGCGGTTTGGGCTGTACCTTGTTTGCATCTAGCTAGGCCCTAGGGACAAGCTTGAGAGGGAGCCCTAAGCTACATGCTTTTATTCTGATAATTAATTCAAGAGAATGGCCTGCCTGCTGAGGTGCAGGCAGCATGGGAGGTGGTGCATACTCAGACCTAGACAAAAAAGGCAACAGGAATAGCTGGGTACTTGAAGGTCCCTGCCCTAACCGATGGTTAGAGATATAGGTAGAACCCCCCTCTAGAAGGATCTGGCCCCACTCTGCCCTCCCACAGAGATCAGCTCATAGATCAGGTGAGAATTCTGTCTATCACTCAGGCCAAGCAGTCTTAATGGCCAGCCAGTGAGGATGCCCAGGTACCTGCTGGGAGATGTACAGAGCTCACTGACCTCTAGGGACGTGAAGCCCCTCTTGGGAGCTGATATCCTGCCATCCATTCCTAGGGGAAGCCTCATTTGTGTTAAGTGCTCGTGGAGGTCCAGAATGCACAGGCAACAAATCTGTCTATCTGGGGTTCACTAATGACTGATTGATTCCTCAGGGAGGAAAGGGGTTCCCTGGGCAGCTGGTTCTTCTGGGACCCCTGAGGTCAGGGCTCTCCCGTGTTGTAGAGTACTATCCTCAGCATAACACATAACAGCCATCACCGTCGTCCCTGTGGCTACTTGAAAGGCACCCTGATGTTAGCTTGTTGCTGTTGAAAGTTTTACATAGGAGTTCGGGAAGTCATAGGACTTTGGTCTGAGATTCCAGCTGGTACCTCTTGCACCTCTTGGACAGTAATTATGTAACTATGTAATTCTGCCCTAGCTGTACGTGTGGCCTTGTAGTCTTGGAAAGTTCTAGAGTATAAACTATGGGAGGTTAGCTAAGGGGAGATTCCACCTCTGCAACTATGGAGACATCATCATCTTTTGCTGATTTGGGATGCCCCATCCAGACAGTCTCCTGGAAGCCCAGTCCACTCATTGCCCCCCCCCCAACCCGGGTGAACTTTGGCAAAACTGTGCTTTGTCAGTGGAGCCTTATAAGGAGGAATGGATGTTGGTTATGTTTCCCCAGGGAAGACATTCTCAGAACACCTGGTGACCCAGTGCACCCTGCAGCCTGATGGGTCATGAGGTGATAGGGTCTGCTCCTTGCTCTGCCCTCCTGCTATACAACAGAATGCTGTGGGTATTCCAAGTATGTTTAGGCCAGGCAGCTGGATACAACCCTTAGAATGAGGGCCTTCATGCCTCCTTACCCAGGCTCAGCTTTATCTTGGTCCTTGGACTAGACCAGCCTCTTCCACAATGCTCAGTTACTGCCCTCCATGCTAGGAGCAAGGTCATTTGTTACCCTGGAGAGATGTGCTGGGAGCAGGGATGGGGGATTCACACTGTTGGGGCTTTGGGTGCGAGTCAGAAACATGGAGAATCTAGTCTGTGAAGATGTTTGGAAAGAGCAGCCAGGGGTCCTGGTTTGGGGATTAAAGCAGCTGCTTTGGAAGCACTGGACTGAGAGGCCTTGGCTGTGGGTGCCTCTCACCTCCCTCAAACATTCTAACCGTGTACATCTACAGTCAGTGGTGGCACGTGTTCCATGTGTCCTGGAGTCAGAGTGGCTGTAGGGATCTGTCCCAGTGGAGAGGTAAGGGACACAGCCTTAGTTCATGGGTACCCTGAGGAAGATTGTTGTACTTGAACAAGTAGGTCCTGCTTCTGCAGATAGGGACAGCCCTGTGCTAAGCCAGAAGAGCATTGCACACACATTCCCAGTGGTGCTCATGTGCTTGAGTGTGTAAGTGTGCAGCAGGTGCAGGCTGTGGTGTACACAGCCTCTGCTCTGTCTGTGTTTCTGTGGTATGATTAAGTAGCATGGTGTGTATATAGAACATGCCCTGTTTGTATGTTTGCATGTTGTGGTCTGTATGTACATGTGTGTTTGTGTCAGAATACATGTGGCATATGGTGTGAAAAATTTGTATGCACAAAGCGTGGTCTGGATATGTCTGGGTGCATTTGTATGTAGGCAGCACCATGTTTGTATGTCTGGGCATGGATGTGCATCCCATTCATGAGCCTGTTACATCCCTAAAAGCCTGGCATAGGCTGCATGTGACCATGTGCCTGCATCTCTGTAGGAACCTACACAGACCTTTGGGCGGATTGGGATGGCTTTGTGGTTCTGCTCTGTCTCTAAAACATGTCAGACATGTTTATTCAGGGTTCTCTGTATGTTCACATGAGACTTCAGGGATGCCACTGTTTCTAAAGCACTAGTTCGGCACCATCTTGCTGGCTGTTCCTCTGTACTGTCCTCAACTTTCTTATTCTGGGATAGCATCCCAGCCAGCTATGCCTGGGCCAAGGGAGTCCTCAGGAGCCTCCCTGAGACTGTAGGTCTCAATGTATATTGTGCTCTCTGGATCTGTGGATCTGAAACTAGGGTCCCTGTAAGCAGCTCAGGGCCAGTGAACCTGCCTTCATGCTTCCTGGTCCCTGGGCTTGGCTTGTGTCCTAGTGATAAAGCTGTGCATTCCCTTGCCCTCTACAGGGGTCTGACCATTGACTGTTTGGTGAACCCGGTCTTTCCAGAGAGGGACCAGGCCTGTGGTCTGCTGATCTGACCCTTTCCATCTTCTGTCCCAGTTACATATCTAGATGGGTAGCAAACTAGCATGGCCTTTCTTACTCAGTTTTTTTAAACTCTCCTCCTCGTGCTTATTATCATGCAGGGATTATCCTCTGCTGGTCTTCAGAATTGGGCTTTGTGATCTGTGGCACTCACTTAATTGACTCAGTAGTAGTTGGAGTGTGAGCAAGAATTTGATACTGGGATTTAATTGAGACTTTATTTCATTCTATATCAAACATTGAGATGGATTCTCCACCGGATCTTAAGAACATTGTTTTCCCCTGCACTTTTAATCTTCGTACTATGTGTCTATAGAATTGGGGATAAAACTAAACATTAGTAGCTTAATTTTTGAGCACTGCACAGGGCTGGTGGTTTAGTTGTCTTCGTTTTGAAGTTTAGGTCTTGTGCAGGGTAAAGAGATGGAGACACCTGACTTAGGTTGGCCATGGCCACTTCCAAACTTCACATACCACCAGGCTTACGTGGAGTCCCAAGTTGGCTGAGTATGAGGCATGCCCTGATGAGTCAGAGCTACAGAGGTTTAGGTGGCGCCCAGTATAGCAGAAGTTATTACACCTTCCAGGAGTGACAGGAAGAAGAGGGATCCTTAAACAGGGCAGGGGACAGATGGCACACAAGCAGGGCCTTTGAACCTGTCTTGATCCCCTCTGATGTGGGCAATGGTCAAGATAAGTAAGTCAGCTCATTAGCCCTTTGTGTTACTTTGAACAGATTAACACTTCACCCTATCAGGGCCTGAAGCACGATTAATAAAAGCTCAGGGTCAAAAATTGTGATTCACCCTGAAGATCTGAAAAGTCAAACAGCCAACCACTGGCTCTTGCTTTGACCTCAGTCTGAAATGGTGAACCTGCTTCCAAGAATCTCAGAATGAGACTATGTCTGAGAGCTGTCTGCTCCCATTTTATAATCCTGTCTGTGGCTGGGATTTAAGGTATGCACCACTGGGATTAAAGGCATGCACCACCCGATTTTTATGGCAACTAGTATGGCTACTAGGATTAAAGACATGTGTCATTGTGGCTACTGGGACTAAAAGTGCTTGTTACCATAACCTGGTCTGTAAGGCTGACCAGTGGGACTGTTTTACTCTCAGATCTTCAGGTAGTCTCTATTTATTAAAATGTAATTTAAATGCCACTATAAGGGCCATCCCAGGGTTGAACCCTTCTTGTGGCCTGCAGGGCCAAGGCATGTGAGAGTTAGAGCCCACAATAACAGTTCCCTTCTGGTACATGTAACTCCTGGGAATTGACAGAGATCAGTGGCATGGGGACCAGGAAAGGATGGGTGTGGAGGCTCCTCTGGGGGGAACCACCTCCATGTCACCAAATCTGGAGTACACAGCAGTCTGTACACACAGTAGACACATATGCCCTCGCTTGCACCTCAGTGACCAATATTTTGACCACATGATTCACTTTTCATGTCTTCCAAGCCTCAGGTCTATCCTGTCCTGGCTGCCTGAGGTCCCTGTCCTGCTAACTAACTGGAAATGTGTACACAGGGCATGCAGGTGTTTTAGGAGCCACGAGAAATGCTGTCTCAGGGTGTGCTCCCTGTGTGCATACTCATCCTCGACTGCACGTGACATCCAGATGTGACCTTCTTCATGGTCTTCTTTGACTTCTGAGTTCCCAGTGATTAGCAGGTCATGGCAGATTTGGGAAGCCTGGACCTCAGCCACTACTCCCCTCCTTCATGCCTAAGCCTCATAGTCTATGGTGCTGACTGACATCCTCCACTGAGTAACCTGTCCTTACCTCCAGATCCAGCTCTTTCTCAGTCTAAAGAACCACTAAGCTCTTCTCCTGATTGTCTTGGTGTGGGTGGCCTGAGAGCATTAGTGAAAGTTTGCTTCCCTGTAACCAAAAAACTTACCACCACCTTTCAGAATCCCTGGGGAGCCAGCAGGCTCACAGTAGACCCCTAGCCTTGCTAGGACACTCCTGATAAATCTGCAGGCCTTCTCTTGAGCCATATGGCCCCCAACTCTCCCTTGTCACAGATATATAGGAAATGTTTAGTCCCCATGGGACTAAACAGCTTATCGGTGTGTGCCCCTGGGAACAGGGACACTGCATGAGAGAACTTGGGACCTTGCTTCTTACTGAATCCCAGGGCTTTCTGCCCATCTGCCCGGAAACTTTGTCCACTGGCTGCGGAGGACTAGCCTTGTCACTTATCTGGAGTCAGTGGCCTCGGCTATGTCCACGTGAAATCTTGTTAGTCTGCAATCCTGTGCTCCTCCACAGTGGTCTTCCCAGGCCCATGGCCTCTGTGTCTCCTTTGCTGTTCGAACAACCTATAGGCTTCACGGTGCTTTCTATACATTTTGGAGTAGATCTGACCTGGGGCAGCAGTCATGCCCAGCATACTGTGGGCCATGGACCAGCAACCTTTGTATCTTATCCAGATTGTGAACCATACGCTGATCTGGGAACTTCATATGTGTCGTGGGTGCCACGTCTCTCTTTACTGTTCCTCCTTGATTCCTATCTTATGAATGACAATGAATCCCATAGCCAGGTTAAGCCGCCTGATGTAGGCTGTAGATCCTCCCTGGCCTCCTGACTCCACTTTGTTTTCATTCTAATCCAAACACGGAGGCTGACATTTATGATTGTTAAATGCCACCTTCTCACTCTGCACCTGTCAGAGTCACTTTGAATCTTTATTCTGACATCCATCATATCCTATATCCTCTCAGATATAAGTCACAACCCTGTGGGACTAAAAAGCTTATCGGTGTGTGCCCCAGGTGGAGGGATGCTGCATGAGAGAACCTGGGACCTCAGCCACTACTCCCCTCCTTGCTTTTTGCCGACTCCCAGGGCTTTCTGCCCTCCTGCCATGGAAACCCTGTACATTGGCTGCTGAGGACTAGCCTTGTCACCCAATCTGGAGCCAGTGGCCATTGCTATGTCCACATGAAATCTTTAACAGGTGTAGCAGCTTTTCTGCCTTCCTCATCCAGCATTTGGGACCGAGTTTGCAAAATTTCCCTTCAGGGCACTCTGTTCCCTTTTTTGACCTGGCCCTAACCTGCTGGTCTGAGGTGCATTCTAATGGAACCTGCCCTGTGCTGTGTTCTCCAATCTGATGTTCTCTGGACCTGGCTATGTCCTCTGGGCAAATTGTATCCCACTCAGAAAACAGGAAATGGTTGGAGTGGATGGACATCCATTGGTATGTGGCTTCCAGGATCCTAGAGACCCAGGAGGTCAGAGGGCTGAATGTGGTTCTGGGAGTTTTTGTGTAGATGTATTCATCTCGTTGCAGCATTGATGCCATGCCTGTGTATGACATGGCCTGAAAGAAGTGTTTCTTCAGGACCTATAGTTGCAGGGAGAAGGATGACAGGGTAGGCCCAGAGAAAGTGTAGCCATTGACTCCCCTAGACCAGTGTCATTATCAGGACCCATTCAGTGTTGGGCTAACTTCTGAATCCAACCTGTGCGACATAGAACAAGATCCAGATCACAGCCTGCATGGTATGGAACCAATGCTCAGATTCCAGCATATGAGGGTGTCATATTCCGATAGGCTGCTGTACAATGCCAGCTCTTGCCTTGAGGAAGTCCCAGGATTTGATTCAGTTGTCATCAGCACCCAGTGGAGCAGAGAGCATTTGTGTTTATCATACAACTGTGTCAAGGCCTAATCCCAGTGCTGAGTTGGCAGTCAGAGCTGACATCTGAGCAGGCATCAAGACATGCCAGGGCCCAGTATCCCTGCTTGCTGGTTAAGGGCATGAGTGGGCTGTGGCCAAGGCCTAGCCCTGCAGAAACCCCTGCAGCTGAAGACCAGGACTTGAAAGCTCCAAGCACTCCACAGTCAAGCTTGCTTATCTCTCATGCTAAAAGGGACACACTTCTGTATGGGGCTTCCCAGAGACCCTGAGTTCAGAGTTCACACAGGGCAAACAGGACAGGCGGACCCAAGTGGAGGGAGACCTGTTCCCAGGATGTGTTCTTAAAGAGACAACTGAACTGAGGTCCTGAGTGTACAAGCCCTTGCCCCTGCTGCGGATGACTCAGGCCGGTAGGCTCCGACCTGGCACTGCAAACCGCAACTCCCCTGAGTGCAGGTTCTCCACTCACCCACTGTGTGGGGACGAGGTGGAGACCTTTCTTAGTGCAGACACAGAGAGAAGTGGTGAGATTGAGAGGGTGTCCACCTATCTAACCCTGCGGAAGTGATGTCACCACGGAATTCCCGCATACAGGACAGTGTGAAGGTGGCTGGTGGTATCATATGGACAGCCACCATCTCAGAGCAGTAGAAGGCCATGTTGCCTATATGGAGGAGTGACTTAGGAACTTATGAGGTCAGCCGGTCATGGGGGCGATTTTTTTTTTTTGCAACAGTTATGTGCATCTGAGTGCAAATAGAGCCTGGTCAGTTGTTGGAATTGGAGTTATCTTTGAGGGTGAAGGGATGCTTCCTGGTCATCTTGACAGTTGCCTAATTATGTCGTATCTTTCTCCAGGGACAGAACACCTGGGAGTTTTGGTATTCACTGCCCCTCCCACTCCTGTTCTTTGCAGACAGGTGCATGTGCATGTCTCCATGACATGCTACATGACCTTTAAGTGCTTGCTGATAGGGAATCGGGTAGTGCTGCTGCCGGCCCAGGGCAGACTTCCCTGCTGTCCAGGAGTCACCACAGCTGTAAGATGTCATTAACTTTCAAAAACCTTATTGGGACAGACCCTAGATGAACAGCTCTAGACAACTTTCCAGACCTTCTAGAAAAACCATATGCACGAAGGTGGCCCAGACACTCTAAACCTTGGCCAGGGTTACAGTGGGTCAAGTTGGGGAGGAATAGCATAGTGACTGGAGCCAATCTGCCGATCCTGTTTTAGATAGAAATGTGGGATAGTGTCCACGTGGCTGCCCATCCACACATCGCAGTGGTAAACACAAGAAGGAAACCACTTCTTTCTTGTGTGCTGCAGAGCTTGCTGTCTGCTTTCGGCTCCCATCAGGCCTGGTGCTCTGGTTCTGGGATCGGTGCTAGAGCTGATTGGTTGTTCTGGGTGCTCCTCCTACCCTGCCCATCTCCTCACTTGTAGATGGTGCTTTAGTTTGCTTGTGCTTGCTCCTTAACAACAGTGTGTAACTCAGAGTGTGATTGGGAAGAATGAGTCAAAACTTGCAGCTTGAGGACGGCAGCTCTAGCTTCTTGCCTTCTGCTTGAAACAGCTTAGGTATTTGTAGGATGGGTGGCTCAGAGTCATCTGGGAGGCCCTAGTTGCCCCATCTCTGAGTGTGTCTGATCCATTCTCCCAACATAAACTCGGCACACCAGCCAGGATCTGTCAGCATCATGCATAGATATGAGCAGCTGAGTGTAGTTACCTTGGACAGCTCCTCCCAGTCCTACCTTGCCAAAGAGGCCTGGTCTTTGGAGGTACCCATCTGTGGCCCAGGTCACATCCAGACAGGGCATACCCCAGATTCCTGTTGGCCTGGGCATTGCTGGGCTGTTGGAGCTGAGCCACTGTGCCCCATAGTTCCTGCTTATGTGTGTGATACCTGCTGTAACTAGGCTCTGGGTTGGCCTGAAGAATCCAAGCAGCAAGGCTGATGATACAGCGCAGGAGCCATTTGCCTGGAGAAAGAGTGGTGACAGTAGCAAAAGGATCCTTGTGGTAAGGAAGGACACCCCGAATTGAAGGAACGACTGCTGAGAAGCCCTGGGGGCTACAAGTCAATCTTGTTGCAAATCAGATGGCCACTCTTGTGTGCCTGTTCCACTTTCTTTCTCGTGTCTGTCCCTGTGACCCTGTTCTATCTCTTGCTGACACCTGTATGGCTTTCATTTAGGTGGGTGGGATTCTCACATCCAGCATCTCTGTGGTGTGCCGTGTAGCCGGAAGGAGCTCCCAAGGGTCAGGTACCATGTGCCATGAAATTTTCTGGTGCCCATAGAGGGCAGCAAGTAGACGGTGCTTACTGTGTGCTGAGTGAATGGAAGATCCTGGTGATGGGTGAGTGACAGATCCCAGGGTTTCTGTGAATGCACCCTAATGAGACTGAAGCTGCATGATGGAACTCACCGTGCTGGGATGAAATGTGGCAGCACCAGCCAGGCTGAGGGATGCCCTCTGTCCTCCTACAAGGTGGCCAATTTTTCATTTTTATGGCCCACTGTGAGCACCACGCTGTCTTTATTGGGCAGCATTGCTCTTCAGCACTTCCTGGTACTGGCCGGGCAGTGACAGCTTAAACCACAGGGCTTTATTTCCCACTGGGATTCCCTCTCCTGAGGTGAGGTTGGCGCTTTGGAGAAACAAGTCCCTTCTTATAGGGTCACTCCAGGGCTATGTGTGCCTGTGTGCAGCTGAGTACACTCAGTGTACCTGTGTATCCACACTAAACAATACCCGGAACACGTACAGATGAGTGGTCCATGTGTACCTGTGTGTCTCCATGGGAACTTATATGTAGCCTGTGTGCACCTGAGTGCAGCTGAACATACCTTGTGTACCTGTGTATTTACACAGGAACATACATAAAATATGTGTCTAGCTGAATGGCCCCTATGTGCACACATGCTTACATTGGCCAATCAGTGTAGCCTATGAGTTCCTGAGTGCAGATTAAGTACACCATGTGAAATTACATGTCTGCATGGACACAACTGTTAGTCTGTGTGCACATGAGTATAGCTGAATGTACTCATTTGAACCTGTGTGTACACATGAGCACATCCATATAATCTAGGTGTAGGCGTACATTGTGGGAACTTGTGTGTACCTGTGTATGCGTGAGTATCTACACAGCACATGACATCCCTACAAGTTTGTGCCCATATAGAACATATGTTCTCACTTGAATATCTCCTGTGTATACCTGTATAGTCTTCCCCATGTCTGCCAGCCAGGTATGTGGCTTGTAATATCTGTTCTGTGTGTCTGTGTGCTCCTCTTATGTATGTCCATATGTATTAGCATGTGCAAGTCTTCAGGAAAATTATGACTTGCTCCCTGGCCATCCTGCCATCTGTGCCCAGGTGAGGATGATAATTCTTTCTTGCAGTATGGTAGCATATATACTATGGTTGCTCCATTTTGTGGGTCCAAGATAGTACATCCTGCAGGTAGCATACTGACATATTGGGATGGAGGCTGCAAGGCTTGGCTTGATTTGGGGACCCTGTGCTCTGGGCAGGTGGTTTTTCTATGAAATCCAAGTGTGTGGGGGATGAGGGGGAGGTAGCGCCTTTCTCTGCAATTCTGAGATTTCATTTCCGTGTGTGGCAGAGATGGCCACATTTAATTTCCTGTCCATTGGGATAGGATGACTGAAATCCCTGGCAGAACATACAGAAGATGGGTTGCTGGCTGTCACAGAGAGCTCTCTCAGCATCGCTTTGGCTGAGCCAGCTGTGGTGGACCCCACTCTAGGTGGGTGCTGGGTGGACTCCAGGGTGTAAGACTCCAGGCTGTGGCCACTCAGTTTGTGGTTGTTCCTTCCTTGCAGGTCAGCTGGCCGCTGGAACCTGTGAGATTGTGACCCTAGACCGGGACAGCAGCCAGCCACGGAGGACGATCGCCCGGCAGACGGCACGCTGTGCATGCAGAAAGGGACAGATTGCAGGCACCACGCGAGCCCGGCCTGCTTGTGTGGACGGTAAGAGCACCCAGCCTTCTGGGGACACTTTAGGGTACCGAGCCCAGTCTTTGAGAACTTCTATGCCAACACGCATCCCTCTAAAGTAGCTTTCTTCAGAATGCTCTGAGGCCAAGACCTCAAGGTGTATTCCTGGAATCAGGCCTCTGGGTAGTCTTTCATTGGGCTGGCATATCTGGTATGATTTATCTATGGACAGCGTATCCTGTGCTTATGGGGGTGGCCACTAACTACATGATTCCAGGTATCAAAAACCTTAAATCCCAGATATGGTTCCTGTTCTCAACCCACCAAGATGTTTTTTAGAACGAGCTGGGCCAAAGCCAGATAGGTGACTGAGAAAGGGATCAGCAGAATCTGGGTCATAGTCACAACAGGACTGACAACATCCTGAGCTAGATCACAGATGGTACCCAGTATGGATCTCAGATCTGGCTTGGTATCTGACCAGACTCTAGTTTACCCAAGACTTAGGCAAGAAGTTCAGATCTTATATTCCCTGTGTAGTTGGGGGTTCAGAGTTAGCTCTGCTTTGACTGAGGACCTTCCCTCCTCTGGAGACCCAAGGATATAGTAAAGAAGCATCCTAAGCTTACTGAACCCTGACCTCCCTCAGCATCTTCCCTAGACCCCCACGGCTGTTGGCACCGGACACTCCTGCTGCCCGACTTAGAAGGGCTTGAAGACTGTCTATAGCACTCAGGAAAGTGCAGAACGAAGCTAAACATGTTGACCAAAGCAGAGAGTGCTGGGGAAACCCTAAGCTGCCTGGTTCATAGCTCACCATATATACAGCTAGTGAGGTCTAAGGATCGAGTTCTGTGCACCCTAATTTCCAAGAGGCCAGCATCTTGATCCTTGTCGGCAGAGTGGAAGCTGCTTCTTGGTAACATAGATTGATTTTCTGGGACCAGGTTAGAATGGTGTCAAGCTCTCCAGCCACAGTACTTTCTCTTCCCTCGCTCATTCCATCAGCCTGGGGAGATGGGGTCTGGACTGATTGAATCTGAATTGAATCTGAATCTGCCCATCTGTAACCAAATCCCTGTCCCTCCCAACAAGCAGCCTCCCAGTGCCTTAGGAACTGGGTCCCAGAGACTCATATTAAAACCTCACCATTTTCAAGGGAGGCCAAACAAATTAGTTGGCTTGAGTTTTCTGCACAGTGGGCATTTTTGGGCTGCCCTATAATTTAATTTCTGCTTTTCTGTTTTCTTGCTCTGTGTGCATAATAAATTTCCTTTATTATGTCATTGTGTCTGCTGAAGACAGTTTGGGCCAGTGATGTTTAGCCCGGAGTGGTCTACGCTGACCCGGAATTCAGGAACAAAAGTAGTAGCCCATGGCCACTGCTGGGTGTGTTCTCTTGCTGGCCGACTTTGTACCTGCGGATACATTTGCTCACTTATTCATTCATACAAATGAGGTGCCTCAGGTGTAGACAGGTATAAGGGAGATCATGTCTCAAAGTACCTGGTCCGTAGCCCCCCACATACAGGCACACCCAGTGCGGTGACACTGGGGTACCTCATCTGGGCAAGGATGCATCGCCGAGGCAGTATTTGAGGGGGATTCTGATGAATGAAGAGATCACCAGTGACATTCCTTTCTGTGGAAAGAAGGAGCTGACGGTGTGCTCTTCCCTGGCCTTGAGTCTGAGCTGAAGCGATTCTGCAGAAGCCAGTCTCCAGTGTACCAGCAGCCATTGATCCACCTGACAGAATCCACAAGAAAAGAGAGCTGACAGCGATCTGGTCACATGCCCCGAGGCAGGTTAACATTTTAACACAAATATCAACAAGCAGACATAACCTTAGAGCTATGCTTTGTGAGCTGTGGAGTCAGTCCCGGCAGCACTGGCTGTAATTGTTGGTGCCCTGTCTTACCCCACATGGTACTGCGCCCTTCATGGTGCTGCCCTGTGGACTGAGACTCTTGTTGGGCTCTCAGCAGAAAACTATACACTCTCCCTCTGGCCAAAACATAAAGGGGCTGCCTCCTTCCCCTCTGCTGAGTTCTCATGAGATTCTTTTGGAAAGAAATCCAAATAAGACATGACCGTTAGGTGCCAGTGGGCAGAGGACAGAGAGACGCTTGATCAATTGCTTTGGAGGCGAGATGCTTAGGGTACTGAAGTCCACTGAAGAGCAGTGACCATGGATGGCCCATCTAGACCTGCAGGAGGTTAGGCTGGGGTGGGGCACAAGCAGCAAGTCCCCTCAACTGCAGACAGGTGCCCCATTATTGTTTTATCTCTCTTCTATGTGTGACCAATGCCATTCCCCAAAGGAGACTTTCAAGGTCCCTGCATGGCTGATGTTGATGACTCTGCCGTCTGCCTGGCTGAATGTGCCAGTCTGCACTTCCTAGTGGGCTGGGAGGCAAAACAGATCCAAGGTTCTGACCCAAGGCTCCATCTTCATCTCTTCTCCCTGCCCAGAGTTCATGAGCAAAGCCCATATCTTCCTGAAGTGATGGGGACCACAGCTCAGCAGTCTAAAACCCTGAGTGCTATACAAGATACCAAGTGCTCCACAATGCCAATTTGGGGACTGTCAACCTTCTCCTAGTAATATACAAGACTTGTACACAAGAGGCAGGTGGAGGGGGGGGCTATTCTGGGAAGTGGGGAAAGGGAAATATGTTTCAGGACCGGTCCACATGAAGAAGGCTGCTATGTTTCTGGGTAGGGATGGGGCCCCTTAACGTGGGAGTTGATTCAGAAAAGCTGAGGGAGCAAATGACCTCCACCTTCCAAGTCTTAGAAATGGCTACAAGGGATTGAGAATGCAAAAATCAGCCCTCAGTCAGTTAGCCTATTTCCCCCTAGGTTGCCAGAGACCCTCCTGAGAGGTCTGTCAACATGTGTCACTAGGGCAGCTAGATCTGTGCATGCTGAAGGGTGACAGCAGAGCCCTGCCTCACACCCTGCGTGGGCAGCAGAGTGGATGTGAGGAGTGAGAACTGTCCAGCTCTCAGATCAGTGAACCTTCATGGTCTTGGCTTGGTCTAAAGCTTCCTAGGTATGACCATCCACACAACAGCCAAAAAGGAAAGAAAAGGAAGGAAAAGGCACTGGACTTCACTGAAGCACAAAGTCCCCATGCATCCAATTATCCCATCAAGAATGTGACAATTTCACTTGTGAAATGACTAGTGGTAAAGGTGCTTGCTACTAAGTATGGCAGCCAGAGTCTGAGCCCCAGGACCCATGTGATAGAAGGAGAGAACAAGCTCCCCAAGTTTTCCTCTGACCTCCACACTCATGCCACGGCATGTGCCCCCCTCTCACACACACATACACAAATAAGTAAGTAAATATAATTTCTTCCACCCTCTGGGTCCTGTGGATCAATCTCAGGATTAAGTCTTAGCTAAGAAGAGAAACAGTGCTATAGGTTGACCTTTGACCTCCATATCCACCCTATGGCACCTACATGCCCACACAAAATAAATAAATAAATGTAATAAAAATCTTTTAAAGAAAAATAAATAAAATGAAATTTTTCATGAATGAAGGAATATAGAGCCCATGAGTTCCTTAAATGTCTAACACAGAGTCGTGTCATGAATATGGAGCATGCAAAAGGAGCACAGGCATGCACACAGACATCTAGAGCTTCAGGAATGGTAGCAGCTGAGAAGTCGACACAGTGGAGTGACCCTCATGGCCCCTGGGAAGAAGCAGACTGGGGCTACCCACAGTAGCTAACCAGGCCAGGACGTGTTGGAGCTTCAGGGCTGGTGAAAGAAGCCGTGCCCCCCAGAGGCTGCACCCTGAGCCTGTTGCTGTAAAATGTACTGCAGAAGTTCAGAGACAATGATTTCTGGTGGTCAGACTGCAGAGAGGTGTTTGCCTTGGATGACAAAATCAGCCTGTGTTGGCCAGGCTGTGCTCAGCTTCGGTAGCGGTCAGTTGGCAGTGGTCTTTCACTTGACAGCTCTGTGGTTTTCCCACATCTGTTATTTCAGCTCCCAGCCAGCCTGTGGGTCTCGTAATGACCAGCATCACCCCACATAGATCTCTACTTCCCAGTGTAGGTTTTGGTTGCTGACTTGTACATTCCAGGCCTCCTCGGTTTGTCAGATGCAGCAGGCAGTGATTAAATCCGATGATAACTACATGCCTGAGGTAGGCTGTGCTGTAGACTCCTAGAAACCGAGAGCTACTTAGGAAATTCTCACTGCACTCCACCTTCCAAGCACAGCCATGAGCTGGGTCCCTGTCTGCATCAGGACAACTATGAGCAAGCTGTGGCTGGCATCTGGGATGGAGGTGACATGAGGAGAGTCTCAGTTCCCTGGATATGAACTTGAATCTGGGCCACCAAGGGGGAATCTAGTCTACAGGAACATAGTCTACTGGCTTGCCCAGCTTCAGCTATGGCCACTGCCTCGATAGCCTCTATGCTTCCTCACAGTTCCGTACTATAATGGAGTGATTAGACACAATGTGCTTTGGATCCTTCCAGATCTTACTGTTCTCAGTGTCAGAAACATGGTACGGCAGCCCAGTAGCTATCTGATACTTGTGCAGAGCAGAGAGGATGAGTCCCAGGACTCTTGCTTAGGCCTTGGGCTCCCCTGAGTGTGCCCACTGCAGAAGGCCCTGCCCTGCCTCTGGGCACCTGATCTGAGTGAAGGAAAAGAAGCCACAGAGTGCAGAAGCCCTTTGCTTGTGTCTCCAGCAAGCAGCTTGAGATGCTGGGCTTTCCGTGCCCTAAGGGAAGCAGGCTGAAGTACTGCTGTGCATGCGTGGGGCTGAGCATGCTTAATTTTCAACATGGTGACTCCAGATACGGTTTCCTGCAACCATGGAAGAAGGGACAGGCAGGCAGTCTTCTTGCTCAAGTCCCTTCCTTTTGTGATAGCACAGGGTCCCTGGGTCACCCAGCCATCACTTTTCCTTAGGGCAGAGTGTCACACCGTGGGCTTGCCAGTGGCAGTGGGATTGGAGACACAGCTCCACATTGCCTCCTGTAGTATTCCAAGAGGCTCTGTTCAGAGATCTCCACTGAGGAGAAGGCAGGATTCCTGACTCTGCTGCGGAGAAGAGCTTCAGGACAAGACGGTATGAGGCAGAGTTGGAGTTCATTGAGAACAGGTTTGACTTAGATTGAGTGAGGAAGGTTAATAGACAGCATGGAAGCAAGGAAGGGAAAGACACCCAAGTGTGAGTGTGGGAATTGCAAGAAAAGGTGACAGGAAGATGTCTAATTGTCTTTTCAGTAAGCACACAGACAATTACATCACAAAAGGTGGCTGAGGAGATAAATGAGGCCATAGGGAGGTTCCTCTGGACAGCTTGTAACACGCTAGATCACAAGGGTTGCAGGGAATAAAGGTGCCTTTGCACGAAACAGAATTTATCTTGTTTCTGACAGTCACAGAAAATAAATCTGGGGAAAAGAGTAAGGCCATGTTCAGGTCCATACAAGTTTGGGATTCACACATGGTTCTTTGATATTGTAATATTTTCATTTGGAAATATATATATTCTTATAGATATAAGGTCATATACATATGAAAGATCATACATATGAGATTCATATATATATGAAATATCATATATATGAAATATATATATATATGAATGAAACATTTTAGAAAGAGTCCAAACTGAACAACTCAGAGTATATGAATACTATGCTTTATTAAAAATATATTAGAAACAAAAAAATAGGGAATATTCTCTCTGCTGTCAACCTTCACAGCAATGTTAGTTGTATTGGAAGTCTGGATTCTTTGCTGGCAAGAAAGTTCAGCCAGACTCTGGGGTAAGGGGCTCCTTCCCTTCCCATGTCTTTAAAATCCTTCTTATCTTTCTGTCCTGCCTTAGGCTGGGACATTGAGCCTCCCACATTGCTTTTCTGTAGTCTAGAAGATGTTTTCCAGTGTCCACTGATCTCACAAGCCATTGGTGTGGATCCCATGGTGAAAGTGGAATACTCCCCTGCTGCTGTCACAGTTCTACAAAGCCCACTGTCCTTTAGCCCCCAGTGAGGACTGCTGGCTCATGGGCAATGAGGGTCTATTCTCCAGAGGATGGAATTAGAGGATCCAAACTAAGTCCTTGATCTATGATTTCCTTTATCATGCTATTTGAGGACAGAGATATGCTGATGCCAGGCCAGTTCCCTCTCTTCTTCCTGATGAGGGGACCCGGTATTGGTGTCCTCACCCCAATAGCACCAGGGACCTCAGGGCTATTTATTACTTCAGGTTCTGATGTTAGGAGCTGATGAGAAGTTTAGTTTAATAAAGTAATTAACTAGTGTGGGGGGAAAAGAATGGGCGGGTCTTTTAGGAGTTGCCATGGGAATCTGGCTGGTCTCCCACCCAGCACTGCAGCCTTACAAGCAGGCAGAAGGTTCCAACATGGTTCAGCATACACATAAGGCGTTCACCTCACAATGCAACAGAAGCACTGGGGACAGAAGTTGTCATAGGCAGTATGGGGTCCCACAAAGGGAGCCTTTGCCATAGCAATGTAGGAAGGCATCCTGCTGGGCTGTGTGCCTTGGTGGGGCACTTCCACCTGTGCTCTCTCACATGCCAACACTGTCCCAACCCTTGCTGCACCTTGAGAGCTGACCGTCAGCAGAGGGCACAGTTGGCAGCAGGGCCTCCTTTCCCAGGAGAGGGTACTTTTCCTTCTGTTTCTGTTTGGCACACTCTGTTGTTCCAACAAAATCTATGTAACTGGGCAATTCATTAAAAAACAAACAAACAAACAGAAGTGCATTTGTTCTCTGTTTCAGAGGCTGGGAAGGCCAAGTCCAGCATTGTCTGTGCAGTGTCAGCCAAGGCCTTTCGGAAGCTAAGAGTGCTATGTTCTAACATGGGCCAAACTCCCTCTTCCAGAACCTTAACTGGCAGCATGAATCTGTTGATGAGAATGCAGTTCTCATGACAGAACTTCCATGACTCAGCATGTGGTATTGAAGTTAAGTTTTCAGTGTGCACACTGGGGGACAGTTTCAAGATGTGGCCTTTTGGAAATGTGCAAACTCTTAATGCAGCTGTGCAGCTGCAGGCAGCAACAGTGCAGCTGCAGGCAGGACCCCTGGTGTCTCTGAGTTGTGAGTAGAGAAGCACAAGAAAGCTGTTGTGTGATGCCTTCCTGTAGCCTGGCACCCTTTTTGCGTCTTGGCATCACTGTCTCCCTGCAGCCTAGATCTTCAATGAGGACCTGTAGTTGACTGACAATAACTTGGGTGAACCACAAATGAAAGAGTCAGGTTTGTGAGTTGACAGGTACATATAGCCATTATTATTATGTATATGAACTCATCTGTAATTAAGCTATTCAAGCAATGGTAAATTTCTGACCATGCTAGGGAGACAAGAGCAGATCACATCCAAAGTCAGCAGAAGAAAGCAAATGATAAAGGTGTGGGTGGAAGTAGCGAACTAGACAAAGAATGAAGGTAGCTAACCTGAAGTTGGTAAATAGATAGAAATCAGGCATGGGGCAAGAAACCATCACATCAAGAACAGGGGGCAGGTCCACCCAACTTACGGACATCAAGAGGGTTACAGAGAACAAAGCAGAGAGCTGTCTGCAAGTGTGTAAGATGACTACAGGGTAAAGGACACAAACATCCATAGAAAGACGCAAACAACCAAGCCAAGCTGGAGTATGACAAGAAGGATCAGAACTGGTGAGCCTCCAAAGCAGGAAAATCCCAGGCCATAGTTTCTCTATTGAATCACCGAATCTTCAAAGAACTGGAACCAATTGTCTTCAAACCCTTGGGAACATGGGCATGTTGAAACCACTTCTAACACCTCACTCTGTCTCAGCCAGAGTTCTCTAAAGGATCAGAACCGGTCAAATAAAGATGTATTAAATAGTATTTATTAGATTTGGCTTACACACTGTGGTCTGGGTAGTCCAGCAATGACCATCTTCACATTGAAAAGGCTGAGAATGCTTTAGCTGCTCAGTCCACAAGGCCAGTGTCTCAGCAGTCTAGTCTGTTGTTGGAGGCCTGGAGGATTCTGGAGAGTCTGGAGAGCCACTGGTCTTCAGTCAGCATTGGAAGACCAACAAGGCTGCTCTGATGTCATCAAACAGTTCCAGAAGCACCGGGCGGTGGTGGCGCACACCTTTAATCCCAGCACTCAGGAGGCAGAGACGGGCGGATCTCTGAGTTCGAGGCCAGCCTGATCTACAAGAGCTAGTTCCAGGACAGTCTCCAAAGCTGTAGAGAAACCCTGTCTCGAAAGCCAAACAGAAAAGTAAACCCCATGCATAGTATTACCAAGAAGAAAACTTTAATATGCTAGTGGTGGCATATGCCTGTGACTCTAGCACTTGGAAAAGAGAGGCACAAGGCTTAGGGATTTCTGGGGTGACTCCAGCACTTGGAAAAGAGAGGCACAAGACTTAGGGATTTCTGGGCAGTCTTGACCACAAAACATCTTGTCTTTAAAAATAAATCAATAAATAAATAACTGATTTACCAAGAAGTAGTATTTTATACCAAATCTATGAAGTAAGTGAGGCTGAGGTTAGCAAGGGAGCTCCATCTCTCCCAGGTCAGCTTCTTGGTCTTTTGTTGTTTTTTTGTCTTTCTGTTAAACTTTGTAGTATACTTCACCCTTGGCGTGTCCTTTCCCTCCAAGTAGCCCTGTCTTCTGTTCCACCTGGAGGGACTGTCTCTTTCACTCAGCATCTCCTGAATAGTGCCTATTTTCTGGGTCTGACATTGCTCCAATGGGTTTTGTCTGATCCACCTGCCCTCTCTCTCTATGATACCCGATTGGAGCTGGATTCGAGGCAACTTGGTCATGAGCAAGGCTGGTGAACCTGCACGACCAAAGCCGGGAATGTGGGGATCCTGCCGCTCTGATGTTGCAGGAAGCCCCCCATCCCCCGTTCTTGATATTTCATGTGCACAGCACACACTGTGCTGATAGTGCCGCTCCATCTTCATGGTTTAATCAGTGTGAGGGAACAATCAGCATGTCCAAGAAGAGATCGCTTTGAGAAGTCTTTGAGGAAATTCTCTCCAGGAAATCCAGAACTGATGGACTCAGCATGTGGTGACAGCCCGCCTGCTCTGATTATGGCCATCAGTGGGGGACACTCTGAAACTTCCTGGGGAAGGATGCAGGAGGCCTGCATGCTGCCACAAGCTGCGAGCCACGGCACTCCTCACTGGAGTGGAGGGAATCTGTCAGCGGTGTGTTTGGTGGTGTCTGTGAGATGTCTGATGCTCTGCTCAGGGTGGGAGCAAGCTTGCCACCCAGAAATGATGGATTTCCTTGGTTTCTATTGGGTGGATGTCCACAGCTCCATCAACCTGGGCAGGTAGCTCCAGCTCTGCAGCTCCTGAATCTCAGAACGGAATGTAAATGTGGGTGATGTCTATGCACACCTAATCTGGGCAATGGGGCTCTTTATACTGTTGATATCAAACCAGTGTCGAGGTGACATGACTATCCCTCCAGCTCACAAGGGGCCTTGCATCGGTCACTTTTGTACAGTTTCACGAAAGCCCTGCTAGCCTCTTGGAGGGGCCCTAAGTTACAAACAGGGAAACTGAGGCTCATATAGTGTACAGTTGGCTCAAAGTACACAGCTGGACAATAGGTCACATGGAATGCCTATTACTTCATAGAAACATCTGAGCTGTCCCAGGCCTGAGACATTGGGGTACAGAAAGAAATAGAAAGGGACCTGTGGCTTCAAGCAGAGTGAGGGTGTCAGGGTGTGAGATGTTCAGAAGGTGGAATCTGCACTATGACATGCACCATGAGGATGTAACTACAGAGACTGAAGCATCAATGAAAAGCTTCCTGGACAAGGTAGCTCCACCCATATCTCTTCTCCTAAGGAACGGGTCACATCTCCAGGCAGTGCATCAGTGAACTTGGCAACACTGGGCAGCTGACCCAGTCAAGGGCAAACCTGAGACTGCCAGGAACAGTACCTTCCAGACTCAGAGTTAGGTGGCACAGGTGTCACACAGTTCACAAGGACCGTGCCCAGCCACTCTACCCACCCATTCACCCACAGTCCCCGGTGTCACAGAACATCACCTGCTTTGGGCAGGTGGAACATTTGCCATGGACAGTAGGTCACAAAATCAAGGGTGACTTCCTGGAGGCCATGGCATCCTGCTGCTTACATCCCCACTGCGCTGTGAGCCATGCTCTGAGATTACTACTAGGCCTAGGATGAGGTGTCCCAAGGACCTGCGTGGCAGGAACTCACTGTGCAGGTAACTGAGGGCAGGGACCGGCCTACTGAAGCTTAGCCTCACCCCCTCCCCCCAACACACACACACACTCCTGGCTGGCTCAAGGCTTAGTGTTGACCTTTTCTTAAACCCAATTGCTGTCTTTGATGACAGCTGAGGTTTCAGACCAAATTAAACAGTTGCTGAAGAGCAGATCAAAGTCAAGCAGTTGATGTTTGAATCAACTTTAACCATGTGATCTGGCTGAGTGTAGGATGGGGGAATGCCTGTCTCCTCTCCATTCCTATGATTGATGTAGGGTGGATGGTTCTGGTCATCACTGAAGCAGACCTGGCTTTGTGCTCCTGGAATCTACTGCTCCTTGGGATCAGGCATCCTTTCAGCAATGGCCCCAAATGCAGCCTCAGCTGTTAACTGTCTTCCAAAACCTAAGGGAGAATAACCTTAGACACACCATTCCCCCAGGATTATGCCACACCACACACCCATAGGGAGCACCCCTGGGGGACACTCCTGCTTACCAGAGGAGATGAATGTGACTCCGAGCCCCTGAACTGAACTTGCTCCTGAACACATTTGGAATCTAATTCTGGTGTGAGTTCTATGGGCCTGGGGGGTTGTTTGTTTGTTGTTTGTGGAGGTATGAACAGATTGCTGTAAGGTATGCCAGAGACTTTTATCAACCCTGGATATATCATAAAAAGACTGTAAATCAAAGGGTTCCATGAGAACTTTTTCTCTAGAGATACTTCTTTCTCCCAGTGTGATGCTCTCCAGCCCTTCAGTGTGGAATGCCTAAGCTGGGCTGTGAGCTCAGGTAGACAACTGTGTGAGGACCCCTGGCCTGCTGTGTTTATAGTCTAACTACCTGAGCAGCAGGGTGGAGGAAGGTGAGCATGTCTGCCAGGCCTCAGTTTCCATGCATATACCATGAATCAGGTTTAAATACATCTGTACTAAGCCTGCACCCGTGGTTTCCATGTCATTATTCCCTAGACATTGTGAAATAACAACTAGTTAGGTGGTGTTTATTCTGTGTTCGGTATTATAAGTAATCCGCGAGTGATTGAAAGCTTAGTGGTGGATCTGCATAGATCTTTCTGCCAATATTACACCTTTTAATATAAAGAATTTGATCATCTAGGAATTTAGGCGTATTTGAGGGTACTGAGGGACAGCAATGTCTCCTTTGAATGGTGTAGAGATTATCAGTAATTGATGTATTGAGCTGTCCCCAGGCACATCTTATGCTGTGACCTGGTTTCCCTCTTGTGTGATACAGTTCTGGTGGAGTCATGAACGCCAGTGATGGAACTGACAAGAGACCTGAGACAGGGTACCACTGGCGTCCAACTTAGTGAACTGGAGTTGGGTCACATACAGTAGTACCAGTGAGGGGTTACTTAGAGGAGCAGAAGTCCAAGACAGATGCATCTTCCAAGCTCAGTCCAACACTGGCAATGGCTCACAAAAGCTGGGAAAATGTAGCTCACTGTGCAGCATTCAGTCAGCTACACAGGTTGTGGAGGAGGTTTCCTTCTAGGCAGCTTGGATTGTCTAGGAGGGGCTTTTAGCTTGAAGAGTGAGGGGCATCGTGAATCTGATCTGCTTTAGGGACTTCCTAAAGCTTTTGAGTTGTCTACTTCCTGAGTTTGAGTTGCCTCCCTGCAGAATGCAGTGTGTCACCTCCGTTTAGATCATCCTGATCTTAACGAGCTTCCCCGCACAGTGGAAGGGGTAAGCAGGGAGGAAACTGCTGCATCAGACCTGTACTCTTACACCTTCAGATGATCTTTATGGAGGAGCGTCTACACCACTACACAGGTTCACACATGTGCACACCTGCGTAGACAATTTGTACAAGAGATTGTGGTACCACATAAAGCTGCCGATTCAAGATAAGGGATTACCCTCTAAAAACATTGCTGAAACATGTGTGCTCATGGCTGTGATTTCAAATACTGCCCTGTGTCTGCTGTCCCATGTCTACTTTCCTGGATGTGGGTGGGGCTGCTCCACGGCTGGACTCAAGCAGTCTTTCTGCTTCTGATGTCAACTTATGTCATTGGTGAGAGCCATTCGCACCGTGAGTAGCCATGTTTCGAAGTCTTTTCCAGTGCTCAGTTTTGTTTTGTGACCACACTGTTGTGTTTGTCTGCTCTACAGAAGACAGGCGTGTAGGTTATTCTGAATTCGAAGTCATGATGAGCAAAACTGTTATGAACACACACCTGCATCCTTCGGTAGCCATGTGTGCTTATTTTTCTCTAGGAATACCTACAAGCGGTGGTGCTGTGAGTCAGTGATTATCAATACTGCCAAGTGTTTCTCAATGAAGGTGTACAATGTAATGTGCCACCTGCAGCCACAGACTGCCGTGTGCTCTGAGTTCTTGCCAACACTTGCCATCCTCAGTCTTTAATTTTAGCCACTCTCTTGGAAGCACATGAGATATCCTGGTGGTGATGACTTGGCTTTCTCTGTTGAGTGCTAACACTGAAAATAGCCTGGTGCCCTATTGAGGAGTTAAATGGCCACCTCCACAGACTGTCTATCTGCCCCCTGTCCGTGCTGGTTCCTGGTCCTTTGTTAGATGTATTGCAGGAGGCCCTCTGCCTTCTTTGTTGGAGTCCACTACCTGTGCCCTAACTTGATGGCGGGTAGCCTTGCCCCTTGACTAATAGGGTGATTTGATAAAGAGAAATCTTCTCTGTCTGATTCATCAAGCTCTGGCTTTACAGGCCATGTGCTTGTCTTTGGTAGCTCACACCATCTAACCCTGTGTGGAGAGGGATGGCCTCACTTGCTCTAGAGATCCTGTGCCCGGGTCCTGCACTCGGGTCCTGTTTGTCTCTGATCCCTGCCCTCTGTGGTATGAGAGGGAAGTCAAGTCTCACCTTTTCTCTGTCGCTGGAAACCTGACAGACCTGGTGCCACTTGTTGGAAAGTTCTAGCATTTTTCTTGAGGCGATGATTTTTGTGTAACATTCCAAAACACTTTTTGAGGTGGAATGCAGGAGATGGGCCTTTTCTCTGATTATCTTGTGTCTAATTAGCTAATCATCTTGTACTGTCTAATCAGCAGCAAGCGGAGGCTGCCATCACTCACAGATTACCCTGTGTATTTGTGCTCCTCCCCTCTAACAAACCCTTCTCTTTCCTTTTTCCTTTTCCGCCTCTATAAACATCCGGGGTTGGCAGTGGGTTAGGGGCAGTTGCTTCCCCTTCCCCATCACTCTCCTATACCCAGCTCATAATCACATGGAGTGGGTGCCACAAGGCATTGGTATGAAGGCTGCCTTGAGAAGCCCTGGGCTTTCGCTCTTGCGTTTGTGGGAGCAGAAGGTGGTCCAGTGTACCCCTCGGATTGATGGAGACCACAGTGTGCTTGTCTGGAAAGGAGCTTGTCCCCATGGGGAGCTTCTTTCTCCTCTAGGAACTGCAGCTGTGTAGTAAGCCCCTGGTCTCCATCTTGCCTGCCAGGGGAAGATACTGAGCCTTAGCTGAGAGACAAGCTGTGGGACATCTGACTTGTCCCATCATGACTGGGTGGGACTAGTGCATTTTGTTTTATAGACTTTATATTAGGGATGTTTTAGGTTTGTTATAAAAAGATAATAGAAAGCACCAGAGGTCTCCCTGGCAAACCCATGTTCCCATACACCAGCGAAATCCCGTGTGCCAACGAGATCCCATGCACCAGTGAGATCAGTTAGTTGGAGCTCATCATTATACTAGCTAGAAGTATGGTTTGTGTATTTCTCCTTAGTGTGATGTGATGGACTCTGGGCTTTACGAGATAAACTGTATCATAGGTTGCAGTATCATAAAGCCTAGTTCCTCAGCCCTAAAACTGCCATCCCTGAGGATAGCAGCAGGTTAAACCCCTTGCCCCCATGGTGAGAAACAAGTGGACTGAGTCTGCACATGCTCTGTCGACACTGTATGGGAGATACTCCACAGGTCCTCCTACGACGAAGGCTCCAACTGACCAGCCCTGGCCCTGTCCACCACCACATGGCTAATGGCTGGAATTTGCATGAGAGGGAATAGGACAAGATTAGGAGTCATCTACTCACAGTCGGCCAGATGTGCTCACCACGGAGACCGTTTCCTGGCGAAGTTGAGCAGGTTACCGGGGAAGCTGTTTGTAAGGTGTCCTTGCTGGGCTGGGGAGGGACAGCTGCTGTCCCTTGTTCTGCTGCATGCCCAGGGTTGGCAAGGATATCTGGAGTCATAGAGGATACCTGCTAAGAACCAGTCCCATACCTGCCCAGCTTGGCCATTGCCATCTAATGGCATGATTATCCACCTGTCTTGTCCAGCAACCTGGAAGCCGGTGCATGTCATAGTGGGAGGGGCCACGGGCAGCACTGGGAGACAGGCTGGGAAGAAGGGAGGAAAGATTGGGAAGGTTCTAATAGAATTACATTTCCTGAAATAGTGTAACTGTGAGCTTGATGTATTTGCAGCCTTATGGGTTCTGACACAGGAATTGCATATTGGGTGTTAGGAGTCTTCCACGTCATTGCTCGTCCGCTTCTGCGCCTGCTCACTCCCGCTGATGTTTATTTATCTTGTGGGCTCTGCTTGAATATTGATGCTCCCTGGTGCTCCGCACTGCATTATAACTGCTGCCCACTTAATTCAATTTCTCCTCCATTCTGACTCCTGACAAGAGCCGATGGCTTCCGACTGCCAAGGCTGCAGAGATTTTTGCTTTTACATGTTGGGGTCTTTAGCTGAACAGGCCCCAGTGCAGAGGTTGAGGCTGAATTCTTGGACTGGGCACCTGCTGCTGATCTACTTTGTTTCAGCAACAGATGAATGGAGATGGAAGAGAAAGTCACCTAACAGGCTAGCCCTGGTCTGAACGTCTGTGTTTCCCCTGTCCAAAGACTGAAATCCTAATCCCTCCCTACAGAACGGGATTAGGAAGTAGGGTCTTTGACCCAGTTTTTAGGTAATAGATTCTGTATCTTTATGAAAGAGAAACCCCAGAGGGTATTTTTACCTGTGAACCACATGGGAATCTCTTCAGGGCACAGGTGTCCCCCACTCCCTAGCATTCCTTCTTTTGAAGTCTACATCGCTGTGACCTCAAAATGTAGAACCTCACTACTGTCTGTCAATCTTCACATCCTGCATTCCTGGTAGAGTTTCCCTGTCCCCATAACCTGTTGTCCCCAGCCCGAGTGCCTCTGTCTTTGGAGTGGAATTCAGCACCTTGCCTTTGGGATTTCATAAACTGTTAGATATGCAATCTCTTTAGAGCCATTAAATAGTCCCCATTCTTTTCTTGCCAGGAGGGTTTCAGTATCTCTAAACTGGATGTCTTTTATGGCTCAGAAACAGGTCTCATAGTCCTCTGACATGGAGCCACCATGACAGTCAGGCTGTCTACCAGATGCTCCCTCTTCCCTCCTGCACATCTCCGGCTTTATATGCTCAGGGAGCCTGCTGGTCACCTTGAAAGCTGTTGCAGAGCTGAGCTGTTACAAAACTGAGCTGTCAATCTGCCATCTCATATGCTCCAAGGCCAGGCAGCCTCCGGTTAGTTGACACCAGGAAATAAACACTTCAACACCAGGCCCCTCCGCTGTGTCCCCAGGCCAGGCCACTGCTGACCTCAACTTACAAGCTGCTTGTCCAGTCTGGCCATTCCGTCCTCCAGCAGCTCATCCTATAATGTTGGGAGGGGGTGAGTCACAGTGAGAGGCAGGGTGTGTGAACCCTGGGATGGCTAATTCTTCTAGAGTCTCTTAGGGTGGCTGAATCTCACCCACATGACTGCTTTGGACCGCTAGCATGCTCTGCCCTAGCTCTGCCCACCCGTAATCCTGTAATTGCCCACTAATCACTGTGTGCATTTGCGGGTCTGCCATCCTTAATAGTGGCTTTTATGGAAAATAAGTGCAGTGTTGGTTACAGCTCCTTTATCTAGGGCAGTTTTCCTCTAAAGAGGTTATTATGATTGGGTTTACGGAGAGGATGTGGAATGTTTTTTGAACAAAGGTTCTTGCTGGATGGACGATTCAAATACAGACCCCTTAAAAGGCTGTGGAAGGCAGGTTTGGGGGCACTTGATCTATGCATCCATATTAGTCTGCTTGTCAGAGCCTGAAGCCCGTATGCTGTGAGCTCACACTCATGTGAGGCTCCAGACTGGGTGAGCCCTGTGCTGCAGCAGTCCCAAGTGGGGGCTCAGGAGCTCATTGGTAGGAGGGCATCTGTGGATGGGGTTTGGAAGGGCAACCCATATGACCTAGTTAGAGTGGAACCTCAGGTAAAGTGCTTGGCATTTTGGGAAGATGTAAGAGCCGTTGATACTAACCTGGCAATTCTGCTGTTAATGCAAAAACTGTGGGTCCAGGCATTTTGTCATGACTCTGACAGCCATGAAGCGCCTCCCAAGTTGTATGAGGGTGATTTTCCATGATGGAGACCATTATGAACCATGGCTTCTCCGTAGCGGGCTTTATGGGCCCCTGGCGACTCTACTCAGGATAATAAATAAGGCCAGAAAACACCATTTCCAAAGGCCGGGACAGGTGGTGCTAACTTATCTATTTGGATGAAAATCTTAAGCCTTGTTAAGTCAAACTGTCATTGCTCATTACCCATAAATTAAGAGGCTGGGGGGACCATTGCACATGGGTATTTATCAGAAAACACCCGTGAATCGTCTGTATCCCAGAGACATGTAAGCCTGGAGGAGCAGAACGTGCTTATGAAATAACACATTTGAGTCCAGTTGCACAGAGGATGGAAAAGCTGCCCCCTCCCTGCTTCTGCCACTCTTAATAGCAGCAGAAGAAATGTAAGTCCTGCCGGGCGGTGGTGGTGCATGCCTTTAAACCCAGCACTCAGGAGACAGAGGCAGGTGGATCTTTGTGAGTTCGAGACCAGCCTGGTCTACAAGAGCTAGTTCCAGGACAGGCTCCAAAGCTACAGAGAAACCCTGTCTCGAAAAACCAAAAAACAAAAAAAACAAAAAAAAAGAAATGAAATGAAATGTAAGTCCTGAGTCCTGGTGCCCTCCCGGACTATGTGGAGCCTGGGTTTCTCGCCTCTGTTGGGCATTCCAACTTAGTGTCCATGTCTACCTGAAAGTTTAGTTGCTTGGGTTTTAGCCTGTAGTGTCTTCACTCTAGTCGATGGGGTCCACCCTACTGTTTTTACCTGTAACAGATATGTAACAGATATGTCTCATGAACACCAGTTTTGGAAGGCTGCTGTTTGGCAGAAGAATCTCCTAGATGCCAGCAAACAAACACTTAACTCATTCACCAGCAGGCAGATTGTTCTTGGCAATGACCGTGAGGCCTATGGAGACTTCCAACACCTCCCATTCTACAGGAATGGTTGCTCCTATACATGTTTCTTCATACCATCTTGGTGCTGATCCTACCCAGAAGCAAGAGCATCATTAACTCAGCTGCCTGCCCAGGTTCCTCCATGATCTAAGCTATATCAGATGAGGTCCTGTGGGAGAGACCACTTGGGTTCTGAACCCAAGTCTTATACTTGAAACTGTATGCCTTTGAAGTAATCCCTACACCTTCTTGAGTCTGACTTTTCTTTCGGATCATGCAGGGAGGATACCAAAACCAAGGTCAGGAAGTAACATCAGTGAGGCAGCATCAGTAAACAGCTAGCATTGTCCCCAAGATCACAGTCGACATGCAGAGACGTCATCCACAGACACTCTTTGTACCTTGACTAAAACCTCTTACTTTTTCAGCTTAGGTTCCTAGATATTCATTCTGTCTGGGGATCACAGCTTATGGGAAATTGCCCTGTTTCACACGTTTGCTCCCAGCTTTGCCCTGTAATAGTGTCTACATTAATTGTCTTAACAATGGGCATGCAGGGGTAAATATTTAGACAGAGGGGGATAATAGGGTGTAGAGAAGAAAAACGGAAATAATTTTTATCACCCAAAGGAGACTGCTTAAGCATCATGACCATCCCTTGAGTTAATCTGCCAATAGAAAAAAGAAGAGCATAAGGTTGAAGGCCTTGCCTGCTCCACAGAGTGTGGTATTTTAGCAGGGTATAGAATGGCAGCCCGCTGATTTTCTTGCAGAGCTGGGAAGATGGTGCCTCACTCTCACGGCCGCTCCATAGTCACTCATTCTGGTATGTTATGCTAGCTCAGGGATTTCCATATACCCCAGAACCTGCACCCATTCATATGAGTGCTCCCAGTCGGTAGCATCACTGGCTTGCCTCTTTGGGAATAGAAATTCAATTGGACTGACAGATTTTCACCTGATATCTCTGATTTTTCTTTCCCCTGTAGTTTGACATTCTTGAAAGTCCTGCAGGGAAGCTGTCAGTCAGCACAGGCCTCAGCACTGGAGCATGTGTGAGTGATGAACGGCTATGCGGGCCAGAGTGCTCAGGGCTCTTGGTCTTCTGAACTGAGGTCACCAAGTCCTGACAAGTCTGCAAGGGGTCATGGGTTTGTCGTTCTACCCTTCAGTTAGGTCCTGCACACTGAGACTCATATCCTCTATGGGATTCCAGTAGGGATCACAGGATTCTTCCCTTTTCCTTCATGCCTGGCCCCTTTGTTTCCTTGCTAATACAGTGCCTCCTACACTCTAACTTCCATGCATTCCTAGGGCCCTCTTTGAAAGGCTCAGATCTTGCTGGAGTTGGTTGCCTCCCCCCCCCGTGCTCAGTTCCTGTCTCTTTTATTTCTGAATGAGGGAAACTTAGGAGGATGCCAATCCAGGTTGCCCAGGATCCAACTGTCCCTGTGGTGGGGAGAACAGCATAGTGATGGGCAGGACAACTGATACCTATTACTGCTGGGTTGAGAAGACTTTATGTTCTGGAGGTGGACTTCTGTCCTGTGTTTGTAAGTGTGTCGTTGAGTGTGAGTGTGTGTTTATACATGGATGTACATATGAAGTATGTGTACACGTGTGTGTACATGTGAATGTGTGTGAGTGTGCACGTGTGTATGTGTGCATGCCTTTGTGTGTATGTACATGTGAGTGCATTTGTGTGCATGAACATCTGTTAATTCTTTTAGGGGAATGTTGGGCACTAGCTGCCCTTTACAATCCCCAGGCTACTTGAAGGCTCATTCCTGTTCCCCTGTTTCTTTGTGGCTGTCATTGTTATAGCTTGAACCTCTGATAGGACAGTCCCTATATCCTGAGGGTAGATCCCTGCCTCCCTACTGAAGTGGTAGAAAGCATCTCTGTCCCTCAGCCAGCTGTCCACATGGATCGAGACCCAGATTTTCACCTCTCTTGCTCCTTGACCTTCATCTCAGCTGAGTGAGGTCATCAACAACAAAACAACAAGAAGGCCATTGTACAGATGCAGGTGTGGTCTGCTCCCTTACCCAAGTAGCACATGGGGCTCCCAGGACAGAAAGGGCAGGACATCTCTCCCATAGCACTTCTTGGTATGCTTGCTAGGCACTCAGTTCTAAACCAACTCACTCCTTCTTAGGACCCTTGCTGCTCGCACAAGCCAGCATCATCTTTTTCAGTGGCATTGCAGAGTTTTCAAAGTGACCTTCTGTCTGGGTGTTGACTGAGCTAATCCATAACAGCATGGGTAGATGCTCCATTTTGACCTCAGTTACTATCCTACAAGAGTGACAGGATATACTGTCAAGAGGTCTTGACAAGGGAAAACCGCAGGAGCATAGGAGAAAGCAAAGCTTTAGGATGCTGGGCCTCTGTGCTTCTGACCCCAGTATGCTTGGGCTCCCTTGACTGACTCATGCTCTTCCATGTGTGTCTGGAGGGATCAAGGCAAAGTCTCAGATTTGAAAACTCTCTGTTTATTATATGGGGTTCAGTGGTGAATGGTGCCGATTGAGAAGCAGAGTCAAAGACCCTGCTGTTCAAGTTACCTCCTAGCTGCTGAACCCCAGAACCAAGCTGCCTGGCTCCCCCAAAACTTCCTTACTTTGACTCAGCTCTGTTTGCGTCTTGTCTTTGACTCATCATAGTTCCCAGGCCAGTGAAGCTATGGGTAGAGCCAGGCACCTGGTCCTGGACAAACCCTCCCTGTTGATAGCAGGGCTGTGGGAAGAGACTGCTTGCCTACCCAACAGATCTGGCTTGGTCATCTGCACATGTTCTGGTGTGGATGAGCCAGCTTGATGACCAGAACTTTGCTAGGACACTTCCCACAATCCCACGCCATGGTGGCAGTGAGTGTCTGAGATGAGCGCTGCACAGCCATCTTGGGGGACACTCTCAGTAAGTGTTCTGATGCCCTCGTGTCCTGGCAACAAGCTTTCTGCTGTCTGACCCAGCTGGCAGGTGGATCCATCTGCTCCTACTTCCTCCAGGAATGTCAGTGGATTGTGGCAATTTCAGGTCCCGTTTGCAGGTGGGGAGAGTGAACAAGACTGATATGTCTTTCTTACTTTGTTTTGGTTTTTCGAGACAAGGTTTCTCTGTGTAGCTTTGATACCTATCCTGGAACTCTCTTTGTATACCACACTGACCTCGAACTCACAGAGATCCACTTTTCTCTGCCTTCCGAGTGATGGGATTAAAGGCATGTGATGGAAATGTCTGTCATTGTATGACCCTGGAATGCCTCCGTTATTCTAGTATGTTTGTAGAGATGAGGATGTTGGAGTAAGCGGTGGTAGAAAGCGGGGTGAGGAATAGCTCAGGAGGACAAAGGAGCATGGAGTTATAATAGGAAACATAAATGTTTTAGCAAATATTAGATTCCTTTTGTGCAGAGGACCCAAGCAGGGGTGGGAATTTAACCCTGCCCTGTCTCATAGAATAGATCTCACAGGACTGGTCAAGGCCCCACATCCATACATTATTGGCCATATTGGGAGGAGCCAAGGTACCCAGTGTAAGCTGGGCCTGTGGTCCTGGGAAGCCTCAGAATTGAAGGAGTCTTGAGATGTTGGTGGGAGGCTGTAGCGCATGGTCAGGCTGAGCAGGGTTGAGAGTCTGTGCATAGCAGGGCCTCCCACCCCAGGAAGGAAACTCAGTGCTCATCTGATGACACTAGGGATAAATGTCTCATGGGGTGAGTAATCATACAGCAGAACCAAGAGGAAAAATAAAGTATGAAACACTAGATACACCCTTGTAAGCCACAATGCCTTTGGAGTAGAAACTTAGACCAATGAACACAAGGCTGTCTTCTGCCGTTGTTCTGGATCACATAATGGACAGACCACCTTCTGAAGAAAGCTTGCTGACTTCTGCACTGCCCATACTATATGGAGGACCCTTGACTCCAGCATTCCCTACTGTTCTACAGTCTAGTGGTAACAAACTGGCCTATGTGCCAAGAATCCTGGGCCCATCCAGCTTTCTCTTCTTTGACAGCCCTGGTCAAGCCTCCTGAGCCTCAGTTTCCTTATTTAAAAGGGCAGTTGTCTCTAGGAGTCACAGATGCCTTCTGAGGCTACCTGTGGAGTCTCTCCTCTAGCTACTGCAGCCATGGTGACAACCCAGCTACCTCGTATGGAGTACCTGTTTAACATGAGGTCCCAGACCATGCTGGAGACCTGCCCCTGGTAGAGGCAACACTATAAATAATGGATTCACAGCTGTGCCGACGCTGGCAGGAGACTGCTTGTCCTGTTGCCCAGGTCAATGCTAAGCTATCCTGCATGCTCAGCAACAAAGGCCATAAGTGACTAGAAGGGGATAGAAGGCCGCAGATCGAAATGTGTTAGGGAGGGGGTCCTGAGCTACCCAACCAGAAGAGCATGGGGCAGAATAGGATCTGGGGGGACCAGGGTCTGCACAGCACAGGGCCACCGTGCAGTCACCTTTTAGAGAGTTGGTCTTCAGAGAGTCTGTGCTTTCAGACTCCTGTGACAAGTGTGGAAGAAATTCTTACTTGGTGAAGCCAGTGTGCTGGGAAGAAGGCAGTTCCCCAAGACTGCTATTACAGAAGCTGCCAAAATACCATGGAGTGCTCACAGGACCACAGAGTTTTGCTCCAAACTGTGATCAAACTCTGGAAGAGCAGCTGGGGACGAGTGTGTGGAAACATGGAACAAGAGCTGTAGCCCAAACCTGCCTCTGCTTTCCAGGAGGACTAACTGCCCAGAGTGACGGGGGATATCTCCGCTGATTCTTAGCTATGAGGAAAGGCTCTATCCAAGTACGATCTCCTCCAGTTTAAAAGCTCTCAAGAGGAAATGGGAAGCATGCCAGGACGGGTTAAGCAGTGCATGTTAGAGGCCCCTCATGTGAGTCTACCAAAAGCCAGCAGAGAGGGGTTCCCAGTGGACACTGCTTGCTCTGATTCTAAGGCTGTATTCAGGTGTAACCCTCTTAGAGTGGCGTGCCCTTTTGGCAGACAAGACAGATCCTTGTCTGGTATCCAAATATAGCTTCCTTCTCATGGTTGAGCAAACTGTAGTTCCCTGTCCTAGGGACAGGAGTCTAGGGAGAGTGTCGTGGACTCTACACAGTTCAGTCCACTTTTCTTGTTAATATGGTGTCTTCTCAGCCATTCACAAGCCTGCAGTGTTGTTTCTGGCTACAGGAAAGGCACTTGTGGTAGGGGGTACTTGATATAAAGCATTTGGTGCTAGGGTTAGGAGGATAGGCTGGGACAGAAAAGATGGCTTCAGTGGTGGAGTGCTGTCTGTTCTTACAGAGGACCCAGATTTGGTTCCCGGGACCTTCATCGGGCAGCTCACAACTATCTATAATTCTAGTTCCAAGTGATCTGTCACCTGACCCTCTTTTAGCCTCTGATGGTCCCTACACTCAAGCATGTTTGCATCTATGCGTAGAAGATAAGTCTTTAAAAGCAGGACAGTAACAGCCTGCTGGGAAGCAGGAAGTGTCCTTGGACAGAAGTTCACTGCAGATGTGAAGTTAAATGAAGTCATATGAGAGGGAGGTGGAACCTCATCTATTCGTCACTGTCCTGGTAAAAGGAATCTGGACACAGATGCCCATGAATGAAGGCCATGTGACAGAGGCCCAGTGGGTGCCACATCTACTAGTCAACAGCATAAGGATTGTCCACAACCCTCAGGGCCTCAGCCTCTCCTATTGCCTTTTGGAGGAGCACAGCTGAGACATACCTAGATTTACCATGCCTGACCTGCAGAGCCACGCATCACACTTCTGTTCCAGCCCCCAGTGCAGTACTTGTTACAGCCACACCAGGACTCAACCATGTTCAGAGGAGCTGGCTCCTCCCACATGCCATTCAACCTAGGGCCAAGTCCACTTCTCCCTCTGCCTCCCATCTTTCATGGCAGCCTGTGCTTCAGTTCCTCTGTGCTATGACTGGGCCACCTTGCTGGATGAGACCCCAGTCTCTGCCTTTCATCTCTGTCCCTGTGTGTGACCCAGCAGTACATTTATTATTTGGGACCTTTAGCCACACGGTGGCTGTCAGGGTCCTTGGAACCAGTGGAGCAGCCTCAATAACTCCATTCTTGATGCACACTACCTATGAACCCAGATGTATCCCCTCAGGCAGTGTCTAAAACTCTGGTGATGAGCAGGTACAGTATTGGGGTCACCTTGGTATAGAAAGTCCTTGTAGGTACCCTGCCTACCCGAGAGCTGCCCAGGCATAGTGACCATGTGAGGTGGAGGACAGTACTGTGAAACACCACCTCATGGTCGTGGTGGCTTCAGGTTTATGCCTGTTCCTGCCTTCCCTGGTCCTTCCATTCCACCCACACCTCTTTGCTCTGACAGGATGGAGTATCCCATGGCAGGTCAAGGCCCTCTCACCCCTCAAGCCTTGATATTCTGACCCCATAAGTTGGTGAGAGCAGAGAGTCGCATGCAGTGTGTCTGTACTCGGCATGTACTTTCCTGGTGTGGGAGCTCACAGTCATTGGCAGCCTCCTGACCTGAGGTAGGGGGCCCCTGCTATAGGCACAGCCTGTGATTTGTGCTTCTGTTTTCCATGCTTGACTCGCTCACAATGGACCACTCCAAGTTTGTGTTGCCTTGGGTTTGCGAAAGAGCACTGAGTGTGAAGTCCCACTTCCCAACCCGCCCCCAACACATGTGGCCACCCCAGATGCACATGACGGCTTCTGTAAGTTCACGCTTCTGCATCTTTGCCTAATGGTATGCTTTTGCTGTTGTGTTTGGTAGGAGCAGCCCCTCCCATTCCTACACAGGTCACTCCTTCAACAGTGGTCACAGTCCACTGTCACAGGCCCCGCTAGGCTGGGAAGGACACACTTCTTAATTGAACACATTCTGGGCAAAAGTCACTAGAGGCTGAGATGAGCTGTAGATGGATGCCAGGTCATCTGGCTAGCTCTCACACAGGAGGCAAGAGTGAGGGCTGATGGCTTCTACATGGGTTAAGGAGGCAGCTCCTGACAGAAGGCACATGCCACCAACCCTTCCAGCTTGAATAGTAACCCTGTACTATAGCGATACTTTTCATACTCCATTGCTATCTATAGATGCTGTTCAAACCTGTGTTTCTATATGAGGACACAGGGCTCTGTTTGCCAAAGTGACTTTACATAAGGAGAGAACCACAGCTGTGGTGGGGGGGCAATCCTCTGGGTCACAGGCTGCCTAGCTCTGTCCCATTAGCACTGTCTATACCAGGGCCCTGGGTGGCTTCCTGTCTAGGCCATCACCAGGTCATACATCTCAAAATTCCTTTGACGTAATCTTGAACTCCCAACCTGCTCATGTCATATTTCAGAGCCAGGAACCTCAGGACTTCTAGAAGCCTTTCTTGTCCTTTGCAGAAAAGGTACTTGGAGGACAGTGGCCTGCACTTTCCTGGGGGTGGACACAGGTAGAGAGGGTCATGGAGACGGCAAAGCCTAGAAGAGATATGATGGCTCTAACAGACTGGTGAGGGGAGGTTTCTATCTGCTGCTTCCTAGAAGCTAAGTGGTTCATGTGTAACATCACTGGGGTCCAGAACCATGGCCAAAGCTCACAGTGCAGAACAATGGGAGTGAGGTAGCCTATGATGGGTCAGCCAAGACCCACGGACAGTGCAAATTGTGTTATAACTAATGTGCTATGGCCATAGGATCAAGCAGGTGACTCTGCAATTAGGATAGAATCTTATCTTCCAGGAGGATCTAGGAGCCTTTTTTCCTTCTGTGTACATGCTATGGTCCCCAGCTACAGCCAAGAACCTGCCTCCTGCATCCTCTGCCCTCTCAGTTCCATCCCTGCTTGCCCGACTTTCCTTGTGGCCTCAAGGGAAGTTTCATGGCTGGTACAAATGGATAGTAAATAGAAGAATACAGATGTATAAATGGGTGAATGATGATGTTGGGATGAATGGTACATGCTAATAATAAATGGATGGAGAGATAGTAAATCAATTGAAAGATGATAGGTAGGTAGATAGATAGGAAAATGGATAAATGGTTAGAATGATAGATAAGTAGCGGGATGGATAGATGGCAGGGTATGAGACTAAATAATTCAAGAATTTGCCAGTGATGTTTTTCTCTAACCCTGGGGTCTCAGTCCTAGTGAGGACTGCCTGAGGAGGCTGTCAACATTATCCTCAGTGCCCATTTGCCATGGTCCGTGTCTCATCAGAAGAAATGTCATTCACCTGCAGGCAGGACTGCCCTATACCCTCCCACACTAGCCCTATGTGGACTGCTCTGCAGTTCCCAGTTTCACTCCTAAAGTGAAGGAATGCCCCTTCTATGAGTGCAGGGACATGTGGTTTTTCCACATAATAAAGACCAGTGTTCTGGGATTCCTCATGCTCCCAGGGTCTGTCCCCCCCCTCCCCATGCCCAGAAAGCTGCACCAACCCTAGAAGCAGAATGGAGATGTTTCAGTTCCATACATGGGAATTAAAGCCTCTTCCTCACCTGTCTCCACTCTTAAACTGCCCATCAATTCAGTAGAGTTTGCCCATGCAAAATGATTGGAGTAGTTTTTTCTTTTTTTTTTTCTCTCCACATACCTGTCTTGATCCTAATGAAATAATGAAACAGGCACCCCATGACAACTGCAAGCTATGCTTTCTCCCTCCTCTCTCAATCTAATTTGATTACCCAAATCTGAAGTGTTTTGC
Source organism: Dicrostonyx torquatus (assembly GCA_028555095.1). NCBI lineage: Eukaryota > Metazoa > Chordata > Mammalia > Rodentia > Cricetidae > Dicrostonyx > Dicrostonyx torquatus. Next base: position 565,831 of record JAQHUG010000146.1, on the reverse strand, counting down.
ACTGGCATGGCGTGCTAATCATAAAGTGGGGCTCCCTATTCTTGAGGGCTGGGGGACAGTTCCAGGCAGCTAATGAATCACTGTAATCAGAGAGCCATCTTGAAAATTAATCCATCCTACTGCAACTATTTAAAGACAAAATCATTATCGAGGCAGTTCTCACTAAATTATGTTGTCTAAGGGTTGCGGGAAGGAACTTGTCATTTCAAGATGCAGCCCAGGTCTTAGAGACAGTTCTTTCCGCCAGGCGGTGGTGGCTCATGCCTTTAATCCCAGTCTACAAGAGCTAGTTCCAGGACAGGCTCCAAAGCCACAGAGAAACCCTGTCTCGAAAAAGAAAAAAAAAAAAAAGAGAGACAGTTCTTCCCAAGCGATGAGAAGGTTTACGGTGGAGTGCTAAAGAACCCCACCCTCCTTTGGTTAGTTCCTCACTTCTCCCAGCCCTTGATGTTCCTGTGGCAAGGCTGGGCCAGTCTGGCATCTGCCCCATGAATGGCCACCAAGATCTTCAACTCAGCCCGTGGCCTGCCCTAATGATGGTTTATGTTCTTCATACCAGACTCTTGTGCTCTCCTCAGTGTCGGAGCTGAAGGGAGAAGTCTCCACCTGTGGGATGTGGTGTCCTGATTTTAAGAAGAAAGGGGGTCTTTTGGATGTGGCACAGTTGTTGAGCAGGTTATGAAGTGGCCTGAGTGTGATGTCCTTCTAGGCTCATGCATTGCCCCCTGCACATCTCTGGTCCTACACCAAGGCTTGTGACAGAGGCCACTAGCAGAATGGGTTCAGTGCTGTCACTCCAGTCCTCCTTTTGTGACCAAGTGCCACTCTACTTGTGCCCATCAAGGACCTGCTTTGATTGGGGCCACATTCCTCTCAAAGCAGGAACAGATGGCCACAGAGCAGGTCTATGTCTGTGACTCCCAGCTCCTGGGCCAGCAAACCTCCTGCTGCTGCTGGCTCCCCAGGATGCGAACTGACCAGTGTACTCCAGGCACACAGCAGTACCTGTAAGCACATCTGTTAGCACAGGCCTGTGGGTCTTCCTGCATTGCTTCCATCAGCCCGAAGTGGCCGCTCTGCTCTGCACACTTAATGGGGCCACCTCATCCTCCAAGCCTCACCTCTTTCTGGAAGCACTCCTAACTGCCTGGGGAAAGCCTTGGAGCCACCACTGCCTTGTGCAATCTGTGTGCTGGCCCTTTATGTAATACAGTACCAGGGATAGTGTGCTCAGAACATTCCTGAGGACAGACCTGTATTCTGAGCTGGGTATGGCCCACGTGCTATGGTAAGGGTGGCCTGAATCAGTGACCCTGATCTGCTCTGCCCAGAAAGCACAGAGTGAACCTCCTCAGCACAGGTACAGTGTGCAAGGCCCCTGCCCTGACTTCCTCATGGGTACCTGGGCTTTGGGCACTAACATTGTAAGAAGACACCAGTGGCTTCTCACCCTAGTATGATCAGGGCATCTTGAGGAGGCTCTAGTAAACTTGCTGGCCATGTTCACCCATGACAGTGCTGAGTCAGTGTTTTCTCCCAAGTACAGCTCCTTATGTAACCAAGGAGACCCAATAGCAAATCTGGAAGCAGGAAGCCAGAGCTTCATGGTGTTAGAGCGGCGATGAGGTTAAACCAGCCCACCCAAAGGGCTGGGCCCTCTAAGGCCTGCCAGGGAGGCATGGCTGGATCCTTCAGTTTATGAAGCCCAGAACTCTGAGTCTCCTCAGACAGAATTTTCTGTGGACCTGGAGGAATGAGGCCTCAGTGGCTTCAAACTGTGGAGACTAATGTTCATTCATTTCTTCAATGGAGTGTCTGTGTTTTGATATCAGCATGTCCTCACTGAAGGTCAATGCTGAGAAGGTTCAGGGGTCAACAAAGGACCTGGACCTGTATGAGAGGAGAGAGAACAGAACATGAGCACCACACATAAGCACCGTGTCTTCCGTTGGCTGCTGTGGTCATGGGACTGCTCAGACTCTGAGTGCGTCAGGAGATGACCTGCCTCGGGCCAGGGCTACAGAGGAGTAGAGAGGATTCTGGAAGGCTGAGATAGCCCCTACAGGTGACCCACCTGTGTGGCCTTTCCTATGGCACCTGAAGAAACAAGTTGACAAGCATAGAGAGTGGAGGCACATCCATCTAGGGCCTTGACTTTGGCCGAGTTTCTTAGGTGTGCCCTTGTCTTCGTGCCCACGACCTGTGCTCAGCCCAGGTCTTGGGGCTACCATTTCTAAACCTGGCAAATTTCAGATGATGGGCTTTGGGCTTTGCATGGTCTATGATCTTCCTGGGATGGAAAGAAGGGAGATAGACATTGCCTAGAGAAGAGGCAAGAATGGCACTATAGCTCAGTGCTGAGCCCAGCGTGACCTATGGAGCAAGGCAGCTCTGAGCTCTCTACTCTCCCCTGTTCCTCCTCCCTTCCACTTGCCCCCTGTCTCCTACCTCATTAGGGAATTTGCTGGGGCCCTTGTATTATCTGACCCAAGGATAGTAGTAAACTGGGGAACCTTTGCTGTTGGACCTGCTGGGTCTCCCAGAGTGAACCAAACAGTCATAGTTCTTCTACTGCATGTCAGGGCTCAACCAACCACAAAGGGTGGACGGGAGAGAGAGGTGACCATAGAGCTTCTAGACTCCAGACACCTGGCCTTAGTGCCTGACATCCTTCATCCTTAAAACGACCCATAATTCTCAGATATTGCCACTCCCTGCCTCCTCACTCTCTTACTCCTCCAGTGAAGGTGGAATAGTGCTGGAACCTGGTCTTCCATCTCTGAGTTCAAACCCTCTGTAGCAAGGGGTGTAGGCTGCTTGTGTAGAGTGCTGGCCTGCAGAGCCCCAGCTTACTGCTGCCAGCATAGCATAGCCAAAAACATCCCTAGGGTAAGTACGGAAAGTTCTAGCTTCAAGGAGACCTCAGAGCTCACATCACACTTCTCTAAAGCAGTGGTGATGATGGTGGTGATGGGGTGGTGGTAATTCTGATAATGAGCAGAGATGGTGGTGGTAGTCATTGTAATGATGGTGATTATGATGAAGGTGATGATGTGGCCCATGATGATAAGACAGTGGGGATGCTGGTATTGGTGGTAGTGGTAGACATGCTAACGATGATAATTTTAAGGACAGTGGTAATTCTGAGAATCATGGCAGTGGTGGATGATGATGGTGCAAATGGTGCTAGTGACAGCGGTGATGATGATGGTGATGTTAATGGCAGTGGTGATAGTGACAGTGGAGATGATGATAGTGGTGGCATCAGCAGGACGGCTGTGGAGTCAGTGCTTCCTGCAGAGGGAGCTGCCTCTCTGGGCTTATAGAATAGAGTTCTTGGCAGGGCAGGCAGCAGAGGAGACTGTGCAGCCTGATTCATAGGCTTTTAGGCCTTGGTAATATGTGCTGGAGGGACTCCAAGCTCAACATGGTACCCTCGTGTGTATCTCTTCCCAGGTCTACTAGGATAAAGGAGAGGTGGCTGACCAGGCCCAGCTGTGAGCAGAGTAAAATCAACACTCAATCAGGTTTCTGCCTTGATTACCTGGAACCAGTATCTGATTACTGTCCAGGTGACAGGATGCTCTCTTACTCCAAAGGGACGAAAACAGCCACATGTGTGTCAGAATCTGTGTGATCCAGCATGGACCCTGACCACGGGGTACAGAGCTGTTCCTTGATTCTACCCAACGTCTCTTTGCCAGGAACCATCATTATCATCCCTTCCCCGAGAACCTCTGCTGGAATCCCAGTGAGATGAGGCCAGAACTGTAGTAGAGCTATAGCCCTTTCTCTGGGGACCGGAGGTTTCTGGGCCCAGTGTGAGCTCCTTATCTAGGATCCTGAAGGCCAGTACATGACAGGACTGTGTCCCCACTAGTGGGGAGACCTCTTTAACCCTATCCTGGGCGGATCAGGCTACTCTCCAGGTAAGCCCCACCCCAGCAGTGCCTCCTGCTCCTCTGACCAGCTCTCTGGCCTGGGTATGGGCAGACAGGAACAGTCCTCAGACTCAGACAAAGCAAAATGCCCTTGGAAGGGCGGCTCCCTCACAGCTGTTGCTGAGCTGTATCATTTTTATTATGATGTTGTAGGAATTTGAACTCAAGCCAAGATAAGCCCTCCCAGACTGTAGGGTAGGAATAAACCAAAGCCCATTTACAATTAAGCACAAACAAAACTGCAAAACCAATAAAATTGAAATTAGCAGCATTAATTTTACAGGGCAGGTGTTTCCCAGAGCCTCAGCTCAGGGAGTAGACTCCAGGGTGCAAGAACTACCTGCTGGTACTCAGATAGCTTCTGTGTTCATTCAGGGGATGCCAGTTCACACATACGTAAGGGCAGCTGCCTGAGCTGCGCTAATAACAGAGGCTTTGTCTGTTGTCATCACACCTTCCATTTAACCCAGAGCCATCCCAGAAGGCATGTTTAATAGTGGGTTCTTGATAACTCGTTTACGCTGTCGCCTTCCCGTGCCAACAGCTCTACCTTGCAGCCTGACAGGGCGCTGCTTTAAATGGGAGTAATCCAATTACTGCAGGGCCCGGGAACGGAATCTTCATCGCTTATTTACTGCCGTGCTTAGTGCCAATGAACTGCTGCAAGGCAGGGAGTGGGAGGCTGAGAGCCCGCAGATGTGCTAGGTGTTGCCACTGCAGGCTGGCATCAGCCTTCCTGGGAGCTGTGCCCCACTGCTCTTCCTGTGGAATTCATGGGGGAACTTCTGCTACGTTTGAGTGCATGGACACACTTGTACTCATGGGAAACAGGCTGGGTGGATAGCATGGGGAGCTTACGTTAGTTACTTTGCTCATTGCTGCAAATGAATGCCTGACAAGAGGCAAGTTCAGGGAAAAAGGGGTTACTTTGGCTCACAGTTTAAAGGTACAGCTCATCATGGTCAGGAAGGCATGGTGTCAGGAGTGTGAGGCAGCTGGTCACACTGTATCCAAAGTCAGGGAGCAGCAATGAGTGTTAGTGCTCAGGTAACATTGTATCCAAAGTCAGGGAGCAACAATGAATGTTGGTGCTCAGGTAACGTTGTATTCAAAGTGAGGGAGCAGTAATGAGTGTTGGTACTCATCTTGTTTTCTCTCTATTAGTTTTCATTATTTTAACACAGTCGAGATCCCAATCTACACATGGTGCCACACATTTCAGGTGGATCCTTCTATCTCAGTTAACCCAGTCTAGATAATGCTTCACAGACATTCCCATAGACTTGTCTCCATGGTGATTCTAAATCCTATCAAGTACACAGTCAAAATCAGACCACACAGGAGGTACTGCATATTTTATAGTCCTGAATCTCTGTTGATAAGACACACACTGAGAAAAGACAGGCAAGAGAAGCCCCATCTCCTGAGGCTTGGCCTGGGTTTTGTAGCAAAGGAGACCTGGGAGAAAGCCCACAGTTCTTGTGGCCCTCCTTGTCCTCCCATAATGAGAACAACCAGGACCAAGGACTCTCCTCCAAGGAACCATATGTAGAGGAAGTCCACAGAACATTCATGGCCCCAGGTGTGGGGCTTTGCCTCTTCATGATGGTCATTTCCAGTGGACCCTGGTAGCTCTCTCTCTCTCCCTTTTACCCCTAGATGGGTTCAGGAATATGAACAGTGGGTCTTACAACTGGGCAGTTGCCAAGTGTTGTTCATGGGAGTTTGGGGTTGCCATGCAGTTGAGGAGTAACCCCAGGGTTGGGGTCATAACATGCCTGGCCAAGCCTTGTCTGAAGTGCAGAAAGCATGGTCTACAAGATTTGATCTACCCAAATGTAGGGTGTCATCACTGGTTTCTGTGCTTAGGGCAAGTTGTAAAGTTCTCTCATTGGATACAGGACTGGGCTTGCCATCTCCATGTCCCCGGGAGCATCCAAAGTGGGCCTGAGCTGGCCCAGCGGAGGATTCTGCCAGGGAAGTGAGTGATATTAGTGACTTTGGGTTTATTTTAGCAAACAGAATATAAAATCATTTTATAACAGAGTGAACTAAGGTGAGTGGCTGCCACTGCTAGAAGTAACATGGTGGTGTATGACAGACTTGCCAAGGTTGGGGACAAAAACATATCTGCGCTTTGCACAGGTGACAAAGCCTTCTGTTGCTCTGAGGTCCTCCCTGCCTGTCTAAACATCACAAGAGAGCCCAAGCCCAAGTCCTCTAGCCCACAAGGCCCCCTCTCTCTTAGCATCACCCTTCTGCAGAGCTTTCATTCCACCTCAGATCTGTTTCTCTCCCCAACTCTGTGCTCCTTTGTCCAAACTCTACCCTCTGACTGAGCTTCTGCTAGCTAAACAGCTGCCTTCAACTCCATTTAAGGTTGCCAGACTGGCAAATTGCCCAGGAGCCTTCACAACCTATGACCCATCCTAGGCCTGAAAAGCCCCAGGCCCCTGTACCCTGTATTACTCTCTGCATTCTGCCTGCAGGCTACTTGTCTTCACCTGTCAGGCCAGGGTCTGGGCTCCAGCAGCTGCTTCATACTGGATCTTGGGACATTGGGGACAAAAGTCTGTCCCATACCAGCCAGTGTGTCCACAAGAGAGGCTTAGTGAAGGGAGCAAGTTGCTCCACTGCCCTCAGAACACTGCCTTAGATCCTGTCAGTCATGGACATTAGTATAGGTCTCTGTGGAACTGGTGGGGGGGTGGGTGTGAGATTTTGCACTCAGCTTGAGGTGTGCATGTGGGGTGTGTGTGTGTGTGTGTGTGTGTGTGTGTGTGTGCGCGTGCACTCTTTATTTGCACATATGTGATAGGGATGTGTGGTGTGTATTTGAACAGCATTTTGTAGTGTAGGAGGTGTGTGCAGACCTATGGTATGGGCATGTGAAAGCTGTCGTGTGTGTGTGTGTGTGTGTGTGTGTGTGTGTGTGTGTGTGTGTGTGTTGCAGAGGGGTATGCTATCTGCATAGATGTATATGTGTGTGAGTCAGACAGTCACTGTGGAGAGGAACTACTTGCAGTCCACCATGCTACCTTTGGGGAAGCATGTATATATGGAATTGGTGTGGCAGTGTTTCTGGGTCCCACTCTGCAGCCCTGTGGAAGGCTTGGGCTCTGGAATGTTCTCCCTCTCAAGTGAAGCCTCCTCCTCTTCTTCCCAAGCTGGAGCTCACATGCTTGCCCCCTCTCTGTATTTCTAGAGTATCCACTTTCTCCACCTCCTGACTGCCACAGTCAGAGGAACCCTGCAGGCTGTCTGCCCAAACTTGGACCACTGACCACCTTCCTTCACACTCCTTAGGAGTGCCCAGCAGCCCCTATGGACGTCCTTCCCCTCTACTGAGAGCTCTGTGCCAACAGGGCCAGAGAAGGACCAGCTCAGCCCATGCTCTGGGTGAGATGAAGTTGTGAAGTGGAGGCATGAAAGGCCCCTTTGTCCCTAGGATGTGGTAGCCTGGTGCTGGCCCGGCACTGTGTCTCCCACCGCCCCCAGCAGGAAGTAGGCTGGGCTGGGTGAGCTGAGTTCCAGCAAGCAAACAAAAGGACCTGTGTGTTCAGTGCTGTTCAGTGTCCTCACAGGCTTGGTCTCCGGGTATGCCCAGGCCCTGCTTGTCTGTGTGCTGCTACAGACCAGGCCACAACACAGCCTGGCTGTGTGTGCTCTTATCCTCGCACACACATGTGTAGCTATGCATATGTGTGATATGTGTGGTGTCTGAGTATGTGTATGTATTTACAGTGTTCATGTGTGTACTTATTGTTCATGCATATGCATATGTTTGAGATGCATGGTGCATATATCTGTGTGAATACTTTTGTATGTGCAGTGAGTGCATGTGTAAGCATATGTGTGTACCTATGTGCACTTGTGCATGATATATGTATACATGTGTAGTGTGGTGTGTATACATGTGTGATTATGTATGTGTTTTATATCCATCTGTGTAAATGTGTCTATGTTATTACATACATCTGTATTTGTGGTATGTGTATGTGAGGATTTATACATGTATGTTTAGTGTGTGAATATGTTTGTGTGATGTAGGTACATGTGGGTGAATATCCTAGGTTTACTTATGTGAGTGCATGTATGAATGTGTCTTCTGCTTGCATGTGTATCCACATAGGTTGCTTTATGTTGAAAGGTATTGTGATTACACCATGTGAAGTATGTACCATGTGCTTATGTTTGTGTTCTTGTATTTTATGTACACACCCACGTCTGCACACATGTATGTTCGTGAGGATGTGTATGTCATATGGCCTGGACAGAAGCTCTGTCCCTCTCATAGCCTAAGGCCATTAGGATCTTGTCACTCCCTTCCTGGCCTGTGCATACCTGTGTATGTTGTCCTGTCATGTATGGACTTTCTCCAGTGGCAGCAGACTTCAAGCTCTATCCCTCTTCCCACTTCTTACCGGCTGTTAAAGGGTGAAGGAGGCTCAGGAGCCCTGTGTGTGTTTCACCGAAGGTAGCCTTGATCCAAGATAGGATGGGATCTGAACTCAGACCCAGCTTCCTTTAGCCTACCAGCCATTCCCTACTTCCAAAGCCCACACATTTTTGGTACATCCTGCCAACAAACAGGCCACGGCTGGTGCTACCACCCTACCCTAACCAGTTCACACTGCGTCACCTCAGGACCTACTCTGGGTGACATATATGTTGACCTTTGATCTTGCTGCTCTTCTAGTAGCTGGAGGCTTCTTTTTCTTTCACAACCAGTTCTGTTCTTGACTTGTTAGGTAGGCAGAGACAGTGTGACTGGGAGCCTATGGTTCCCTAACCTGCAAACCCCTCTCTGAGCGGCTTTATCAGGACAGGTTGGTGCAGAGAGGGACATTTCTCATGGCAGTGTTTGAATCTGTCACTTGCATCCTTCCATGGCTGAAGGCAGAGAGGAAGATGAAGGAAAGGGGAAAGAGAGAGAGAGAGAAACAGAGACAGACAGACAGAGAGTTGAGAAAGTTCTCAAGCACTACAAACAGGAGTTTGGGGGCTGAGGTGTGGGTGTGGATCCCGAGGCAGCCGATTTCAGGCTTTCGGATTTATATTTGTTGGTGACTGAGACAGTTTTCATACCATCTTTTGCCGTCACCAGAAATGACACATCAGGGCTGGGAGAAGCAGCTGCTGGTGACTTTGCACAACTAATGAACAGCCAGGGACAGATGTGTGACACAAGCCAATTCTGCTTGCCCACCAGCCACCTGTGCTGTGTGATTAGTAGGATCCCAGGAGAGTGGCTTGGGCCGATGCCTGGCTCTTTGGAATGCCCTCAGCTTGGGGATACCCATGGCCGGGGGTGGGGGTCACAGCCTGGGGCAGCCATTGTTCTTGAAGCCTTTCCCCAGGAAGCCAAGGGTTTTTTGTTTTGTTTTTTCCCAGACCCTTGAGGGAGCAGGGTCTCTTCTTCATGGGGACTCCAGAATGACGTCAGATAAGCATGGGGCTTCCGTAGCAGAATGCCCAGACACACAGCTTAGTGGCTTAACATTAGCTCTGGGCACTGGAAGGTCAAGGCCACTGTACTTGCAGGGCCAGTTTCTGGCTTGTAGCTTTCTGAGTCTCCCTTCTTGCTGTGTCCTCACAGTTGGTATGCTGTAAAGTTGGGAGGGGGAGGGTATTCTTTGGGTCCCTTTTAAGACCCCTGATCCTTCTAATTCCGAACTCATCCTTGTGTCCTTCTTTGAATTGAGTTACTTCTGTATGGTCCTGTCTCTAAATACAAGGGTCAGGGACTTCAGCACACAAATTTATATTTCATCTCTAGCAGTAATGTGAGAAGAGTTGGCCTGGGATCCTGGCTGTTGCTGGCAACTGATATAAAGAGCCCGGGATGGAGTGAGGCAAGCACCATTCCCGTAGCATTCTCTCTGGTGCCTGTGGCAGGCATAGCTAGTCAATTACAAAACTCCTGTCTGCTATGCTACGTGCACTTCATCATGGAGCCCCTGCTGGCGTGTCAAGCGTGCTACAGAATGGCCATCAGTCTATCTCGGATGCCTGCCTTCGTGTCTTCCGAACTATTTCAGGCCTTCCAGACCCATGATCCTTGTAGTAACCCTGGAGCCCACACTTTACTGTGTGAGCTCTGTCCTATGTCTTTGTCGCCCATTGCCTAAGTTTGTACAGGACCATCACTGCCTCCAGAGCCAGCTCTCTGGTCCTATGTGAAGGGTGACTGTAGGGTTGCTTGTTCAAATCAAGATATCTAGAAATGGGGAGCAAAGCACTGCCAGCTGCAGCCTTCCTCTGCCAGGTCACGGGCACACACTCTCTCAAAGCAGTGATGCCCACTGACTGCCTGGCTGAAGGACTGTGTCTGAGTACACCCAAGCTCGTATGTGTTTGCAGAGCTGTCTACTTGCCAGCTATCACCCCTTACTGTGAGAAAGTGGGGAGAACTTGTAATACACATATTCTGCAGAATTGTACCTCTCATTTAAGCAAATCTGGAGTTCTGTGCATCAATATTTTTGCAGTGAAATTGAAAAGAAAGTCTAGAAGAGAGGGAGCCCAGGAGTTGGAAAGGTTGTGTGTGGAATCAGGGATGGAGCTGGATTGGTTGGAGACTGCCGTCCCCTCTCTCCTGGGATGGAAAGATCTCTGCAGCTGTGTCTTATGAGGGTGACAGAGGGGAATTCCACTCTTCTCTAACAGAGTTGGCCAATCCTGAGGCTCAACCACCAGCTTTTTGCACCTCCTAAGCCGTGGGGCCAATCAGTACGTGGCTTCCTGAAGGAGGGGCACAAACTGAAAATGTGATGGTTCTCAGTGCACAAGTCCTTAATGTCCAAAGGGAATGAACTCAAGCCCATAGTGGAGGCAGTGAACTCTGGGTGAACATGAGGAGTCCAGGCTAGGCTTTCCTGCATGCAGAGTAGTGTGTCAGACATGGAGGTCACAGAACAGGCAGATAGCAGAGGCATAACCCTATTCTTTGTCTGGTATTTTTGTGAGCCTAGACCCCAAAGGTTTTTGCAGGTTATTTTTGTTGTTTTCTTTTTGTGGAAGATTCTAAGTGTACTCAGTCTTTGATGTTGAGGTTAAAGTTGGATGTAGCTGAGTCTTCTAACAGTGCCCATGGGTGCTGGTGTTTACCACTCCCTCACTGCTATGATGAAATACCTAGCAGAAACAGCATGAAGAGTTGACTTCAGCTCCTTGCTTCACGGGTCTTAGTCCGTGCTTGCATGGCTCACACCAGGAGGCAGAAACAAAATGCCTGTTCTAAGCTGACTTTCTCTTTGTTCTTGACTCTGTTCGGGTACCCAGCCAATGGATGCTGCTTCCTGTGTTCAGGTTAGGTTAGCCCTCTTTGCCTCTCTGGAAAAGCCCTTACAGACACCCATGGGTGTGTCCTACCATCTCCTAGGTGATCATAAGTCCCATCATGTTGAACATGACTGACCATCTCAAAGACTTAGCTGTTTCTGGGACCACAAGCCTTGTTTATGAGTCTCTTGAGTGAAGCAACAGTCCTAAGGACTCCTCAGGAAGGAGGTTAGCAAGGTGAGCAAGTCGTGGAAGATACTGGTAATAAGAATACTAACTCCATTATGTACCTCTTCCTCATAAGCTTCTCACAGCCTGTCTACCAGGCCTGACCACCAAACCTGAGTGGGTTTCCAGTGAAGGAGAATGGTGGTCTTCTTATGTCTAGGCTTTGATGTCTTGTTCTGATGGACACTGTGACCACCTCTCCACTTCCAGCTCTTCCCTAGACCACTGCCCTGCAGGCTCCAGGGCTCAAGACAAAGACTCAGGCCTGCCAGTCGCAGAGCCCTGAGTCAGGTCTGTGTCTGTAGATGAGAGGTGACTGGAGGGTCACGGTCCCTATAGAATTGCTGACACTGAGCCCTGGCCCTACCCAAGCTATCCTGTGGGCGTCCACCTTGATAGATCTAAGACATGCCCTATCAGTTTCTAACAGAAAAGAAGATTGAGGCATTTGCCCCTCGGGAAAGGGGAATGGTGCTGTGATGAAGATGTTCTGATGCTCTCAGTGACTGCTTGCAGTTGGGGACTGATGATAGTACACCCAGGAGATGCAGGATGTGGCCAGCCTCCATGTGGAATGTCTCTGAATGGCATGGTACCCAATCATGGGATTTCCTACCGTGTGGTCCAGGTGCCAGGCCCAGCTTTAAGGATGCAGGCACCCTATTCAGTGAGGCCTGTGTGTTGGGAGTGGCATACTGACCAGCTCTCTGCTCTCTCCCACAGCACGAATTATCAAGACAAAGCAGTGGTGTGACATGCTCCCCTGCCTGGAGGGGGAAGGCTGCGACTTGTTAATCAACCGGTCAGGCTGGACTTGCACACAGCCCGGAGGGCGGATAAAGACCACCACGGTATGTGGCCCCTTTCCTTTCTTGTGGGCATGTTGGGGAGAAGTGAGCTGACACCACAGCCCATGATGGATGTCGTTTCTTTGGGATGAAACAGGGACAAGTGGCAGCTGGTAACTCCATTCTAGTCAGCTCCTCCTCACCCTCTGGCATTGGGTCCCAGAGAGGTTGTCCCTAGTCATTTTGTCTCTGGGTACACAGGGACTGTGCCACAGAACCACCTAGACTGATCAGCTAGGTTGGGCATCTCAGAAGAGAAGCTAGTACAATGCATATTGCTGGCACCGAGGCTGCTTGGTTTTTTTTTCTGTACCCTGACCTGAGGCCAAAAGGAATCCAGATTCAGGTTTAGGGAGGGGGCTACCTATGGCTCTGCTGCTGCCCTAGATATGATCTGGTGACTGCTAACAGACCCCAATTGCTCCCAAAACTTCAGCCCACTCATCCTATCGAGCAAGGCACACTAAACTCTTTCTGGAGGTCATAGCCAACTTGATCTCCAGAACCACTCTTTCCACAGATAGGCTGAATACAGAGGACTCTAGGATGCTCTGATTTTTGTTTTCCTTGTTGCCCATTCTTTGAAATTTCTGAGGTGTGATGGCTCCACATACTGCCTAGGCACTGCAGACAGTTATCCATATGTGATATGCAACTGAGAGGTGAAAAGTCTTTGGGCAAGACAGATGGGTAAGCCTCCTCGGGTTGGTGACTGTTCACTTAGCACTGGCTTCTTTGAGAACAAGGCTGAGACCTGTTTGCGGTCAGTGTGGGAACCTGTTAGGCTGAGTGACACAGAATCAAGCACACTTTGAAGAGTCTTAGGCTCTGAGAAGCCTCTAGAGATGTATGGAGGGGGGAAGCCACAGGTATAGGATGCTGCCCTATGTCTGCCTCTGCCCTGTGAGCCCCATCAGCCGTAACCATACAGAGGGATGCTTGAAGGCTTGCCCCGGGCCCCATAGTGGTCTCCTGTATAAGGCCTAGCCTCCCCAACTATACCCCAAGCTATTCAGCCACCTGGATATGTGCTACAATGGTGAAAACTGATGCCAGGAAAGGAGTTGTCTATCCATCGTGCCCCCATGATTCAGTGCAGAGTCACAGCAAGGCTAGATGTTCTTAACTCATGGCTTGTGTCCTTTTTAGGACCAGACATGGCCCTAGGATTGGTGTATTCCCCACTTTCTGGGTCACACTCGGAAGAGATGGGCAATTAAGGACATGTGTAATTGCAGTTGGACACCACAAAGGACTGAGTGGGTGTGAGGGACTCCTGAGCCCGCTTTACTTCCTCAGAAGCAAGAAGGGAGCTGTATAGCTCTGCAATGTAGTCTACATGGTGTCCTGGAGTCTGTAAAATAAGACCTGGCTCCTACTGGAACCTCTAGCCTAAGGTGATGTGTTTTTAAGCTGTCTAAAATGTTGGTTCTCAAGCCAGATCTAAAGAAACCACAATTAGCCAGGCAGTGGTAGCACACACCTTTAATCTCAGCACTTGGGAGGCAGAGGCAGGTGGATCTCTGTGAGTTTGAGCCCAGCCTGGTCAGCAGAGAGTTCCAGGACAGACTCCAAAGCTCCATAGAGAAACCCTGTCTCTAACAACACAATTAAAGTCTCTACTATATGATTGCATCATGGTCTCTTATAGAGTAAATTAGTAGCATAGGTTCCACGTGTCACCATAAATTGTGGAAGATTGTTTTTCCAAGATGTCAGTTGTCACATGTTATATTTAAAAGGCCTGGTGACCATGTAGTGGCTAGTAATTCCTTTCCAGTGTCACTCATCCCAGATAGAACCTTCTTCCTTCAACCAACACCCCTCTCCACTCTGCACCCAACTCTATGCCAACTCCAGCTATGCCAACTCTGCATCCAAGCACCACTGTGACACCCTAACCCTAGCACAGTGTCACTTGCTGATTACATTTCTCTTTGTGTCACCAGAGTGTGGGCTATTCACGGGCATCTCGCTGGGTCTGGGGATCCTATAGCCTGTCCCCTCATGGGGCCTCCTAAGTACGTGTGATAAATGGATCCATTGATTAGCTCAGCCCAGACCCCAGGCACATGCTGATGTTCGCATTTCTGAAATCACTGCTTCTCAAAAGCATGGGTCACCACCCCATTAGTGGGTCATGAAATTAATTTACTGGCTCATGATCAGCATGTAAAAGGAATAAGAAAGGTCATAAAAAATACTAGAATGCTTCTCCGGTCACCGGAACGAGTGCCACTTACAGCCTCATAAGCACAGTACTGCTGTGTGAGATGAGTGTCACTGTGGAAAGTGGGAAGTCCATGGCTCCGTTGACTCAGGAGACAAACGAGCCTCTGGGCTAGCTTTGTCGACTCTGGATTGCCCTTAGACTTTGCCTTGTGAGCATCCATCTGCATTGAGCCAGGTGACTAGTGAATGCTGAAGGTTCTCCTTGGGTGTGGAAGCGATACCCTTCCTTTACCCATCTACAATACATTGTTTTGAGAGATGGGGCAAGGGGTGGGATTCCCTTCCTCTTCTACAGCTCCCAGACTCCTGTTTTCCACTAGTCCCGACAGCAGGACTTCCATGGGACCTAAATGGAAAGGGCTAGAGGATCCCAGGTGGGGACTCTGGTCCCTCATAGTTGGCCAGCAATGGATCTCAGTGCAGATGTTAGCTGCACTGCACACTGCATATGTTAGTGGCGTTCAGGAATATTCTAGTCAGTGTTTACTCGGCATTTCTGTGATGTTTATGAATTGCAAGATGCTCAGTGGTGAGCCATACTGTTCTCTAAATCAGAATAAACCAGCTGGATTGGAATCCATTTTTCCCAATTAGCTATTAAGCATCACATTTTAATTCCATATGCATAAACACATGGTCGTGGGGGGTAGGGAGGCTTGGGGGAGGGCTTTCTGGGAGTCCTGCTCAAGAGTTAGCACTCCACAGAAGTGTGTGCCCCAGAGAACAGAGTCAATGATGTCCAGGTGCCTACTGGAAGAACATATGTGGGTGTGGATGTCTGGCCTCTGCACCCAATGTTTGGGGCCTCTATTACAGATGTAAAGTCCACTCAAGCAGTCAGTCTGAATGCCAATTTCTTTCAGCTTGCCTGCAATTAGCTGCTGACTTGAGCTGGGCAGCCTGTGCCTCGACCCACTGGGGTATCTGGAGGTCAAGAGCACCGAGAGCAGTCATATCACAAAAGAACACAAATGCAGATGGTCCTGCTTCTCAGCCATCCCAACAGCATCCTTCTACCATGCTTAGCATCTGTCCAGGGCAACCTTTCTTAAGGAGAGCTGGCTTGGAGCAGGGCGGGCCCTGGCCCCTTCTGGTGCACAGCCAGTTGTTCAGTGGGCTCTACCCATTCCACCTGGGACTCTGCCACTACAGCTTCCTGCCAAGTTGGAAGTAGGGAAAGAGCCGACCTCAGGAGCTGTTGCAGGCTGAGCTTGAGATCTTCATTATCGAATTCTCAAGGTTTTGTGGGTCTGGTGGCCATACCAAAACACTCAGAAAACTTCACTGGGCTCCTCCCAGGAATCAACATGGGTCCCTGAGCATGGCTAGTTGTGTGCCAATCTACCCATGTGCCTCGGTTCCCACTAGTGTCAGGGGTCACACAGGGCTCCACAGAAGAATGGAGCACCTCCAGGCTTCCCCGTATTGGAGCTACAATCCACAGAGGGCCTTTGTGGAAACTTACCAAATGCTAGTCTCAGCCCCCAGCTAAAAAGGACCAGACCCCAATGCTACATATTAGCCTTCTGGAGACCCCTGTGAGGAGACAGGGATGTGACAAAGAAAATAGTTTATTCCTGAAAGGACAAAGACAGCCACAGAGGAGATAAGTGCATGTGTCTAGGAGGGGACTAGTGGTGACTATAAGCTGAAACCCCAGGAAGCCTCAGACCCCACAGCTAGCACACTGATAAAGTGCTTGCCACAGAAGCATAAGGACCCAAGTTCTACCCCAAGCATCCACATAAAAAACTGGATGTGTTGGCATGCATTTGCAATTTCCAGCCCAAGGGAGGCAGAGGCAGTGTCTTGGGGTTACAGCTAGCCAGACTAGCCTGGTCAGCAAGTCCAAGGTCCCAGTGAGAGATTTTGTCTTAAAACAAACAAGGCAAATGGCACCTGAGGGGTGACAGAGAGGAGCAACCCCTCTCCCCGCAAGTGCACGCATGTACACACACACACACACACACACACACACACACACACACTTACAAAATTTGCAGAATTGGAAGATGCAGGTTTCCTATACATCCCAGGGATGAGAGTATAGAGAGTTCCATCCTGGAGCTGCCAGAGTGAGATATGAGGCCCTGGAAGATGTCGAAAAGAATCTAAACTTAAGAAGGATGAGATAAGTCCTACACTGTCCTGTTTTGACACAAGTTAGAATTATTTGGTCTAAAAGGGACTCTCAATTTAGAGAATGCCTTCCTAACTCTGTAGTGCATTTTCTTAGTTAGTGATTGATGTAGGAGGGTTCCGGCCTGTTATAGGCAGTGTGACTCCTGGTCATATGGCCCTAAGTGCTGTAAGAAAGCAGGCTGAGTAAGTCATGGGGAACAAGGCAGTAGTATCCTTCCTGCCTTGAGTTCCTGACCTCCTGGCCTGATTTCCTTCCGTGGTAGACTGTTTCCTGAAGTACAAGGGAAAATAAATCCTGTCCTTCCCAAGTTGCTTTTAGCCATGATGTTTATCGCAGCAATAGAAACCCTATTGAACGGGGGGGGGGGGGGATTGGAGGGGAGGAGAGAGAGATGCAGACCTCAGAAGGCAGTACTGTTCAGGGAACTGCTCAAGCAGAGACTGGCATCCATGTGCCCCCAGACCAGGTGTTGCAGGACACAGGTGCCATATGTGACTCTTGACCTCTAGTTCCCTAGCTGCCAGAATGTTCTATCAGTGTTTTCGGATAGAAGAGACCTCCTTAGTCCAGACAAGGTAGATCCTCAATGGGACAGCAGAATCCATGAGGCCAGAAAGGCAAGGCTGAGGACCTAGAACCCTCCCTGAGGACACAAAGGTACACAACTGGAAAAGGAGGTGGCATGTGAGACCATCTCAAGGGACACTTATCCCTGTGACAGCCTGGTAGCAGCTCCAAAGAGGGCACCTGTGTGCCTTACTGCATGTCACATGAGCAAGTGGAGTGGTTCATGGTGATGGGTTGCCTTCAGTGGACACTGGGCGTTCTTGTGGAGATTCTCCGAATCCCACAACAGGAGGGAAGTCAGTGAGCCCCCCCCATCATGCAGCTGACGTAATTGTGCTACATTGAGCTCCTCTCATTCTTAAACCTGCTTGGTTCCCAACATCCTTCGAGTCCTGATGCCAGGCCCAGTACCGTGAGGACCCAGCGAACCAACCCTTAGAATGCATATCAGGTCTCTTGTCCACCTTGCAGGATATTGGCACACCTAGGCCAAAGCTTAGAGCCTGCTGTCCCCTCCTCCAGTGTGATCAGAGGCAGCCCAGACCAGACACACAGGGCAGAAGAAAATACCACACAAGACAAAATACTTTCAGCAGGCAGACTGCCAAAAGGGAATGTCACAGAACAGAAGGAGGAGGAGAAAATCCTACTTGCGACCCTCAAGCAGGGATGGCCTCTCACCCAGCAGCCCCGCACCTCAGATCGATTTAGATGCTCTCTGGACGTGATGTCCTCACAAGGACAAAGCAGACTGGATTAAAAAGTGGTGTGAGCCTTGAGGCGGGCAGCACAGGAGCCCGTTGCCTGCACCCTAACCCGTCTTTGTTTGGCGCAAGTGATGAAAGACTAGAGTCATTACTTGGATCTGTACGCAGTCCATTCTCTGCTCCTCTGAGTCACCCTGTTCATCACCACGGTAATAGCCGGACATTTTAATAGATTCTGTGCGTAAACAAAAATGTATATGGCGGTGCTGCATCAAGTAGTATTGTAAGCTGAGGCATTCTTCATGCTCTCGGTGGATATGAGCCCAGAAACAAACAAAAAAAGAGATTGGTTTGACCAAGCTACATTATTTCTGTCGGCATTTTTCAGAAGGAGAGGCATTACTGCTGGTCCCTCT
This sequence comes from Dicrostonyx torquatus, assembly GCA_028555095.1. NCBI lineage: Eukaryota > Metazoa > Chordata > Mammalia > Rodentia > Cricetidae > Dicrostonyx > Dicrostonyx torquatus. The sequence continues at coordinate 547,465 of JAQHUG010000146.1, read as the reverse complement.
TTTCTGTAATTGGGCTGCATTCATCTCAATTTTCCTTAAAGCGTTTGTTCTTTGAATTGTTTTAAATACATAAGTAGCAAATGGTTGAGGCTGGGGAAACTAGCTCAGTGGGGTGTGGGAATTAGGGCCTGTCCTACAAGACAGGTGGGTGTGGGGTGAGCCCATTGCCACAGGAAGGGCATGTGACAGTGGCATGATAAGGGAGGTGACCAGTAGCTGTGCCAGCACTGAGCACGCCTGAAAGGTGGCACTAGAATGTCTAAGGGTTCCCATGAGATTAAAGATGAGGATTCAGGATCTGTTTAAGGTTGTGTTCCCAGAGTAGAGCCAGGGGAATTCAGTTCTTGTCCCTCTGAAACTGGGGACAAGACACATGCTCATCCTCTTTGTGTCTCCCCATCTGTCCCTTTCCCCATCTTTCGGGCACATTGGTTGTGTGTTGGAGGCTAAGGGTGTCGGTCTGAAGCACATGTTAAGCAGCTGTTGAAACCCTCACAGCTCT
>JAQHUG010000146.1:485619-539401 GCA_028555095.1 Dicrostonyx torquatus | reverse complement strand
AAAAAAAAAAAAAAAAAAAAAATGGGCCTGCAGTCACTGTCTTCAACTTCAAGTGTGACGTACCCACGCACACCCTGTGGTGAAGGAGTTGGACGGGCAGCTGGGTCTGGTCTACAGACTCTGCTTGACCAAACCCAGCTGCCCTGTTTACGAGGGGCGGGGGGGGGGGGAAGGATCAGTTGTGCTCACTCACATCTGATGATATAATTTCCATTAAGTTTCTGATGAAATTTTGGGGCTTTACAGATGGTTTTACTTTTTTTTTTTTCAATGTAGTTCAGTTAGGGGGCTGTGCAGGTCCTTGCCCTGCTACAGCAGACACATGATGCCAAAGTTGTCGTGGAGGCAGAGGTCACATGAGAGTCATACAAGAGCTCTGGTTCTGCCACTGGCCTAGATGACATGCGGTAAGAATCATGTTGACAAAGTCCCAGGCGCTTAATTAAAGTCTGGCAATGCTTAGCGCTTGTTACGATTGTCTCCTAACCCACAGAACAGACCATGTGGCCCTGAAATGGAGCTAAGCATTCCTAAGAGTTGGATCTGGGACATGTCAGCATTTCCGAGCACCAGCAGTTGTTGGGAGGATTGCCTTAGGATAGTGGGAAAAGAGCAAGTTGGATTCTTAACCACACGCCATGTCCTAGATGAAATTCCCTAGGGATTGCAGAATGGGATGAAAACAGAGCTGGCTGGTGAAGGCAAAGCGTGGATGAGCACTGAACCAAGTTCAGAAGGATGAAGAATGCTGCAAACTCAAGTAGTCATCAGAGACATTGCGGTTGGTTTTCTCTCCTTCCAGCTACCTCTGTAGCTTTCTAGAAGGTACGAGAATGTGTAAACTCATCCGTCTTCTGGAAGGCATATGGACAACTTTTATCTGGGTAATCAGAGAGAAGTGTTCAATGCACTTGGAACCCAGTGTTGCCTTTGCTCAGAAAAACGAGCCTAGAGTTGGCACAGGACCCTCAGTTCCACTCCTCGTGTCTTTCTATCCACAAAGAGAATTACCTGTCCACACATGTGCACATCTGTTCATCGTGATGTTGTTCAAACAGTCAGCAGCTGGAAATGGCCAAGTGTCCATCAGTGGCTAGTGGGTGAATAACTGTAACACTGCCCTCAGCTGTGAAGAGCAATGGGTGCTGCTGCTTGCTGCCATGCGGTACACTTTGCACGCTTCATACTATGTGAAAGAAGCCAAAACGGAGTCCTCACTGTACACCTCTGCTGCATCTGTAAAATGGCCCGTCTGAGAAGACCAAAATGATAGGAAAATGCCAGAAGCTTGTAGGGATGACGGCTGATGGCATGGTGTCTCATTGAGGAGACAAAAATTAAACTAAGCCAAACTGTGGTGGTGATTGCCCAAGCCCTGTGAATATACAAACACAACTCATGATTAAATATCATGAGATAGTTAGCACCATCTCAGTAAAACAGCTACAGTGGCCATATTGATGTTGTGTGTTCCACCTAGGGAGATTTGCCCAGCATCATCTCACTAGCCTGAACTCAGGAGCCCTTTCCTGATGGACTTCAGTGCTGTGGGACCATAACATCTTTTTGCTTCCTTGTGTCCTGCTCAGAACCTGAAATATAGCCGCAAAGAGGTAGCCTCACCTCCCCTAGTGGACATCCCAAATAGGAATGAGAGGGGACCTTGGAAAGTGTGCTGTTGGTGAACTACAGAAGAACAATGTCCATGCAGCTGTCAAAGTTAGGATCTGTTCCAGGAGAGTGATAAGAGTGGCAAAGCTGTGTCATGACTGGGGACAAAAGGATAAGAGGCCAAGTCACAATGTATGTCCTTCACTTGTCGATGTTCCTTGGGCCATCCCAGTGGTATCAAGGTGTGAATAGGTTGGAAGCTGGCCCAGCCCAGGGAGTGCCAGGTTACCTGAGGCATAAGATGAAGATAAGTCTGAACATAAGATAACATGACGTAAACTTAACATGAAGATAAGTGTGAACAGTGGATCACACCCAAGTCAAAGAAAGCACTGACCCATCCTCCTTCTCTATGGCTACTACTGAAGCTACAGCCTCACTCCATAGATAAGGTGGGACTATGCATGACAAAGTTGTGAGTGAAATGGCCTCAGCCTAGAGGATTAGGGACTGCCTCACCTTGAATGGCCTTCCTGTGGCCTCCAGGTCTCCTGAAACAGAGGAGAAAACCCACCTTCTCCCCTGCCCAGGATCCAGCGAGGCTGAGACTAATAAGAGGGTCAGTTGGTAGGTTATAGTGGCCTGATAACTCAAAACCACCTGCCCTGCCTACTGGGGAAACTGAGTTCCCTTTCTGATTGTTACAGAGGCAGGGGTTGTTATTTAGGAAGAGAGGTAGGGACTACACTAACGGCCTAGGGCATGGACTAACTGTCAACTCCTAAGCAGAGGAAGCAAGGCAGCCCAGCTGTCTAGCTCCTCTGTGAGTTGAGCTGTAGTTCCCCTGGTGAAGCGCACAGATCTCAGCTGCACAGTTCTTTGGGCTCAGCAAACTTATGGGGCCAAAGAGATCAGAAGACATTACCCCACACTCTCCATCCCCGGGGCTCACTGCTGGGCTGCAGGGTTTTACTCTTCACCCTGCGGCTCAAAATTCAAGAGAGCAAAGGTGAAACAGATACTTGCCCTTGAGTCCCTGTCTTCACTCTCTTGGGGGGTCTGTACCCCTCGAAGGCATCCAGAGCACCTCAGCTTCTAGCTCTGTCCCTTAAGGACCTTCTACTGTGGATCCTGTGGGGAGGAATGCCACCTCACCAGGGACCATCCTCACTGCTGATAGTCAATTAAGTGAGAAAGGAGGCTAAAGCTAGGGGTATGACAGTTTTATGTGCTCATGACTAACCTCATTCCAGCTTAAAATGTGTAAGAAGCTAGTTCTTCCTGGGCAGGATAAATTAGTTTTCTTTTGCTGCAAAATGAATTCACAGACTTAGCAACCCATTTTGGCATACCTCTGAGGTCAGGGGTCCCACTACTGACTATCTTCTCTAGCAGGTATACACTATAGCTGCATGCACACAGATATATGCTCCCTCCAACACGTACACATTCACACATAAAGCTCACCCATTTGTATGTGCTATATCACAGCTATACAATGCATACAACACAATCACATGCACACACAATGTACTATGTGCATACATGAACCATATGTGTATATATCCTATATGCAAGCACATACATGTACATGCCACTCCCACATGTACACACACATACACCATACCTGCTTTCATTCACAGATACATTCTCATATACGTACACATATAGCCTACACCATACATACATATACACTCACACATGCACATATTTGCCTGTTGACTGGTGTTTCTGTCTCACCAGGTCCCACAGCCATTTACTCCCAAATAAATACACTTCATTAATCATAAACTAATTGGCCTATTAGCTCATGCTTCTTATTAGTTCTTATAACTTATATTAGCCCATAGTTGTTGTCTGTGTTAGTCACATGGCTTGGTACCTTTTTTCAGCGAGGCAGTCACATCTTACTTTGTGTCTGGCTTCCTCTGTGTCTGGGTGAAACTTCCCTCTTCCTAGAATTCTCGTTGCCTCACCTCTACTTCCTCCTGGTCACCCTGCCTATACTTCCTGCCTGGCTACTAGCCAATCAGTGTTTATTTAGAATACAAGTGACAAGGTACAGACCATTGTCCTACAGCATTTGCCAGTATTTTTTCTGTAGGTCAGCTAGCTGGGAAACTTTTGTCATTACAGGCTCTTAGCCACTGGTAGGTGAGTTAGGTGTGGAAGCAGGTCATGTGCCGAAGTTCAGTCAGATCTACAGCAGTTATGAGGGGCGAGTGAACACCTATCATTTTCACTTGCTTTTCGTCTTCACATTGAGAGTTAGTTACCCTGAGGAGACTCTCAATGTGGCATCTTGACCTTTTCACACCCAAGTGGTGTGAGAATTTCCCTTGAGGATATATAGTCTTCCTCCAGGGTCTCCTTTACCACCAGCCTTTTTAAAAGCAGGCCACCCCTTGAATGAGGACCAGGCCTGCATCCTGCTCATAGTGATGGAGAATTGTGCTGGTGCCTGTCCTTCCCAAGAAACATGTTATGGCCAGCCTGGCAGCTGACCTGAAAGTGGGGTACAATAAAAAGAGCCATCAGCCATGACTACCTGGCACTTCTGAGAACTGCCCCACATTACAACCCAGCTTCTAGAAATTTCTAGGAATGTTTCCATGAGAATAGATGCCAAGAAATATAAATAATAAATTCAAAATGGATTTTTAATTGTTTTTCTTGAGCTATATGTCTTTCTCTACTCCTCTCCCTTCCTCTCACCTCCCCTTTTACCCTCTCCCATGATCCCAATTCTCCCAATTTACTCAGGAGATCTTATCTTTTTCTACTTCCCATGTAGATTAGATCTATGTATGTCTCTCTTAGGGTCCTCTTTGTTATCGGCTTATCTCTGGGATTGTAAATTGTAGACTAGATTTTCTTTACTTTATGTCTAAAGGCCACTTATCAGTGAGTACAGATTATATTTGTTTTTCTGGGTCTGGATTACCTCACTCAATATGATGTTTTCTAAATCCATCCATTTGCCCACAAATTTCAAGATGTCATTATTTTTTTCACTGTGTAGTACTCCATTGTGTAAATGTGCCACATTTTCCTTATCCTCTGTTCAATAAAGGGGCATTTAGTTTGTTTCCAGGTTCTGGCTATGACAAATAATGCTTTTATGAACATAGTTGAGCACATATCCTTGTGGTACAATTGAGCATCCTTTGGTTACATACCCAAAAGTGGTATTGCTGGGTTTTGAGGTAGGTTGTATCCTAATTTTCTGAGAAATCACCATACTGATATCCAAAGAGGCTGTATAAGCTTGCATTCCCACCAGCAATGGAGGAGTGTTCGTTTTACTCTACATCCTCTCCAGCATAAGTTGTCATCAGTGTTTTTTATCTTAGCCATTCTGACAGGTGTAAGATGGAATCTCAGAGTTGCTTTGATTTGCATTTCTCTGGTGGCTAAAGATGTTGAGCATTTCCTTAAGTGTTCTTCAGCCATTTTAGATTTCTTTGTTCTCTGATTAGGTCTGTACCCCATTTTTTATTGGATTATTTGTTTTGGTGATCAATTTCTTGAGTTCTTTGTATATTGTGGAGATCAGCCCTCTGTCCAATGTAGGATTGGTGAAGATCTTTTCCTATTCTGTAGGCTGCCATCTTATTGATCATGTCCTTTTCTTTACAGCAGTTTTTCAGTTTCAGGAGGTCCCACTTAATAATTTTTTCTCTCAGTGTCTGTGCTACTTGGGTTATATTTAGAGGGTGGTCTCCTGTGCCAAAGCATTCAAGTGTATTTCCCACTTTCTCTTCTATAAGGTTCAGTGTGGTTGGTTTATGTTGAGGTCTTTAATCCATTTGGACTTGAGTTTTGTGCATGGTGATAGATATGGATCTATTTTTATTCTTCTACATGTTGATATCTAGTTATACCATTACCACTTGTTAAATATGCTTTCCTTTTCCCATTTTATATTTTTTGCTTCTTTGTCAAAAATCAGATGTTGATTGATGTGTGGATTGATATCCAGGTCTTTGCTTCTGTTCCATTGTATTTGCTATCTGTTTTTATGCCAATATCATGTTTTCAGTACTGTAGCTCTGTAGTAGAGTGTGAAGTCAGGGATTGTGATGCCTCCAGAAGCTCCTTTATTGCCCAGGATTGTTTTGGCTATCCTGGGTTTTTTACTTTTCCATATCAAGTTGAGTACTAGTCTTTTGAGGTCTGTGAAGAATTTTGCTGGGATTTTGATGGGCATTGCATTGAATCTGTAGATTGCTTTTGGTAAGACTGCCATTTTTACTATGTTAATTCTACCTACCCAATAGCATGAAAGATCTTTCCATTTTCTGGTGTTTTCTTCAATTTCTTTCTTCAAAGTTCTTGTCATACAGGTCTTCCACTTGTTTGGTTAGAATTACTCCAAGATATTTTATGTTTTCTGGCTGTTGTGAAGGGTGATGTTTCTCTGATTTCTATCTCAGCCCATTTATCATCTGTGGAAAGGGGGCTACTAATTTTTTTGAGTTAATCTTGTATCCTGATACATTACTGAAGCTGTTTATGAGTTGTAGAAGTTCCTTGGTAGAATTTTTGGGATCCCTTATGTAAACTATTACATCATCAGCAAATAGTGAGAGTTTTACTTCTTTTCTGATTTGTATCCCCTTGGTCTCCTTTTGTGGTCTTATTGTTCTAGCTAGGACCTCAAGAACTATATTGAATAAATATGGAGAGAGTGGACAACCTTGTCTTGATCCTGATTTCAGTGGGATCGCTTTGAGTTTCTCTCCATTTAGTTTGATGTTGATTGTTGACTTGCTGTATATTTCCTTTATTATGTTTAGGTATGTTCCTTGCATTCCTGCTTTCTCCAAGACCTTTATCATGAAGAGATGTTATATTTTGTTGAAGGCTTTTTCAGCATCTAAAGAGATGATCATGTGATGTTTTTTCAGTTTGTTCATTTGGTGGATTACATTGACAGATAACATCTCTGGGATGAAGCTGACTTGAACATGGTGGATGATTTTTCTGATATATTCTCGGATTTGGTTTGCCAGTATTTTGTTGAGTATTTTTGTGTTAATGTTCATGAGAGAGATTGGTCTATAATTTTCTTTCTTAGTAATGTCTTTGTGTGGTTTGGGTATCAGGGTAATTGCAACCTCATAAAAAGAGTTTGGCAATGTTCCTTCTGTTTCTATTGTGTGGAACAATTTGAGGAGTATTGGTACTAGGTCTTCTTTGAAAGTCTTGTAAAATTCTGTGCTGAAACATCTGGTCCTGCACTTTTTTTGGTTGGGAAACTTCTGGTGACTGTTTTTATTTCTTTAGCAGTTTTAGGTCTGTTTAATTTGCTTTTCTGGTCTTGGTTTAATTTTGCTAAGTAATATTTATCCAGAAAATTGTCCATTTCTTTTAAGTTTTGCAATTTTGTGAAGTACAGGTTTTTATAGTATGATCTAATGATTCTCTGGATTTCCTCTGTGTCTGTAGTTATATCCCACTTTTCATTTCTGCTTTTGTTTATTTAGGTATTCTCTCTCTGCCTTTTGGTTAGTTTGGACAAAGGTTTGTTTATTTTGTTGATTTTCTCGAAGAACCAACTCTTTGCTTCATTGATTATTTGTGTTGTTTCTGTTTCTATTTTTTTTATTATTTCCTATTGTCTAGTACTCCTGAGTGAGTTGCTTCTTAAAAATCCCACACTAGAGAATTAACAGAACACCTGAAAACTCAAAATGGATTTTAAAGCATTGAAGGCAGAACTGTAAGTACCCTGTATTCAGATGCAGTTAGAACTCAAGCTGATGTTAAAGAGGACCTAAGTTATTTAACTCACCAGTGTATGTACACATGCTGCTTAAAGCAATGATGCAGCTGGTTCTCCCTGTAATAGTTAAGTTGGGGACAGTGCACATAGAGCTCAGAGGATCCCAACATCTCGTCCATGGAGTTCTCTGCCTCGTGGTATAGAAGGGCTGCCTGGTTCTTGCTTCTCTACTCTCCGTCTAGCCTAGGTTGAGTAGTACATGTATCCAGCCACAGTGTCCTTCAGCAGCCAGTGACACACTCCACAGCTGTGACTGGGCAGACCTGTGCCTCAGCCCCTCTAGTCATATCTACCTTCCTCGCAGCTCAGGTTCTGGGTGGCTAGCTGTTGCAGGTTAAGGAGGATCTAGGGAAGAAGCATGTCGTTCTATCCATCTTCCTGAGTGTGTCCTGGGCTGCTTCTCATGACCTGGCCCTACCTGTACTTATTCTGTCTCTGCCTTTGTATGAGGGTCAGGTACTCTAAACTGTCACTGTGTTCTCTGCTCTGGGTTGGGGCTAGTCACCTGGGATTGCAGGCCCACCTGCCTTTTCTTAACTGCCTCTGTGGGTCTGCTTGGAGGTGGGCTGAGGACCTAAAGGAGCTGATTCTTTACAGTCCCGCCCATGTCCTCTGTGTGGGTAGAGGGTGGTCTCCCATCCTTCTTCTGCCTCTTAATCAGCCCAGCAAGAAGTTCACTTCACCTGCCATCTCCCCTAACTAAGAAGGATCAATATAAGCTGATCAAAGGGAATCTTGGGAACTAGAAAAGGGTCAGGGGATCCCATGACGGCAGCAAGGAGAATAGGGAATGACTGGTGCTGTACACAATGGAGATTAGGACCTGGTTGTTCAGGGCCTGCTATGTGGTAGACAGTCTTCAGGGCTCTTAGAGGATAGGGGAACCCCTGGGTGTTGTGATGGCCTCTAATTTTTCAAGGCAGACTGTCCACTGGGCTTCATTGTGGAAGTTAGCAGAGGTACTTGTATCCAGTCTCAGCCAATCACAGCCCTTGCCTATAGTCAAGATAGTACACAGAGACTCTGGAATGGTGGATGCTAATCTAATCCAGTAGTGACACCCCAAACCATCTTAGATGCCAGTGCCTGTAGCACCTGAGTCCTGCCTGCTTTTGAGGGGTTCATATGATGACAGTGTGGGAGCCCCCTTGGGCACAGGTAGGTGGCCACTAACCTCAAAAGCTTAACTTGTTTACAGCTCTAAGTGCAAAGCTCTAAGATGAGGGCGTGCACTAAGCCAGCTCCCTCCATAGCCTCCATAGAAGACTCCTTCTGCCTTGCCAAGTCTCTGGTGCTACCAACATTCCTTGCCTCGTGATTGCACCAATTCAGTCTCCGCCTCTGTCTCCATGTGGCTGTTTCTAACTGTGCTGTTTCCGTGTTCAAACCTCAAATCCTGCCCTTGTAACAACACCAGACATTAGATTGTCATCCTCCATAATTCAGTGGGACTCTATCTTGCTTTGATTACATCTGCTAGAATCAAGGTCAAGGTAGACAGGTCATCCCATCTACCATCCAGGGTACCAAGAGTAATTGAGCACAGTCTCTGCTCCCAGTCACAGAGGCACGAGAGCCAAGTGACATGCACAGGACTTCAGCTTTTCTCCAAGACTAGCTGCACATGCAGGTCCCTCCCGCTGAGAAGAGAGTCTGCCTCCACTCCTTTCTGGTTCCCTCCTTGTTAAGGAGTTTGTTTATGGAAGATCAATAAATATTTGATGGAAGGATGAATAACTGTGGGCAGATTCTTCAGGCAAGCCCAAGGCTTTCCTCTGAGCCTCCTACGAGTCCTGAATAGAGCCTGGGTCCCAGTGGGCTCTGGACTGCTTCAGTGATCACACCTCATTTTGATTAGTTTGGGGAGACATTGCTTGCAAATTTTAACAGGGCTGCTGTTTGCCGCTGGGCAGTTTGAAGGCACAGGTCTATACTGGGCTCTGTTTGCCCAGCTCTCATCTTTGGCTGTTGGCAAGGGCTATTCCAATATAAGCCTTAGTCTCTGACACTTCCTGAGTGAGGAACTTTGTTTCCTGGAGGTGGGTACTGGTCCTCAGGTAGCAGAGTGGTGTTGCTTACCTCAGGTGTCCACTGGACTGAAAATGAGGCCAACGATGGTGTAGCTCCACCTTTGGAAATGAAATTGCAGATCCCAGGAGTGAGAGCCAGGCACCTAGGCTAGTGCCTTTCCTGAGGCCTGCAGTTGCTTCTGCTACTGTGTCTTAGGGAATTCACATTTAGGTAGCCTTAAGCAAAGGCCCTCTGCAAACAGAACCCAGCTTAACTAAACTAAGTAGCTCACACAGCTGCTGTCTGAAGGTGCAGATCTGATGATTCTGCCCCACAAACCATGTCCTGCTGTCTTCTTAACCAGTCTGGAGGGGCAGGAGGTAGTTCTGCTGTGTTCATGGAACCATCGTCAGCCAGACAGGGGATCCTGGATGCCTTGAACCTGAGTACAAGTGACTCCATATTCAGCCTCGTCAATGTGCAGGTTCATTATACAGGAACACATCTTTGTCGTCTTCAGTGACCCATCAGGCCCTTCATCCAGCTACCAGCATGCTATCAAAGTGAACATGGTACTTATTGTTTCAGGGCTCAACCCTGTGTGTTGACTGCAGAAATGACCCAGTGCCTTTGAATGAACCCCATTTCCATTCTCAGCAGATATGTCCTATTGCTTTGAAGTCAGGCAGTACCTGTTGCCATGTGTCCTTCAGTCCACCACAGTCACTAAGAGTGCTGAGCTGAAGTCTACAGGAGGCCAGAGTGACCTTGTGACTGCTTTGTGGCTCTGTTACCCAGAGCTCATAGTCAGACTCTGGCCCCAGAAGTGTGTCTGGGCACCAGCACTGTAGGAAGAAGTGATGCAGAGAAGTGCCACCTGAATTGCTGGTTACTCCTGGTAGCATCTCACTCTGGCCTTTCTCCCCTGGGTGAAATGAGCAGGGCAGGTTGCAGGCTGGCCTTCCTGGTACTCATCCCTTAGGGTGTCCTTTGTGACCCAGTGTGTGTTCTCAGGAGCTGAGTCACTGTGGTGGGTGTAGGACTCCCTGGATGGTGCATTCTGGAAGCAGGCAGACATGTCTCCTGGAGAAAATAGTCTTGTTCCAGCTGACAGCTGCCCCCTCCCAGATGTGAATAACTTGCAGGCAAAACTGAGAGTGGAAACCACTTAGCCATGAAAGTTTGAAGGCTGGACGTACCACTAACTGCCCCAGAACTGTAGGGATAGCCAGAGCAGAGACACCCCACCCCAGAATGTCAGGGGGAATCAGAGATACCCAAGGATCAAAACATTCCAGAATGTCAACTATTCTCTTTTTCATCATAGGTTGCCACCTTCTGCCAATCTCTTCATTGGTAAACACTAACTCATGATGTAGCTATGTTTGAACCTGGGGAAACTGAGATAGAAGGAGGCAAATTTTAGGAATAAACCAGATGTTCAAAAAACAATATGCATCACAGCACTGGGCCTAGAAGATAGATTCTGCCCTGGGAAGGGGCTAGCCTTAGTCCCTCCTGTGTGACAAAGTAGCCCAGCATAAGAACAAAGCAGGAGAGATGCACAGCAGACTGGGAAAGTCATGAAAATGTGTCCTGGTTCTCATCTCTAAAACATGATGGTTACCATGATGTTGGGGCATAAAGTCGTAGACTCAAGATAAGCTAAAAGTTGCTGGGCTGAAGAAAGACAGGCCATGAACATGATACCAGAGGACCAGACCCTCTGCTGCTGCTCAGACCTGGCCAGATGGGCTCTACCATCCAAACATAAACAAACGACCTGAGCAGGGAAGGGCCCTGAACTTCCTGACTCCACTCCTTGGGTGCCTGGAGTTAACCTACCTTAATCCATGTTTCCAGTGTTTTATGGTTGTCATGATTTAAAAGCATATGGCTACTATACCCATAAATCATAATTTAAATTTATGATTTTAAATTAAACCACAGACTATGGCTGCCCTCTGTGGATCTGTGACTTGACAGTTGTGAGGCCCTGGCTCCTTGCGAGTTCTATTTTCCTGCAGGAAATGGAACAATCTGGAAAAGAAAGGACATTGCTGGGCACAAGCTACTGCCAAGTACCACTCATACTTCCTGATTTTCCCAGGGTCTTCCTGGGGGTCTTCCACTGTCCAGGAGGCAGACATATCATCACCACAGTGTCACATGAAACTCTTAATAAGAATAGCACAAGTCACGCCAGATGGAACAGAAAGGTTGTTTCTGAATGATACTTTGCTGTTTCCAGATTGAAGGCAAACCTTGCTGTCCACCTTAAAGAGGTGTTCAGCCACAACATCCTCACTGGTACCCAGGTCATAGAAGTACCCAAGTCATGCCCTTTGATGTGAGCCATATCCATACCTCACCATACTACTGTCTGTCACTCAGAATGGAGCTGTGCACAATCCTGCGTGAGTGGGTTATTCCAAGCCAACAGCCTCAAGGATTCTTTAGGGTTATTCTTGGAGTCATTCTGACCAGTGCTCAGTCTGAGAAGCCAGAACAGCCAAATACAGGGAAGTCAACAAACTACACCTTTGAGGTAGACATGACTAAACCAGAATAGTCTCTGCAGGTGGGAGCATGGGATCACCACCCTGTCTAGGCCAGTCACTGAGGGAAGTCTCATGAATCTTGGACCTGGGACTCCAATAGCTGATGCCAAATTAGCTTAAACATGGGTACATAGTACAGAACAGCAGTGCCAGCCCCAGAATCCCACAGTGCTCCTCATTAAGAAGGCATGAGGTTAGGCTTGTGCCTATTAAACTTGTCGACTTGACACAACCTAGAATGACCTGGGAAGTCTCAGTGATAGACCATTTATACTGGGTAGGCTTGTGGCCGTGTCTGCAGGGGTATTGTATCAAGAAGGGAGTTGATGTGGAAAGATCCAATCTACTGTGGGCAGCACCATTCCCTAGGCAAGGAGCCCTGAACTCTATGAGGTTAAGTTGAGCTGAGTACAGCAAATGGGCACCAGGCACTCATTTCTTTTTCTCTTCATTTGGATGTCATGGGACCCACTGCCCCAAGTGCCTGCTTTGATGTCCCTGAAGTAATGAACTGTGTGACCTGGAACTGTAAGCTGAAAGAGCGTGCTTTCTCCTGACATTGCTTTTTGTCAGGATCCTTTATCCCAATGACATAATGAGATTGGGAGAGGGCTCACCTCAGCTGACAAGTTTTACCTCCAAGGCAAGTTCTGTTCTCATCTGGGTACTGACTAAGCCCCAGCCTTGTGGGCAGCTGAGAACTCAGCAGGACAACAGTGGCAGCATCCTATGAGCTGTAGGCAGCACACAGTGGAGTTCAGGATACGGACACAGAGATCACCCCTCTGTCTGGAGTGTTCCCACAGCATCAGGGAGACACTCAGTACCACCACTGGTTTAGTGACAGGTCAGACCTCCGAGAGAGAGGGCATTGTAGGCACAGTGAACAGTCACCTATCTGGGAGGTGAGTTCCCGAGTCACGCCAGGCCTCCTGGTAGGTTTCCTCCTTGAGTTTTGAGTTCAACTTACAGGCTTTGTCGGGACTGCTTCAGCCATTGGTGGGGTAGGTAGCAGGGAGAAAAGGCCTCTGTAGTGCCCTTCTTGAGGATGGAGCAGAAAGCAAGGCCAGGTAGGGTAGGACCATAGTACTGGCAGTGAGCAGGAGATAGGACTGAAGTCATGTGATACTTACAGGACATGTATAGATCACCTTGAGCCTTATGACATGTCCAATAGGACCCCAACAAGCCTGGAGACCCTGGAAAGTCTGTTGTGCCCTGGTGTTAGCCGAGTGGGAAGTTGGTGTCTGTTATGGCCCAAACCCAACATGTGGTGCTCAGGTAAATGAAGAAGGATGTCATGTGGAGCCAGGAAGGCTTCCCATGCATCCCCTAGGTCTATCCTCAGAATACCATGTAGACATGGTGGTTCCTAAGGGATAGAAAAAGGCATGTGTGCAGGTGGGAATTTGTTTCAGCATGGCACTATGCCAAGGCTTGGGTGTGTTGGTGACCCCACCATTCATTACTTGTTGGGTCAGGTACTTATAAGTCACAGCCATGGATGGGACAGTGCCAGGACTTCCCCTAGCCGTGGAATTTGTGCCACAGTGTGTTCCCATCATACTGCAGATGATTCTCTAGGGCCCTGTGGACTCTGCCATCATCTCAATCCCCTCTGGACCTTGCTGTATTCCTCGGGGCTACAGCACTCAATGCATGGGTTCTACATGAAAGGCCCGGGGGGAACCAGTGATCAGTCACCATCACTGATCAGGTCATCAGGTGGCCACAAGTTACCGTCTGGGACTGTCACTCACTGTCTGCTAAGTTTTGCTGTAAATGGAGACTCTGCTTTCATTTCCCAGCCACCCAGACCCAAATAATCACACAGCAACTGTATTAATTACAACACTGTTTGGCCTATTAGCTCAGGTTTCTTATTAACTAACTCTTACGTCTTAAATTAACCCATTTCTATTAATCTGTGTATTGCCACAAGGTTGTGGTTTGCCAGTAAGGTTCTGGCATTCTTCTCCTTTGGCAGCTACATGTCATCTTCTGACTCCGCCTTATTTCTTCCTGCATTCATTTAGTTTTCCTGCCTCCCTATATTCTGCCCTGCCATAGACCAAAGCAGAGCCTTTATTAACCAATAATAATAAAATATATTCATAACATACAGAGGGGAATCCCACATCACTTTGCCATATGCCTACCTCTTTCTTCTATGGTCTGTCCCTGAGCACAGCCTCTGGAAACACCATAATCCTCATTCAGTGTCTCACATCAGGAGAGTATTGAGAGATGCAGGTGCCTGAAGGATGCCATTCCAGGTCTGACTGCAGGCCAGCCTACTATGGCTCCTGGTGTCTATACCAAGCAGAAGGATGCTGGGCTGCCACCTGCTTTTCCTCCACACAGTTTGGGCTCTGAGGCAGGTTTCTCTGTACTGTGTGGGCAGGACATTTTGTCTCAGGTCTAGCTGAAAAAGACAGATCTTGGATCATGCTGACTCATTAGATAGGACTTGTAGCTACTCATAGAGTATCTGGGGACATCCAGGACTTGAAAGGGACAGTGCTCAGCTGGACAACTGGGAAGAGGAGCATGAGGTCAGGGTGAGTGGGAAGTGATGTAGTCAAAGGTCTAGGGCTCTAGAAGGGGAGATTTGTAACCAGCTCTGGGCATGCCTGGTTATACAAGTCAGTTATCATGGGCACACACATGGAACACAGATGGCATACTGCTGAAATGGCAACTGTGACAGTCAGCAACATTTGAGTCACAGACACTTGGGGCTGTGGGATATGGCCAGCCATAAATCTTTGGCTTTTGGGCCCTCTGGCTGGCCTCCCCCAACAAAGACTGATGTTGGAAATCCATCATAGCCTGGAATGCATGAGCCCAGTAAGGCTTGTGGGTCCTTCTTTTGTGGACACATAGGTGTGCAGACCAGGCTGCTCTCCCAGAATCTTGTCCAATTACCCCACCCTCCACTCAATCCCAGAGTGGTTTGGGGGCAGCTAAGAAGAGACCTATTCCAAATGTCCCGGCCTGGGGGTCAGGCCCTACAGTGGTCATTCTGTAATGTTAGATCATGTGTGGACATGGATTTCGAATCTTTGTCATACTGCTTCTGTTGCCTTAGGCAACTGTGGCATTGACGTCCAAGCTGGGAGCTAGAGACACCATGAACGATCCAGCACTGGTCTCATCCAGTAGCCACTGAGGAGCAGCAGTCCTCAGTGTCCCTGTGTCAAGCGTGCACATAATGACCCTTGTCAGAATTAGAGTCACGTCCCTGGAGGAGTTTACAACACCTACCTACCACCCCCAAGCTCTCTCCAGAGGTCTTTGGCATCCCCTTATTCTACCCTCAAGGCCTGGAAAGGGACGTGTGATTCACAGTGCCTGTTTTGGTGGTTAGGTATTCCAGAAGATTCCAGAGTTGGGTGCCAAAGAGGTTACTGCAGGAGGAAATCTGTAGAATGAGTCCTCGCTGTGCTGTGGATGGAAGAAGGATTAGTGAAGACCTCTAGGAAGGAGCTTTGGAATCCACCCGAGAAATCCCAGCACTCCACACTCAGAGGCTGTGACAAGGAAGTTCAACCTGGGCTGTCAAGATTCTGTCTAAAGGAACAAATGAAGGAAGAGGGAGGAAGGTCTAGCCTTTGTCTAATGTGATATAAATAAAAGCAAAAGATGATGGATTATTGGCCTACAGTAACTGTGCTAGGGAGCCACAGGTGCATTAAGTAGGAGAAGCGAAGCTCAGTGGCACACCCACAAAGGACAGGCATACCCAATGGCCAGAAAACGTTTCTGGCGAATTACTACTACCGTCAACCACAAAAAGAAAGCGGAAAGGGAACCAAACAAAATGCTGCTCTGCCGCTTGTCAAACTAAATGTAACATGTGGACCCTCACCTCGCTTCATAAAAAATAAAATAAAATAAAAAGCACTGGAGGCCCAGGATCAAGAGCAGGACTTTTTATTCTAAGGCTCTGAAAAGTCAGGCATCAGCACAGAGTGTCAGGCATGCTGATTAAGCATAGACACTTTTTATATTGCTAATGCAGAATTCTTCGTTCCTTCCCCCACTGGCTCCGAAATCAGGAGGGTTAAGTCTTACATGTCATCTAGGCCTTTCCTTCTGCTACTTGGGTTTATATTTCTCTCTCTTGTATTTTAATATTAATGTCTGTCTGTGTGTATGTCTACACGCCATGAGTATGCAGTGCCCATGATGACCAGCAGAGGGTATTAGAGCTGCCATGCGGGTGTTAGGAAGCAAATCCTGGTTCTCTGGAAGAGCAGCCAGTGCTCTAACCACTGAGACATTCCTCCAGTCTATGTTTATATATTCCTTTTTTGAATTAGTATTTGTTCTTGGAGAGTTTCAAGCAATTTTTTAAATCATATTCATGGCTTAAAACATTCATGGATTCATGTCTGATTTGTAAAATAATTTTTATCAATTCTTAACCAAAATTTTAATTTTTATTTATCTTTTAAGTTAACAATAAAGTAATGGATTTCATGAGAGCATTTTTCATGCTTATGTGTCATTATACTTCAGCACAGTAAAACCAATAGATGACAGATCTGTAGCCAATATTCCGTTAAGTGAGACAACTGAGAGCAAGAAATAACGTCTCTGCTCGATAAGTGTGTGACATCTTGGCTACAATAGTGTATTAGTGACAAGGCCCTCCAGGCAAAGTGCACTTCCATGCCTAGAGTGTCCAGTGGCAACTGTCCTAACTTGAGCTGTGTAAGAGAGGCTGGGACAGGGTCCTGTCACCATGAGGCTGAGACCACAATAACTAGCCTCAAGAAGATCTGGGTGATCCCCTGCACCTGGAGCCAACCCCGCTGAGATGCCCTCAAACGCTAGCCCCAGAACTGTGAGCTGCGGAGCTGCTGTCGTGCGAGATATCCTCGTGCAGCCATCATGACTGCAGACCGGGGCAAACTCAGAAGTAGGAGCTCAGCATGGAGTGGCCAGCAGGAATAGCCTGCTGGCTGGGTGGGAGGCCACCTGTGAGCTATGTCCCAGCAGGTCCATGCTTGGGGACGGTCTCACTGACCATTGAGTGACCTGGCGTAGTGAACCCTGCTCTGTGACCCTGGCACCTCGGGGCAGGGTTTGGGAGGGAGAGGACAGCCAAGAGCTTCTGTGCTTCTGAAAAGGGTCACTCCAGCCAGCCATACAGTGTCAGGCAGAAAACTTTGGGTGTAGGGAGAGGGAGCACATGGGGCTAAGCATGTCCTGCTTGGTCTCTCACCATGAAGAATCTTCATGGTGCTGGAAGATAGGAGGGGTTTATAGTGGAACAAGATGGGCATGAACAAAAACCAGCTAGGGTGTGTGTGTGTGTGTGTGTGTGTGTGTGTGTGTGTGTGTGTGTGTGTGTGTAGCACAGATGGAGTAATACTAAGACTTTCCACATTGTTCCTTTCTAGAAAGAGCAGAGGCTATTGCTACAGAACAGTGGTGGGAGAGCGGCCCCCAGAACACATCTAGAAAGAGTGAATTTTTGATAATTCAACAATATCTTTTTCTTCCAAGGAAATGTCACCAGATAACAAATGTGTGTGGCTTCAGCTGTTGGTTTTTCCTGTGTTTGCAGACAACCCCCATCATCCTATCATATCTAACAATCACCTTCCAAAATGTGCCGCAGACACAAACCACAGACCCATTCCAGTTCCGTACGACAGTAGGGGAGGGGGTAAACATCCCTGTAGCCCACACCAAGTCTGCCAAGCCACAGAGA
This sequence comes from Dicrostonyx torquatus, assembly GCA_028555095.1. Taxonomy (NCBI): domain Eukaryota; kingdom Metazoa; phylum Chordata; class Mammalia; order Rodentia; family Cricetidae; genus Dicrostonyx; species Dicrostonyx torquatus. Next base: position 521,706 of record JAQHUG010000146.1, on the reverse strand, counting down.
CAGGCAGGAGGCTGTGGTCTTAGTCAACCTCTGGTAACTCTGGTGTGAATGCTGTGTGAGCTGTTCTTAGCATGCACTGTCGAGGGATATTGATAAGAACAATCTGAGCTATTCAGATGCAATTGCCCCTGTGTGTTTGGTAAGTATATCAGGATACAAAGAAGCTGCTACACCTATAAACTTGCCCAGTCGATGGAGTGTGGCTGCCACCAACAATCCATGGTCTCCCTGAAGCTATGGCATGTGGCCTAGACCTCACTCTATATAAACCGTGAGGGTTTGTCCATGTTGGAAGGATCCCATGCTCTGGAATTAGTCCCAGGACACTTCCTCAGAGTGACAGAACTGGGGTTGTTAGTAGGGGTGTTAGAGTTCATAGCTGGAGTGCTGGCAACCCCGACAAGCAAGGCCCATCATCCATACTAATACAATAGAGACCAGCCTTGGTGAAAAGCAGAAGAAGCAGATTTATTCTACTCGGACCCACTGGGAGGAGCAATCAGAGGTCCGGTGGTCCCTCAGTCTGTAGGATACTGAAGAAATTCAGGCACAGAGGGTAGAGGGTGTATGTGTAACTGAAAAGTCTTGGTCAAGGTGTGGTCCCGCCCATTGTTGGCCCATCCTTGTCTCAGCTCAAGTCTCTCCTGCAAGGTGCTCTGCTAAGTTGTCAGAATTGTGTGAGCGCTCTTCCTGGGAGACAAGCCTCTCTGTGGCTGACACCAGCCTTTCAGCTTGACCTTCTGTCACCTTGGGACTCCTAGAGATGTTTTATTGTCCATTGTCTTGGTCTGGTTGCTGAAAGGTGGGGGAAGGGTGTGTCTCCTCTCCTCCGACAGCTGTTAAAGGGTCCAGAGGGGAAGTGCACTGCCTCCTGGGCCAGCATGGGGTGAGTGCTAAGTACCACCCACTCTTGGGAAACCAAGTGAACCTAGACCAGCTGGGGAGCTTACAGAGGTTCCTCTCGGTCCCCAGCAGAGGGCAGCCTCCCCTGGAACACTGACAGGATGGTGCTTCTGGGGCATAATCTTAGGCAGAGTGACCCCCCTGCCCACCATGCACCATCATCCAGGTCTGCAATCTTAGTCAACTTCTGGAAGATGATTAACTTGCCCACGACGGGCTAGAGGGGAGGTATATGTGTCAGAGACTGTGCCAGAAACATGACTGAGTGGTTTCATTATAAGGCTGACTGCAGTGTGTCTTTGCTCTTCAGGTCTCCTGACAGTCGCAGGCCCTGCGGTGCCCCTGGGAGTGGCCGTGGCTCCCTGGAGATTCTACACCTCAGCCACAGTCCTCCATCCCGCGTGGACACCTCCTGTACTCCACATACCCACAGTTTCCCAGAGGCCTAACCAGGACAGCCCAATTCCTCGTAGCTCTGAGCTCAAGTCTGTCCAGCTGAACCCAAGAGGCCGGGACTCAGACCCACAGGTCAGGGGTGGTGCCAGGAATCAGCAATACCTGGTGTGTGGAGCCTGGCTGCACCCACCCTCCCTAGCCACTTGCTCCCTGGAGTTGGAGGACAAGAACAAGGAGGCTGCAGCCCAGCCAGCTGAGCCACAACGCAAGGTCCGGGGACTGTCGGGTGCAGAAGCCACCACTTCCTGTGTTCCAGACTGTCTGAATCACTTTTATTTTCTTATACTTTCAGTATACTCAATAGACCAAAGAGCAAATCTATTTTAACGTGGACGTGTCCCTGCTGCCAAGAGTTCCCGGGTTTGATTGTGGGGCGGGGGAGGGCACAGTGGCAGACATGCTGGTGGCCCAGGCAGCATGGAGAGGGCATCCGCGGCCAAGACCCCCGCCCCGCGAACACTGCAGCGTACTCTAGGAGGATGGCTTTGCCCAGAAGGACACCACTGTGGGGCAGCTGCAGGACCCAGCCGGGGCGTGGCCAGAGACGGCCCCCAGCGGACAGCAGGGGCCCCGGACACAGACCCTCTGCCCCTGTGCTTAGACCAACTCTGTCGTACTAAAATCACTTTCTGTTTTAACCAGTTAGACATGCCTCTTCCACAGCTCCATTTTTGATAGTTGGATAATCCACCATTTGACAAGAGCATGCTGGGTCTCCCGTGACTGCTATCTCATCTGATACACCATTTAGCTCCAGAAAGCAAATTAAAGAAAACTGAAGTAACCCTGTTTGAAAGAGATCATTAAATGTATTTTGCAAAAGCCTAAAGTTATATATTTAACAGTTTTTATATGTTGTATATTTGTAGAAAATCCTATTTAACATTTGATGGCAGGTCTGACCATCCCAAGAGTTGTGGCCAGGCCCCCCTGTCATCCTGGAGACTCCGGGGTGGCCATGGAGGACCTCAGTGCAGGCATGGAGGGGCCAAGCTGTGGGTGAGGTGCAGAGGACCTTGCCCATGCTAGGAAACTATGACTCTCTTTGCTTTGGTTTGGTCTGTTAGCTCACCACCCCCTGTGAGTCTGTGTGTTGGTAAACATTGCCTGTAGAATATTTTGGTCATGCCTTCTCTGATGGATTTCAGTCCCTCTCTCTTAAGCCCCTTTACCATCCATAGATCTTGAGTCCATGTTCGGCTAACTTGCCCTTCCCTAGTAAATGGCCCCCTTTGTTCTCAGAGGTCCTCAGCCTCCGCACCAGGAGGCTAAGACAGCAGGGCTGGAGGGGGACAGAGGAACTGGGGAAGAGTCACTTTCTTTGGTTGCCCTACCCTGTGGTGCCAGAGGCCAGCAGATAAGGGACAACCACAGTCCCCATTCATCTTCCTGAGTTCTTCTAAAAGTATACTACCTACACGTCCAATTAACATGACTATCATGCTAGTAATATGCTACTAAAGGAAAAAGCAAAAAAATAAAAATGTATTTAACTCCAGTATATAGATGCCGTTCCAGCAACCATAGGCTAAAGATAGGAAAGAAAGCCCATTTCTGTGAGACGCATTTCAGTATCCACGTGTCCTCCCTTCATTCATGCAGAGAGATGAGCATCCTGGGCAGAGCGACGAGGCTGAGATGAGGGATTCTCATCAGAGGAGGTGGCCAGACATGGCCACTGTCTGCACGGTGCCAGGCTCTGGTGGCCTGTGTCGCAGGGGGGAAGCAGGCCAGGAGGTCTCATCTCACCTCTGAACCTCAACATACATTCCACCTCCCCTCGGCCATTTCTTTTGCAGGCTAGCATAGACACCTCCATCCGAGGGCAGAGACCGGGAGATTTAAGATGTTGCAGCATATTTTCCCCTTGTTTTACAGTATCCAATTTTGTGTTGATTCAGCTAAATTATGAAAATAAAGAAAAAAAGTCCTTTGATAAGCATGGCTTTTGTTCCCTGGCCGTGGTGTCCTGGGAGAGGGGAATAGTCGGTTTGGCTGGTGGGGACAGAAGGTGGGCACCATGCCCCGGGTCCTTCCTGATCACCACACCTGAGGCTGACACTCTCACCAGCTCTCTGGGAGTTGCATGCCAACAATTTCCAGGGCTTGTGCAGTGGGCTCTGAAGCCATCCCTGGTTCAGAGGTTGTACCCAGAGTTTCTATACTATATTCCATACCCATGGGATGAACCCTTGAGCCTCCCAGACACACCATAGGGTTCTCTGCTTATTAAAGACAATCATCTGCTTTATTTCATCCCTGTGGGCCAGAAACATCCCAGGTGACCTGAGGAAAGATGAGCTGTCATATGTATCTGCCTGTCTCCCAGTTCCTGTGGGCCAGAATGGCCAGGACACAGGGGAGTCCTGTTCCCCAAAAGACTTCCTTTTCACAGAAATCTGCTCCAGCCTCCAAAAAGCAGTCCTTGGAGATGAGGCCTAGAATCGCCACACAGTGCCACTTGCCAGCTCCTTGTGACAAATACCAACCCTGAATAGTTGTGGCAGCTGGGTGGGATACGATGCTCTGATATTCTGTGCTGTGTTCCAGAGAGACTCCCATCTTCGTCAAAGCCACAGAGGTAGGTAGACAAGACCATTCTGTCTTTAGGGATCTGGCTTGTGCTGGGGTTGAGGAAGTAGTACAGGGCAGCTTGCCTTAGCCTACGAAGGCCCCAACCAAACCCTGCCCCTTCTCATGTGAAGTCTGGATGCCCAAGCCAGGAAGAATTGGCCTAGGCTAGGGCACCGTCCGACTACTCCCCAGTGGTACATTGTGGTAAGCTACCCTGGAGTATGACAGTCAGAACATAGTCAGTCTGAGACAGTAGGACCAATTCCAGGGTCCCCTCCTCCATCCTCTAATCACATGTATGACATTATTCTCAGGGAGATGTCTTTTCACCCCAGATAGGGAATGGGCAATAGACTAAAGCAATAACTCCCAAAGTCCTACTTGCTGTATCAATGAGTTTACTGGAGTTGCAGGATATGGGACAGGAGTTGCTGACAGGTGCATAGTGAACTCCAAGGCAGTTACTTCACAAAAACCCCACCTAACTCATGAAGAGGGAGCTCCCTGCATGATTTGTAGGCAACTCAAAAGACGAGTCTCTTCTCGGCATCTTTATGGCTTACACAACCTTCAGGGGGGAGGTTTTTGTGACCGATAAGCTTAAAGGATTTTTTTTTTAGACTTGTGGATTGTGTACTTCCTGAGTCTTAAGGAGCTTACCCCAGGTTGGAATGTTTCAGTTATGATAAATTGGCATACACCACTGCCCTAAGGAGTCATCATAGGAGAGATGCAGGAGTCTGGCACTGAGAGGAAGATCAGCTCCCTCTCCAGCACAACTGGGGCTGGTTTGCGCGCTGTGTAACAAGCAGCCCTTCCTCCCAAAACTGGCCACCAGAGGGCATGAGGAGTTTTCTTTGAGTGAGGAGCTAATATAGGCCTGTGGAAACATTCCATTCAGGAAACTTCCCGGGCAAGCAGGCTCTCCGGAGTCTGGTAAGGACTGGAAGTCTATCCCTGGCCCAGAGGCACTGAATTAGGTAGGGGTGCACTTCTCCTGAGTAAGGGCATGGCATATACAGGCTTCTGTTGTCTCTGGGGAGAGAGCCAGCCTTGCTGCTGGCACTTGGGCCCTGTGGTCAGTCAGTAGCCTTTGTTTTCCCCTCCCACCTATAAAATCATCCTGGGTGCTTTCCTTCCCTCCTCATGATGCCCTCCAGGCCCCTGGGGGTTGACAGCGGCCCCTCCACATGTGAGCGAACACCTCTATAAGGTTCTGTACAAACCAGATGCCACCTGACAGAAGAGAATTCAGGGACAAGACTTCACCTCTCTTTTCTCCTCTCTGCAGATGCAAGCCCACTCCAGGACAGCTCTGCTCCAGAGCTGATGCAGTTTCCAAAGCCATGAGACATCACGATCCCTCTGGGCCTGGCCACCATGGCAGCCAGGTCAGCTGTCCAGTGGGCAGGTCTTTCATACCTCCGGCCAGGCCCCTGCCGGGTAGATAGATACATAGTAGCAGAGCCATTCAGGCCTAGTCTGATGCCACTTGATTGTATTTTCTATAGATGGTCTGGGAAGTCATGCTTTCTCCCTGAGCCTCAGTTTACCCATTAGAGGAATGACAGGACTTTGGAGAGGCTTTCTGGACCAAGAGCATGCTTCAGTGTTGGGAACCACAGCCCAAGCACTACATCACCTTCCTTCTCCCCTTTGGGGACCTTCTGAGCATCAATGCCTATATCAGAACCGTATTCTCGACAGCGACCCAGGACAAAATGCTCTGAGCCTTATCTCCAGTACCACATTCTAGGGATCAGTTGAGTTTCGCCCCACATTATGGCAGGTAGGCACACCTATGAAGCCATGGACCCATGCAGTGGGAAATTCATCAGGCAGTGCTTGTGCTCAGAGATGTAGCCTGGTGGTATTCTGACAGCAGGAGGTGCTACTCTGGATATACCTAGAGTTCCAGGACCCAGAGCCAGTGGGAGAAGGTGGTGGGAAGAAGTCAGGTGAGCGTGTGAGCATTGGTGACAGTGGCCGACACCAGCATCAGAATGCAGGTGCTTGGGGCTAACAGAGACTGTGTCAGAGTGTGTATGCACACATGCTCATCTTCACCGTCACTGAAAATATGAAGCATTTTCTGATCTGGAGTCCTAAAAGGGTCCCTGTGGTGTTGCCCACCTCACTGAACACCAAGATGGTGATCAGAGGTGTCCCTTGAAGGTAGGAGATAGCTGAGGAAAAATGACCTAAGGTGACAGCTACTGTTACCCAGAGAGAGCTTTGCTCCCATTTCCCTGCTGTGTCTGAGTTTTCCCTGCCTCCTGCTAGACACGACATTTAGACAGAAAGCACATGGAGATCTTGCCTGAGCTGCCCCTCAGCTTGAGAGGTGGGTAGACATACAGGGCTTGTTTCTCACAAAACTGTCCCTAGCATGGAGAGACCCCAGATCTTGGTGGAATCCAGTATCTCACCTGACAGGAAGAGATGGGCTTCTGTCCTTCAATCGGCAAGGTAATGGATAGATTCTTCCTACCTGTCTGAGCTGATTGTGGCTATTCCCCAGCAAGGCCAGCCAAGGGTTGAGCAGCAACTGGGAAAGGCGGGTAGGGAAGGGTAGAATGGGCTTCAAGAGGCGTGGTCGTGCATGCCATCTTTCAAGGATGAAGGGTCATCTGTGTTGCTCCACAGGAAAACCAGTAACTCAGATCTCAGGACAGTGACCCATTGTTGCCCTAACATATATCCAGCCCTCCCCATTTCAGGGTCTGCCTCAGCTCCTGTCCCTCTTTGCTTACCCAGCTCAGCCTGCATACCAGTCAACTCCCCAACGATGTGTGTGTGGGAAGGGGTGCAGGATTCAGTCCCTCCTCACTACTGGCCAGGTGCCTGCCGTGGAGACAGGACATTGCCCAAGATCCAGTCTACTCTTTGTGCTCCCTCAAACCTGGGGTAACTGTCATGGTTTCATCTCCTCAGAGCTCCTACGTGCTGGCTCCTTGCAGTGAGGGCTCATCTCATTCTGTGGCCTCAGGCACTTTCATCCAGAAGTCAACACCTCTGGGACATGCTGCATCCTAAATATATTTCATTTCTTTGTTTGTGCCTGAAGTCATGGAATTACTCTGAAATAATAACCACATTTGTTTTCTGCTTTTAAGAATATCATTCGTTTATTCCCTCCACCAACGCTTCAGGGGAGGAATTTGTCCCCATCACTGGTCGTGGGTAGCCATTGGCCCCATGAAGCTGGGGCGGCCTTTGGTGGCTCAACTGAAACTCGCGTCTCTCTTCCTTGGGCTTTTCTCTGATAAAACTCTCTTCCTGAACAACATCAAGCAGAAGAGCCAATCTCTGTCTAAGGCACAGCACAGTCCTGCGTCATAGAGGCCAGTGACTCTAACGGGGGACATGGCCCTTGGCTTCGGAAGTGAGTATTAAGGAGAACCTGTTTGGATTCCCATTAATCAAGACAAGAAAGGAAATGTTTCCTCAAGACCCTGGTGGCAGGAGCCCAGACCAGAGAGACACACAGAGAACCTCAGCTAAACTCCACTCGCAGCAGATGACAAGGCCTTTTAGCCACTGAGCTGAGGGGACTGAGCAGAATGGAGAGGACACATAGGGACAATGAATTACATTTCCTGTAGGAGGCAGGACACAGGCACAGATACCCATGTCAGGGAAAGCAGAGCTTATCAGCGGTGTGGGGGTCCCCAACTACACAGAACTCTGGGGCGTGGACACGCAGTAGCACAAGTTTCCTTGTGGACAAGAGGAGACCCCAAGAATGAACAAAGCACGATCAAGGAATACCTCTGTCGTGAGTCTTCTTTGGACACAGCATGGAGCCTCTGAGAGCTCCCCAGTCACCATCCTGAGCAGTAGAGAGAAGAATGCTCGGAGAAGTGAGGGAACTCACATGGCAGGAGGAAGTCACAGCTCTTCTTGAATGACACCACTCTGTGATTCCCAGGGCACAGGGGTGTGGAAGAGAGAGATGGAGACAGACACTCTGGAAAGCTGCCATCCTATATGACTCTAGTTTGTGTCAAGCTGACAAAAAACTAGCCATCACAGGCAGACTCTCTGGTATGGTAAGACAGGCCATCCTGGCACAGCCAGTGCCAGTCAGTGCAGTTTGGGTATAGAACTCATCAGCCCACTATGGAGTCAATTCTCCAGGAAGGAAGAGCTGCAAGGAAGAGAGCCTGCCTTAGAGTTCTGACCATGACACTGTGGACAGCGGACCTGTGCCACCCAGTGGGACCTGTAGTGATCTTATTCCAGGACCATGCCCAATTTTCCTATACCTCGGGGAAATTGCAAACCCCATTTGATGGCAAAATGGTACAGGGTGGAAATGAGACTGTCATGCTTCCAATAATAAGTATTCCCATTGGCTCCATGAGCCCCAAATGATCTTTGTGAGAGAAAGCAAATGCCACTGCACTCCCTATCAGTGGATCACCAGTGGCAGCGGCTGATAGCTGTGGTGACCTGAGTCACCAGGTCACTGCTATACTCTTTCATCTGCATGATCCTACTACCAGCAGACAGGTTTGCACAGACACATACGTAGACATATACATGCACATTAATGCACAGGTATGCAATGCAAATGTATGCATGCATGTACCCAAATGTACACACACATACACACACACACACACACACACACACACACACAGAGTGCTGTCAGTGGCAGTGGGTGTGTTGATTTGTCAGACTGTGGTTGTCACCTTAAGAACCCTTCACTGTAAATCTTGTGTTTGGACAGAACATAAAACAAGTCACAAAGAAGCTACCATGAGCAGGATAAGGGAGACCTCCAGAGCAGAGATTAGGACAGCCCCACTGCACATATCCTGTGCCCCAAGTGCACAATACTACAAGAAAAGCAAGGAACACAGTAGAAAGCCCCTTACCCCTAGGACCCAGTTAGCCAAAGTCATGAGCAACCAGCCAGCCAGGTCCGTGCTCAATCTGCTGATCCTGGGGATGGCTGTGTATATTTGACATCCCATGGCCCAACAGCAACAGTATACCTTGAAAGTTCTGATGGGGAGAAAAATCAAAACTTCCTGAAACATGATTAATAAAACTCAGTGATAGAAATTGGGGTTCAACCTGAAGATCCAAAAAGCAAAGCAGCCAGCTACTGGCTCTTACCTCAACCTCAGTCCAAAATGGCGATCCTGCCTCCAGAAATCTCAGAATGAGACTTCATGTGAGAACTGTCTCTTCTCGTTTTATAATCTTCTCTAGAGCTGGGATTAAATGTGTGCACCCCTGGGATTAAAGGCATGCACTGTCTGGTTTCCATGGCAAACTAGTGTGGCTACTGGGATTAAGGGTGTGTGTTACCACTACCTGGTCTATAAAGCTGACCAGTGGGTTTTTTTTACTCTCTGTTCTTCAGGCAAGCTTTATTTATTAAAATACAAATGAAATGCCAATACAACTTCTTAATTTAATAGTATAGATCTGGTAAAGTTATACCTGTAAATGAATGTGAAATGGAGATACTTAGAGATGGAGAAAATGTACTCCCCCCAGATGCTCACCTCAGAAAACCTCAAAAGGAAGGTGCAGAAAAGAAATCTTCTGACCCCAGGAGAATGCTGGAGCCTGGGGAATAAAGAGGGATCAGCTGACCATGGAGACCCAGAGGGAAGATGAAGAGGCCAGGGGTGATTCCCCCTACAGGTGACAATTGAAGAGTCTAAACACAGCTATGCATGGAAAACACTGGGAAGCAAAAAAGGCAGGAATTGAGCAAAGTGGGCTCTGAAAGGATGCCTTTTCTGAAGGGATGCCTTTCTGTCTCCTGAGGACCACAGGTTTGCAGCTGCTTGCCTGAGGCTGCTCCTTAGAACCCCACCTGCTGTGAAAGCCACAACCCTGCCAGCAGAGGGGCAACAGTTCCCTGAACAACAGAACAACTGAAAAGGTGAACAGGACATTTGTAAGCTTGGCCCATGAGTGGGTTGAGAGTTGCAAGCTGAGAGAAACTTCCTTGCTGACTACTAATGACATGCATGCATGGGAGGCCCACAGAAGAAGGCAGAAAGAGCACAGGAAATGATAGGTTATATTTGCAAGAATCCTGTGTCCCTTGCCAAGCTTGCTCTACCACCCATGCCTTCCTAATGTTGAAGAAGGAAGATTCTGCCTTGGAGAAGGCATCAGCATTTGAAAAGGCAGAAGCAAGCATCCAGAGGGTGGGTGAGCCTCAAATTTAAGGATGAGCTCTGGCCAAATACCCTTAGCAAAGCCAAAGATATTTCAGAGTGCCCACGACATGTGAGTGAGCTTCCTCACACCATTTGTTAGACAAATGCAAAGACACTGAAAACTGGAGAGCCAGGTGGAGGGCTCAAGTGATAAAGTACCTGATATACAAGCATGAGGACCTGAGTTTAGATCACCAGCAACCATGTTAAAAAAAAAAAAAACAACTGGTGAAGTAGCACATGCCTGTAATACCAGTAGTGAGGAGGCAGAGGCAGGAGGATTCCTGGGGCTTTCTGGTCAACCAATCTGGCCATGTTATTGAGCTTTAGGTTCAGTGAGAGACTCTGTCTCAGAAAATGAGATGGAAAGTAACCGAGGAAGACACCCAACATTGGCTTCTGGCCCCTATGTACACACACACACACCCCTGTGCAATCACACAAACATGTAGATACCAACCAAAACAAAGGAAACTGGCTGGCACTCAGGAAAAGACCCAAGCATAGAAGCCAACCAGAGACAGCCTTTTGTTGGCTTTGGCAAATGTTTCAGAGTTATATCAGTGTAGATTATTCATATATATAGACATTATAAATAAGTCCACATGATTAAGAGAGAAGATGGTATTGATGAATGAATTTCAACAGAGAAATATATATATATATATATATATATATGAGATAGTTGTTCAAGAGGTGAAAAATACAATATCAGAAAAGAAATGGAAATAATTACCAGATGGCTCAAGAGCAGATTGAAGGGACCAGAAGAGAACCAGTGAACCTACGACAGATCAATAAAAATGGCTTCATCTGAGAAACTGATAGAAAAATGATTGAAGAAAAATTTGAAAGTTTCAGAGACCTTTGGGCCCACACCGAGCAGTCCAACCTGTAATCAGAACTCCAGAAAGTATAGTATGGGGGAAAAATATTAAAGAAATCAGGGCTCAAGTCTTCCAGCCTTAGGCAGAAGAGTAACAGACAGATCTATTCAGAGCCACTCCCAAATAAGGGGGAAAATCAGAAAACTAAGCTAGGTAAGAGAGAGCATCAAAGATGAAGATGAAGATAAATTCTTGAAAACAGCAAGAAAAAATGACACATTTCATAGATGGGCAATGGTGAGATTAATGGGTCTACATCCAAAGTGCAGGAGGCCAGAGATACTAAGACTTAGTGAGAGTGATGACAAAGAAAAATACCTGTCAGCCAAAAGGTATAGCCAGAAAAATTAATCTTCAAAAATAGAGATGAAACAAAAGCCTTTCCAGAAAAACAGAGCTGATAAAATCATGGCCAGAGGGTCCCTACTGAAAGAGATGCTGAAGTATTAAATATGCATGTATGTGTATGCACCATCTCTTAATTTATTTAGAATATGCATGACCATTTAAAATAAAAAATCATATTATTATGTATGTTCTTGGGTTTAAAGGGTTTAGAAAGTCTATATTATATATGTATATTAAGCAAAAGATTGGCGACAGAATAGAAAATGATGGTTTTAGAATTTATTATTTTCAGAAATAATTTAATTTTAACCTTAGATTGACATGACATACTGTGATCTGTAGCATTATAAAATAACTCCAAAAATTACATTTGACATCAGAATTGAATCAACAAGCTTGAAATGTTTTATGACCACGAAGAAGACAGAAAGGAATGAGACAAGAGGAATAGGATGGCACGGTGTGAAAGAAATAGAGGTGCACATATGTCCAATTGATCGATAAACTAGTAAATCCAATAAACACGACAAAGAGGCTTAAAAGACTGTGTGGAAACCTAGGTTCTTCCAACCTAAGAAAAAATCTAAATAGAGGGAATAATTAAGACACAGATGCCATGAAAGGACAGGAGGGATAGACGTGAGATTAAAGGTTTAATTGGGATGGGGGATTGGAATGAGGAAAGGGTAGCAGGTGGGTTAGTCGTGACTAAGTATACATAAAGAAGCTCTATGGAAGTCTGCTAACTTGAAAGTAATTTATATATATATATATATATATATATATATACACGTTTGTATATTGGGAAAAAAAGGAGTTTGAGAGGACAGGAGAGGACAATACTGCTCTCAGACAACACGTGTTATTAAATGAAAATATCAATGTCAGACATAGGATAAATCCCTATGATTCATTCATTAAGGTAGCCCCGGAGGCACCCAAAACAACATAGACTATTGCTGTTGCTCTTGGGTGCGCACCACAACTACATGGTAAGACTCCACTACTCCAAATACAGCTCACTTTGGATGCAGGACACAGAAAACTCCATCTCACATTGACTAGGAAACTGCCTCCCTACTGGTTAGCTTTCACAGTGCCAGAAGGTTCTTTGCAGGCTGCTGGAGGAGAAAAGACATCAATTTCTTACCCATTTACTTGACTGGACCATTACCATTACCATTACTGGACCCTGCATGCTATAACACTGCCCCACTAGCAACATGTGCCCATTTGTGCAATAGTGGCACGATGCTTAGGGGGCTAACCAAGTGCTTTCTGACCGGATATGAAGTATGCTCCCCAGGAGGGATTTCATGCTTGATACTGTAAGCCTTGTCAAAAGCTTAGGACTAGGGAGAGAGCACAGGCCCTGTGATGGTGTGGCGGGAACCTACTGTCATTATTTCACTGAGCAATCATGCCGTCAAAGTGCATTCTAAACATGTATGTTTGCACCTGCAGATTTTCATTGCTCTCAGCTTTGGACAGAGGAGGTCTGGTTTGTTTACTTATGGCTTTTGTTTGTTTGTTTTTGCAGTGGGTAACAACCAAAGTGGGGATTAGTAAGTGGTCAAAGTGCTGAGGATAACAGCTCTAAGTACGTAGCTGTGCATGGACCTGCAGAAAGAATAAGAGTTAGCAGATGGACAGGGCAGCGGTGAAATGCCAACTTCTGGTGATGCATGGCTATGCACTCAGGAACTGTCACCTTCACAAGTCTAGCATGAGGTCAACCAAGGCATGACAGGGGTAGAGGAGAGGTTTCAAACTGAGGGATAACGTTAGATGATGGCAGATGATGAAGGAGAAGGCTCAGTCTGCTTTGTGGAGATGGCCCCTGATAAGCCTCTCATTCCCTATTGGATGGTCACACACCCATATGTAGAGAGATAGCTCCCATTAATAGCATGTTATATATAACTAAGGATATTATTAGTAATAAAAAGTAAAATAAAATAGAAAGCACGAGGCTGGGACGGAAATGGGAGACACTCTAGGGGTTGGAGGAAGATAACGATAGATGGACATGGCCAGCATATAGTATATAAATGTATGAAATTTTTGAAGAAAAAATATTATGAAAAATAAAACATTTAAAATTAATTGTCACAAACTGCGATTTTTAAAAGAGAAAGATGAGCTTTACCTTTATACAGCGAATATATTAAAACATTTGCATTTAAATGACAAAAACATAATTTATTAAAAACTATGCATGAAAGTGAAAGGAGGGAAAAGAGATGTCACAGAATTGGAAATAGAAAGTGACTAGGGATGGCTATTCCTGTATCAGAAAAGCTGACTTCAAAACAAAAACCATGAAACAGGACAAAGGTCACCACACAGTGATGCAGGAATTCGTTGGATGAGAAGATCTAGTAGCTGTGAATGTACCCAAGGCAGGAACATCAATCTTGTGAGAGACAGAAGGAGCAAACAGCTTTAGCGTGGTGACAGGAAGATCTCTAGCACCCCATTCCCATTGGTGGATAGACCGTGTAGACAGAAAATTAACCAAAAAACACCAGAGCCAAATTGACTGTAGAGCAGTGGGCCTGGCACATGTGTGTGAGACAATGTGTTCAAGGCCCACAGAGCACATTCTTTTCAGGGGCATGTGGAACAGCCCTTCCATCATAAGCCACACGTTAAGCCACAGAACAAGCCTCAAACATCCAAGAAATAAAAATCATATCATATATCATTTCTGACAACAGTAGAATAAGCCTAAATCAGCAACATAAGAGAATTTAGGAATTACACAAACAGGAATAGACTGGCAAACGTCATTGAATGAACCCTGGGTCATTGACTGAATCAAAGGGAAATTAAGCAACAACAACGAAAAAGACTTAACAGAATTCGATTGTTGTTGTTGGTTATGGGTTGTTGCCTATTTGTTTGGTGTTGCTCATTTGATTGATGCATATGTTGGTCATTTGATAATAGTTTTCTCTGTGTAGTTCGGACAGTCTTGGGATCAGCTGGGTAGTGAGTAAAAGTGACAGAACTAGTTGAAGCCCGTTCTATAATGTCAGCACTACCTTGGTACCAAAAGCAGAAAAGTCACACAACAAAAGGACCGCTATACGCAGCAACCCTGATGATCATACATGTAAATGCTTATAGCTAAATTCTAGCTACCAAGTTCAGCAACACACCAGAAATGCCATCTGTCATAATCCTGCTAGATTTACCCTGGATATGCAAGGATGGTTTCATGTATCCAAACCAATGGATGTAATTCATCATATTAGCAGAATGAGTGATAAGAATCACACAATCATATCAATAGATGTTCTTTTAAAAAAGCATTTGATAACATTTAGCATTCCTTCATGATTTAAAGATAACTGGGCAAATTAGGTATAGAAGAATTGTGGCTTAATGATGAAGGATAAATGTGTCAAACAAACCACCACCACCATCATACTGAAAGCTGAAAACATGCATCCAAAGCTGGAACCAGGATGAGGCTGTCTACCACCAGTGCACTTACTCCGCAGGGCACTAAGACTAATCCAGAACATCTAGGTGAGTGTGATAAACCAAAGGCATGCAAGTAGGAAGGGAGTCAAATTACCCTTGTTTGCAGATATTAGGATTCTGTGTACATAAAAACCTAAAGACTCTATTTAAGTGTGATTAAAAATTGCACCTTGGCCTTTGGGGATAAGATCAAGTATAAAAGACACCTTGAATTGACAATGAGTTCAGGAAAGTTGGGGGATTCAAATTCAACATTCAAATATCAGTAACATATGTAATGAATTTACTGAAAAAAAAACCATGAAATAAAATCGCTTTAATAGTTTAATAGAAAAAAATACCTAGGTTAAGTTGTTAAAGAAGTGAAAGTTCTCTTCAATGCTAGATACTAAACATTGATTAAGGTGACAAAAAATAAAAATAAAATAAAAAGACACATCAAAAGGAAGATGTGCCCTGTTCATGGGTGGAAAAAAATCATGTTAAAATGCTCAGACTACTCAAAGTGACTTAGAGAGTCTTTAAAACTCCCATTGAATAGCAATAACACTCTTCATGGAACTGTAAAAAAGCAATCTTAAAATTCGTATAGCAGTACAGAAGATCCTGAATAGCTAAGGCAATCTTGAACAAAATGACAGAGTACCGGCAGATGGCCCCTCACCCATGACTATATGGCACAAATGTGACTCGGTGAGTTATTTGAAAAAGGACATGGAATTGGGAGGGTGTGGGGAGGTGGGATTTGGATCTAGGAGGAACTGAGTGAGGGATAGGGGTAGATATGATCAAACTATATAGTATACATGCATGGAATTCTCAAAGAACTAATAAAATTATTATATTGAAAACTGTAAAGCTGTAGACGTCAAGACATACTACAGAGTGCAGTAACCAAAGAGTAACATATAGGCACAACACGCAGTGCAGTGGGGCTGAATAGAGGACCAAGAAATCAACCCTTGTACCTACAGCCAACTGGTTCATCACCAAAGAACAACGTGCAGAGAAGACTACCTCTGTAAGGATTTGTTTTTATTTTATATGTGTGGGTGTTTTTCCTACATGCGCCCCTATGTAGACATATGTGCAGTGTCCAGAGAGGCCAGAAGAGGGCGTTGGGTCTCCTGGAACTGGAGTTAGATGTTAAAGGTTGGGGAAAATGATTCTTCCAATAATGAACTAATATGAAGAATTTGTAAGGATATTTTTAGAGCTTTCAAACAAGCATCTCTTAAAGAAAGGAAAATGATGAACAGATGGGAAAGAAAGTCAGTATTATCAGCCATGGAGAAAGGCAAATTAGGACTCATGGGTGAATGGCCAGTATCTGAAAGACCAAAGGAAGAAAAGAAATGATGTCAAGTGTGTGGAGAAAGAGGAACCTGAATATGTGGCTGGCAGATACAAACGAGTCCAGAAAATACGGGAGGCTGGGAAGGGTCAAGGAGGGAATGCTGTGAGTTTGGATTATGGGAACTGTGATGGCGAATCTTGGTTGTTAACTTGACATACTTAGATAGAGGGAAACCCCAAATAAGCAATTGACTCCCTCAGATTGGCCTGTAAGTATGTCCATGGGACATTTTTCTTGATTCCTAACTGAGATGGGTGGAAGAACCCAGACACTGAGCAAGCCGAGGGGGACAAGTCAGGCAACAGTGTTCCTTCATGGCCTTTGCTTCAGTTCCAAGCCCACTTGGGTTCCTGCCCTGATGGATTACAACCTATAATACACCTTTTCCTCCCCAAGCTACTGTCGGTCATGGTGTTTATCACAGCAACAGAAATCAAACCAGGACAGGAAGCAAACAGTGAAATGGAGGCTGCAGCTTCCGTAACATAGTAGGCGGCAAGTGTAGTTCCTGGCACCCGGTCTGTTCCTGGGAGCTCAAAGCCTCTAAACAAAGACAAGGTCAGAGAACACTAGATGCCCTGATCTGGTCCATACAGTTAGGTTATACATGTGTCTGGTACACATACCTCGTTTGCCCTGATCTGATCCATACAGGTAGGTATGCATGTGTTCTGATACACGTACCTCATTTGCACTGATCTGGTCCATACAGTTAGGTTATACATGTGTCTGGTACACATACCTCATTTGCACTGATCTGATCCATACAGGTAGGTATGCGTGTGTTCTGATACACATACCTCGTTAGCATGCATGATTGTGACATTTTACTAAAATAAAATTCCAGGAATCAGAATGTATATACACAACCCACTCTGAATACCCCTGTGCCTAGTGCAGTGCTTGGGGGGAGGAGGAAGTAGGTAGGTGAACCACACAGAAGAAAGCATGGTACAGAAAACACTGTACGAATGATCAGATGGTGATGCACAGTTAATAAAAGTGCAGAGACAGGGGTTCAACCTGAAGACCAGAGAAACAAAGCAGCCAAGCTGCTGGCTCTTACCTCCACCTCAGTCTGAAATGGGGGTCCTGCCCCAGGAAACCTCAGAATGAGACTGTGTCTGAGAGCTGTCTCCTCCTGCTTTATAATCCCCTCTAGTTCTGGGATTAAGGCATGTACCACTACCGCCTGGTTTCTATGGCAAGCTAGTGTGGCTACTGGGATTAAAGGTGTGTGTCATATTATCTTGTCTGCAAGGCTGACCAGTGTGGCTGATCCTCAAGCAAGCTTTATTTATTAACATACAAATGAAATGCCAGAACAAGGTGGAGCATAAATAAACACAGATGGTAACAAAACCGAACCTTTGCTTTTAAACATGACTCTTTTGGGGTATGACAAATAGATAGCTAACAGCAAGCATTTAACACATACAATTGTGGGGTTTAATATATATCTTCAGTCTGGCACGCTCGTCACTGTCCCAGTCTGCCATAGCCATCTCAGCAGCATCCCACAGACCGGGCAGGCTAAACGACAGTTCCTCCTTGTTCTGGGGGCTGCAGTTCCAAGGTGACACTGCTGGTGGAGTCTTTCTGGAGGGGGGTGTTACCCTGTGCACAAGGCACAAGCTCCCACAGAGCACCTCCGCACAAAATAAAACCCATAAATAAATCTGATAAGAAATAAATTTAAGCAAATGATACTTTGCGATGTCAGAGGTAGCGCTTTGTCCGTCACACTTCAAGGAAAGACTTGAGGGCTGCTCAAATGTTCTCTCTTTATGGAACCTCCGTCGGGTTTCTCTGTAAACGGCTGGAAGATGTTAAAATGTGCTAAGTGTGATGCTGACCGTTTCCACTTACCTTTTACAGTTTTCCTTAATGCTTGTAAATGGCTACTGAGCAACACGTTTGAATAGCTCTTTAAAATTCATGCTTTTCCTCACCTCGTGTTGAGTTATAAATCATGAGTAGGCACAATAGCTTTCCTATTGTGGGATTGTATCTTACTGTGGTTTGCCCCGGTCGGCATCACACACCCAAAGTCCCTATAGCTAGCAGACAGCTTTATTTTATTATTGCTTGTCTTCTAGAACTTTAGTTCTTTTCAAGATTTATTTTTGTTCTTATCCATGCATGTATATGTGTGCACATGTCTACATGTACCTGATGAGATCATAAAAAGGCACCAGGCCCTCTGGAACTGGAGTTAAAGGCAGTTATAAGTGACCGCAAGTGGGTGTGGGTCATTGGACTTGGGTCCTCTGCAAGAGCAGCAAGTTCTGTTAGCTACTGATCTGCCTCCCAGCCCGTGCCTAATTTTTAAATTTTTAAATCTATCAGTGGAATTTTGGGCTCTTGTTGTTTGTTTTATTTTTGTATATTCCTCTGCATTTCTTCTGCTCTTGCATTTTTAAAACATACATTTTCATCTTTTAACTTGGAACTCTGCAAGTCTACATTGTTCTTTAGGTGCTTTTCTGTGAGTTAGGATATGTGTGTGTGTGTGTGTGTGTGTGTGTGTGTGTGTGTGTGTGTGTGTGTGTATCTCCGTCTACTCTGAGTTGACACTCTGTTTTGTGTGTAATGTAGCATGCTTCTTGCTATTAGGCCTCCCTTTCTCTCATCATGGTATTTTATCCTATCCTTGCGTAGACTTCTTCAAACACTGAAAAGCTCCGAGACAATGCAATCATCTTCACTTTATTTCATTAGACACATTCATTTCAAAGGGAAACAGTCTTTCTATTTACCCATGTATTCATCTATTCTGGCAGTCTTCACTTGTTCCCGGAGAATCTGAGTTCCCATCCTGCAGGATCTCACTGTGGCCCCGAGGACACCTTGAACTCCTCCCAGTTTCCCTCCTGGAGAAGGTCTCCTGGCAACAAATGCTTCCGTTTTCTTTTATCAGAAACTGAGGGTGTCTTGCCTTTGTTCCTGAAGGGTTTTTAGGCTTTGAAGGTTTTGTCGTTTGTTTCATTTCTCTTTCTCCCCCACCCCAAGCACTTTGGGGATGTTGAGACCTGTTTTCCAGACTCTGCCCCTCCTGACAGGATGGTGTTGGCTACCGACTTACTCTCTCCTGGTCTCACAAGCCATTTGTCTCTAGTTAACCTCAGTGACTTCTCTTCATCTTTGCTCACCCAAAATTTCATTTGATAAATTTTTAGAAATCTTTCTGGATTTTTGTTTGAGACAGGGTTTCTCTGTACAGCCCTAGCTGTCCTAGAACTCATTTTGTAGACCTGACTGGCCTTGAACTCACAGAGATCTGCCTGTCTCTGCCTCAGAAGTGCTGGGATTAAAATCATGCACCACCACTCCCCGCTATTTCTGGAATTCTTGCATTGATAAATTAATGCATTTCACCAAATTTATTAGTTTTGGTTCCTGACTATTAAAATGTCATTTTCTGTCCTGAAAACTCTTTATTCTTTTAACTTAAAAATAACATTTAATCTTTTTTTAAATTTCTATTTATCTTGACTATTTCTTCTGTCATCTACTTTCATCCAGCCAATTATGTGTTTCATTTGTTGTATTTTTTTTACCTAAATGCTATGCTTTTAGAAAGATTTTTTAAAATTATGTGTATGTGGGGAGTGTGTGTGTATGTCTTTGTGCATGTGTCTTTGTGTGTGTGTGTGTGTGTGTGTGTGTGTGTGTGTGTGTGTATGGTGTATACATGTTCATGCAGTGTTTTGGAGGCCAGAAGAGAGTTGTAGATCCCCTGAAGCTGGAACCACAGGCTCTAGTGAGCTGCCTAATGTGTGTGCTGGGAGCTGAATGCAGGTCTTCTGCAAGAGAAAAGAGCTCTTAACCATTCCGTTATGGTTTCATATATACTATTTCTTTGATCAGATTTTCTACCTTTTATTATTATTTAAACCATCTGTTATCCTTTGGTGATATTTATGATTTTTCCTGACAGTAGATTTACATCTCAGGGTTTTGATTTTTATTGTTGTTGTTGTTTGGTTGGTTTTGTTTTGTTTTGTCTTATTTTAACATGCAGAGTCTGTGTGGCAGAGTATTTTGTCAATTTGAATAATTTCAATTCAGTAAAGTAACCTGGTACTAATGTCAGTGATGATCCTCTTACACTTCACCTGTTTCTCTTGTCTTACTTCACCAGACTTACTTCACTATCATTAACTGGCTGTGAATTTTAAACAGAGTTTCTAGAAGGATCGTGCTTGCTGCAAGGTTCACAGCTGATCTCCTTCAGGTGCTGGATGCTCTCCTGTGCGTGCCTCACTCAGAGCTTCTTACCAAAGGTGGAGTTGCATCTTTAAGCGCACCACCATGAATCCATCACAATAATTGTGTGGTTTTATGTGGTGAGCTGTAGCATGAAGGGTTAATGCACCCTTTTACTCCTAAGAAAATCCAATTTGGTCATGAGTCATTTTTCGATGGGTTCCTGCTCTTGAATTGTTAATATTTTGAATGCTGTTTAAAAGTCTATGCCCATTAATTATATTGACCTGTGATTTCCATTCTCATAATGTCCTTGCCTGGCTGGGGATCAAGATTAAACTCATGTCATAAAGTAAGTTCATTCATTTTTTTATTGTCTGGAAAATTCTTTATGAATTGGAGTGATCTATTCCTTGACTATTTGGTAAATGTCATCCATAAAACCACTCATGCCTTTTTAAAAAAATAATAAAAAACATACCATAGGTTTTCTTAAAAACACAATTATTCCATTTCTTTCATAGCTATAGGTCTACTTGGGTTTGGTATTACTTTTGAGGTCATATTTTTCTTTGAAGTTATAATTTTCTAGGAATAAGTTTAAGTTTTCTCATTTATCAGGGCAAGAATCTGTAGAATTATCTTAACTTGTGTTCTGTGACCTGTGTTATGCCTTCAAAGTTGTGTGTAGACAGCTTAAAGAAGTATGGAACATGAAATACATGGCCACCCCAGCCCTGGATAGACAACTCCATCAGGACAGCCCATGGTGTAGTCACACACAGTTCACTCTGCACCAGTGTGTCTCCACTTCTTTGTCACTCTGCACTGGATTTCATACTCACAGACTATATATTCCATTTCAAGGTACCATTTTGTTCGTTTTACACTATATTGAGATCTGATGGATGGTCTCATATAGATGACTTTCATCTAGAAACAACAGCCTACAATTCTGTCATAAAGCATTGTGTGGTCTGGATTCCCATTCAACCTGCCTGTCATGTTTTTTCGATCTTACTATATGTTTATGTTGATTGCACTTTTTTATATGTGCCAGACAAATATAACCTGCCCCCTGTGGTAAAATTTTGTTTGTGTTTTAACAAACAAAACTTGGCTGAAGATAAGAGCACAAAGCAAACCACACTAGTTAACCATAGACGCCAGGCAATAATGGCACACACCTTTAATCCCAGCACTCAGGAGGCAGAGGCAGGCGGATCTTTGTGAGTTCAAGACCAGCCTGGTCTACAAGAGCTAGTTCCAGCGCAGGCTCCAAAGCCACAGAGAAACCCTGTCTCGAAAAACCAAAAAAAAAAAAAAAAAGATTGAATCAGTCTAAAGAAGAAAGAAAAACAAGCGGTGGTGGGTCACACCTTAAATCCCAGCACTAGGGAGGTGGAGACAGGAAGTGATATGGCTGGGTAGAGAGAGGAATATAGGAATATAAGGTGGAAGAAGACGAGTTCAGGATTCAGTCTGAGGACTTGTAGAGACAGGATATCCCATTCGGTTTGAGGATTTCATAGAGATAAGAACTAGTGATTGGCTGCCCTGCTTCTCTGATCTTTCGTGTTTCACCCCCTAATATCTGACTCTGGGTTTTTATTAATAAGACCAATTAGAATTCATGTTACAGTCCCCCAGTGGTGTTGACGTACAAAAGAGTTCTACAATAGCCCGGAATGGAGTATATTTATTTGGAGATAAACTCACAGAAAGTGTAGTGATCCACAGTCCTCTGCATGCACTGGGAACTGGAACTGAATCCAGCAGCTGAGAGACCCATGTATTCTTTTCGTCTGCATTTATAGTACATGAGACCATGCCCAAAGTGGGTTGGTGTCTTAAAGGCTATTGACTTGAGGAGTTCCCACAGCACAGTGGTTTTCTCTTTTTCACTGCAAAGTGGCTTTCCTCCTTTCTAGAACTTTAATTTGTTTTTAATTTAATGCCACAAGAATGGCTTCTTTCTCTCACACATTTCCAGGATTCTGTCCTTCCATTTGCTTTCAAGGTTAATTTTCTTATGTATTAGGTGTGTCTCCAGTATTTAGCTTATGCCTACCTGTCAGAACTGGCTTTGTTAGAATTGGCTGCATTGAGTATACTGTGCACATACAACTTCATGTAGCCAATTCTGTTTCCTATGTCTGAATGCTTTATTTTCCTTTACTTCTTGTTTCCTCTGGAAAGCAAGTCTTCCCTGCCCTTGTGAGGAATCATAACCAAGCCCAGGGGCATTATGGAAAGTGGTCACTGGAAACTGGAAGGTGACAGTGGTGGGTTGAGAGGAGCAGTGACTTCAGCCGTGGGGCCAGAAGCTCAAGGAAGGCCTCGATGAAGGGTTCTGTGCCCATCTCTTGTCTTCTCTCTTAGATCACTTGTGGGATCTCTGTTGGCTCAAATCAGCTGCATTAGGCTGGGGCTGAAAATGCAAGGGTGTGTAAAATGCTTCCAGCATTACTGGTATAGTTGATTTTTATTTATTTTCTTGGCCATGCTAATTCTGCATAATACATCCCTGCCTCTGTTGTTCGTTTCATGAGCCTTATACAACAATGTCTATTGACCTGAGGTGACAATGGCATTAGATCGTTGTCACTGCCATCCACTCCCGTTTGCCTTTCTAACCATCCATTGTGTAATCATTGCAATCATTGCTGTTCCATTACACTAGGGCTCAGCATTTTTTACTCCCCACCACAGTCATTATTTCTGTGCTTTGAACATTAATGCTGATTAACAAGCCTTCATGACAAACTCACTATACATTCGCTCGCTACAGATTCTTTATAGAGCTCTTATCTGAATATTCCATTTAATTTTTGTCTTTAAGAGCTTGAGGATCCCTTTGTCTTTGATGAAAGAGCTATCACTTCATTTTTTACTTGGGGAATAGCTTAGCTGGCTATAAAATTATTGAGCATCATTTTCATTCCACCAAAGTCTTTAGGAATGCTGCTCTGCACTCTTTTGACACTGAAAGAGCCTACAGAAAATTCCAGTGATAATCCAGGATTGTCCTCTATATCAACTACAGGTTTGGGGCAGTGAAATCCTGCAGTAGTGTTTCTTTATCTCTCATTCTTAATAACTTCACTCTCTTTATGACTAACAATTTAAATTACATATATGTTATATAATTGTACCCATAAAATGTAATTAAAAATATATATTATATATAAAAATATATATCAGAATCTGTGTACATATATTCATGTATACAAATATAAAGACATATAATCACATTTAGGACACTTTTTTTTGGAACTCTCATATGATTCTTACCTGCTTCCGCTCCCTGATATTGCCTGTGCCAGTCTTTCATGACTGTGGCTAGTCACCCACAGGATGCACTTAGCATAGCTTCCTCTGCCACCACTGCTGTACTTTTCCCCTTCTGTCACAACTAATTTCCGTCTCTTTCGTTATTGCTTTCAGGGCCTCTGGCGTTTTGTTTTTTAAGACCCCAATTTCCTGACTCATTATATCTTAAAAATAAAGCTAGTCTTTTTACTTTCGTGTGAAAGCTGTCTCCCACTAATGTTTTTCAATCTGATCCCAGGTCAAATATATGGTTAATTTCCTCTTCTACATTATTTCTTTTTTTTCTTCTTATCTCTATTATGGTTTAGATGAGAAGAGATATTTTCAAACCAGATGTTTATGGAGACAGGGTAGGAAGAGGGACTAAAGTTAGTACTTAGCTATTGCTCAAATTTCTTTGACTCTCAGTCCTGTGTGAGTCAGACTGTGTGTGAGAATGTGTGTTTGGGTATCTCTGTGTATGCCTGTATGTGTCTGTCTGTCTCTTTATGCATGCATGCATGCATCTGTGTATGAACCCATGTGTCTGTCTCTCTACATGCATGTGTCTATATGCACATCTTTCTGTCTACGTGTCTGGGCAGCCCCACACATGGTGTCTGGTGTGAATTCTCCCTGCACTCTGCCTTCATACCTGTCATTGACACTTCCAGGTCGGAGAGTCTTCCACAGCCCTTCTGGGTCCCTAACTGAGGACTAGCTGTCCTTGCTAAGGCATCAGATTTGCTTTCCTCATCCATCCTTCCTTCGTTCAGTATGCGTGGTCTTAGGGAATCTGTGACAACGTCCTAACCCATGCTATTCGCATGAACAGCAGCCGAGTGCAGTGCCTGCTGAGGAGGACGTCATGTTCCACCACCCTCCTTGGGACTGCAGAGAGCACCTGGGTCTTGCTAATAGTGCCCTTTTTGTGTTTTGATTTTGTAAATATACTGAAGACCAAGTGTCAGTTCTGTCCAGTCTTGCAACAGGCTGTGGTTTCCCCTTCTTCACTCTTCATTCCCTTTACGTCATCACTCAGAGATGGAGGGAGTGAAATCAAACAGCAAATCTCACTGGGTGTGGGACCCTTGTTTCTAAGGCATGGTCTCAAGGAGGCCAGGATTTATAGGTGTGAACCCAGGTTGTTCTCTCTACAGCCGCTATGGATAAGGAAGACAGATCATAGAATATGCACACCCAGAGCCCTTTTTTCTGGAATTTGCCATTGCTCGATGTGTTAGAAGCAGAAGTCACCACAGGGAAAAAGAGATTAGGTCAAGGTTCTGGGCACTGGAATGTGGGAGGTGAAGTGTGGGGGCTTAGGAAGGGGTACTAAAATGCTGGGTGCTATGCTGTGATGGAGCTATGAGGTACTAGTGTGAGTACTTGGATGGATGCTGAGCTGAGGAGTGGGTTATGATGGTAGTGTATGACACGCGGATGGTGGTGTGTGGATGTATGCATGCTGGGATTTCTGGGGCTTCATTATGTAGGAGGCTAGGGTGGACACTGGGGTCTATAGCCACTAAACTTGCTCTGGTTTCCCTGATGCTCTGGGTACAGCTCAATCCCCACAAATGCACTCCCAGCAGACAGCGAAGCCTTGGGGATATGTCTTTGTGGGAGGTACATTCATCACCACGAGAGTCACAAGGGAGTGCCCTTAAAAGAAATGATAGACTCTTCATTCCCCCACTCTATGGCTTAAGTCATGGCATTTGCTACAGATAAGGGCTCCCTGGATCTGTTGCTTCTCGCTTTCCACAGTTTCCTAAACCGTGAGCTAAGCAATCTCTGCTCTCCTCGTCTCAGACATACTGTTGTTGGGACACAGTTTCCTCCATGATTAGCTTCAGGAAGTCCCAGAAACCAGCCAGATGCACTAGGCTTTACCATGCTAGACTAAGCAATAAAAGCTGCGAGGCCCTCTCAGAAGCACAGAGCCAAACAGCAAAGAAGACTCTGAGACCAGACCAGCTGCCCAGAAGCAGCAGAAAACAGCCAAGCTACCAAGAAGTTTAGAACAAAGTTACTTGGAAAGGACACTCTTTGACAGCTTGAGCTGCCTATGGGCTGTGCAGTGAGCTCCAAGTTCCCAGCTTTCCTGAACTGTCAGCCATGCAGGAGTGGGCTTTGGTGGTTCAGCTGTCTTTGAGTCATTGCTGCTCCTATCAGTAACCCCTCACCCACACTCCCAATACAACTCACAGTTCACCAAAGTGGACTTTGGTGATATCTGTACTTTTAACTGTTTGGATGTCCCTATCTTGGGTTGGTAGATATGTGTGTTGCATCTCCCCAGGAAGACTTTTGCCACACAATACATGTCAGCATGAAGCTGACATTGCATTGATAGAAGGTGAGGCCTGGGCGGAGAGGAGCTGGAGGCAGAGGGCTTGGAGGAGCTCCTGACCTAGCATAGTTGGGGTGCTATGGACAGCAGGGATGCTATAGGGTCAGAGTGGGAGCAGGAGGTGGGTGAGATCACCATAGTGATGGAATATGAAACCCTAGAGGACTGAAGATCACTGAGAACCCTGGCTGTCACCGGGAGGGAGGTGAGCCACTGTGGGAATTGCCAGGGCAGTGGTGTGTTCTGAATAAGAAGCACAGACAACTTTGGCTACTCTGGGGTCCTTGGCTGATGGGGAAACTAAGGCAAATTGGAGATAGCCTGAATAGGATCAGGACAGAGTCAGGGGCTGTCAGTGCTGGTGCATTCTCCAATGTCCAGGAATACTGTCCCCTAGAAGAGTGCCTTGGCTCTTGTGACAAGTGTCCTGGGGAAAAGAGCTTGGGGAGAAATAATGTACAGGGCACTGCTCCCTACATTTGGAAGAAATGGGGTGTGGGGGAGATTAACCCACCCATTTCCATGCTAAGGTGCCCACTTACCCGTGGATGGTAGCTGATGTCAAACCATAAAATGGACCATTTGCCTTTATTTTCCTGTAACCTTGGACATTGCAAAACTCTGAGCAACTTGCTTGAAATTTAACTGGACATCAGCAAAGTGCCTGGCTCGACAGGTTTCACTGACCCGAGCGAGAGTTTGGTTTGGTCTTGGCTCTGTCTCTTCGCACCCCTGAGTAGAGTCCTTCCCAGGGTGGAGCCTGGAGGAGCTGGTACAGTCCTGTCTGCTCCTAAAAAGCCAGAGGAGATCTTGCTTTGCAAGGCTGTGGTGAGGTGAAGTTAAACTTCATGTGTTTGTGTGTGTGTAGGTATGTATGTTCACATGTTTTCAAGTGCATGTGAATATTTGTGCACCTATGTGTGAAGACCAGAGACGGGCATCGGGTGTCTTTCTCATTTGCTCTCTACTTTATATTCTTGCGACAGGGTCTCTCACTGTCATAATTAAGGTTACTGCTGCTGTGGTGAAACACGATGATTAAAAGCAACTTGGGGAGGAAACAGATTATCTGGTTTACACATCCACACCCCTCTTCATCACTGAAGGAAATCAGTACAGGAACTCAAGCAGGACAGGAACCTGGAGGCAGGATCTGATGCAGAAGCCACGGAAGGGTGCTGCTTACTGACTTGCTCCTCATGGATTGCTTAACTTGCTTTCTTATAGAACCCAGGACCACTAGCCCAGAGGTGGTACCACCCACAATGGACTGGGATCTCCCATATCAATCACTAATTAAGAAAACTCAATCGAGGTCCCCTCCTCTCAGGTGACAATAGCATGTATCAAGTTGACATAAAACTAGCTAGCATGCTCAGAGAACCTGGAATTTACCAATTTGGCTAAACTGGCTGGCCAGTGAGCCCCAAGAATCCCCTTGTTTTCAGCCCTCGAGCTCTGGGGTTGCAGGTGTACAATACTGCACTTGGTTTCCACATTGGTGATGGGGACAGAAGTTAGGTCCTTGTGAGGGTGCAGCAAGCACTTTAGCAACCGAGCCAGCTCCCCAGCCCTTAAAGTGCATTTTATTTTAACCAATGAAAGCAAACTATTTCAGAGGCCAGAGGTCCCAAGTCAGAGAGGAAAGTCTGCAGCAATGTAGACCTTGACCAAGCAGCCTGTCCCTGAGACAGGTCCTCTGGCCTGTGGGGTGTTTATTATACAGGGGCAGCCTATGCCTCCATCCTGGGGAATAAGGTCTCCCTAACCACATGGGCCTCAGTGACCAGATGACTGCAGAGACCAGCTGGGATTTGAGGAATAAAAAATAAGAACAGATATACGGGAATTCAAATGCCGGACACTGTGGTACATGCCTCTAGTCTGATATTTGGGAGGCCTCCACAGGAACATTGCTTCAGCCCAGGAGTTTCAGGCCGACATGGACTACTCTACATAGAGAGTACTGGTCTCACAAACAGGAGGAGAAAGCAAATATTTTAAAAATACTTTTATATGTATTTTTTACCTTTATGTATGTTTGTGTTTTGCAGGTGGTGTCCATGGAGACCAGAAGAAGGCATTGGATGCCCTGGAACTAGAGTTAGAGACTGTAGTGAGCCATCATGTGGGTGCTAGGAAACCAACCCAGATCCTTTGCAAGAACAACAGCTGCTCTTAGCTGCTGAGCCATCTCTCCAATTCCTTAATCACCTTTTTTTCTTTTTTAATTGAAGCAGAAGTAGGATAATGGAGTGGCTGAGCTGCAAAGGAGGCTGTAGCCACAGCTGTTTTGGGGGAGCTGCTTCAGAAAGCATGGCAGACCACAAAATCACCAACACGAGAGGGTGTGGGATAAGAGGAACACTCTTCCATTGCTGGTGGGAATGCAAACTGGTACATCCACTTTGAATATCAGTATGGTGATTTCTCAGAAAACTAGGAAACAACCTACCTCAAGATCCAGCAATACCACTTCTAGGTATGTACCCAAAGGATGCTCAATCATACCACAAGGTCATGTGGTCAACTATGTTCATAGCAGCATTATTTGTCATAGCCAGAACCTGGAAACAACCTAAATGCCCCTCAACCAAAGAATGGATAAGGAAAATGTGGTACATTTACACATTGGAGTACTACAGAGTGGAAAAAAATTAATGACATCTTCAAATTTGCAGGCAAATGGATGGATATAGAAAACATCATAATGATAATATATAATAATAATGAGTAAGGTAACCCAGACCCAGAAAGACAAATATAATATGTACTCACTCATAAGTGGCTTTTAGACATAAAGCAAAAAAAAAAAAGAAGAAGATACAATTCACAACCCCAGAGAACCTAGACAATAAAAAAAGTACCCTAAGAGAGACATACATGAATCTAATCTACATGGGAAGTAGAAAAAGAAAAGATCTGAGTAAATTGAGAGCATGGGGATCATGAGAGATGGTAGAAGGGGAGGAGGGAAGAAGGGAGAGGAGCAGAGAAAAATATATAGCTCAATTAAAAAAAAAAGAAGAAAGAAAAATAAAAGTTTTCTTACAGTGAACTCAGAAGTGCCAAGGCAAGGCATATACAGGGCTGGCTCCTCCAGAGTCCTCTCTCATTTTCCTGGGTCTTCAAACGGGGTTGTTCCTCACTGTGACTGTGTCCTGGTCTCCTCTTTCATAGAGTCATGGGTCCTACTGGGTCATATCCAAGACTATGACCTCACTTAGCTAAGTTACCTTTCATAGTGATTCTAGCTGAGGATGGTCTAATTCAGGCCCCAGGAGCCAAGACTGGACACATGACTCTGGCTCTACCATTATCCTGTAGCAGCAGGCATGTGTATCCAGGACACACATGCTTGTTGACATGCTCCCTTGGAAGTGTGAAGTGTAAGGAACATGGTTCTCACTGGCCCTCCCTGCCTCTAACCTGGGATTAGGTTCACTTGCCAAAGGCCGTGAGTCACTGAGGGAAGGGTTGTAGCTGTCACGGTGGTCCTCTCTGGGGTTGGACAGAGTCTGTGTTGTATGATTCTGGAGTCCAGGGTAGAGGGTCCATGTGATTGTGCCACTGGGCCTAGGGCCGTGTGCCACCTGCTCTTTGTTATCGTTTTGTTATTTTTCCTAACGTGGCTTTGATTTAAAGTAGCATCAATCTTGGCAAATCTATAGCCATGCTGGATTCGTGCACTATTTTCATCCTGGGATGAGAGGCAGGGACCCACTCAAGCCCCTCACTACTCATGAGTCAAGCCTGGTGAGGATCCAGGCTCACAGTCCCTGGACGGGGGCTGAGATATTCCCCTTCCATGTGTTTCTATTATCTTAGTTTAAAACACTTCAATTCTGGTCATTCCCTTATCCATGAAGTTCTCCAAACAGTGCTGAACCCAAGTTCAGTTTGTCCTTGAACACACTTGTTCAAAGTTTAAGCTATAAATCGGACACAGGAAATAACAACAGCAACAAATAATGAGGTGAAGGGGAGTGGTGTTGGCCATTTCGGCTTATAGCCATGCCACGCCATTAGCTAATTATTCTGCCCCCTAATTAGTTGTTAATTAATTAATGGGGCTGGACCACCAGGTCCCAAGAGGTATAAAAAGATAAGCCCACGTGGAAAGTGCCCTCTCTGTGGATCACCGGCCTGCCTGCTTCTTCGGAGGAGCTCTTTCTGGTACAGTAATTTGTGTGTATTTGGCCCCTATTAAACTTGTGTGTCTTAAATAAAACTTCCACAAATGAGGTAGACCAATTCAGATAATATCTTATAACGAAGAAGAATTTTTTATTCATGCATCTTCCTCATTGGTCTTGTCAGATGAAGGGTGGCTGCAATCGAAACCTGGGGAGCAAAGTAATGGGCCAGAGAGGCCTGCACCAGAACCTCTGTATGAAAACTGGTGGGAAGCCAGACTGGCTTTCATAGGGAGTGGAGGCTGTGACGGTAACCCTGGGAGATGAACAGATTGTCTATTTGCAGCTCATAGGTAGGACCCTCACCTGCTGGCTTCCTGCTGGAACCTCAGAGCCTGGACTTTTCTAGCATGTGATAGATGCTCCATTAGTGCCTGGATTGACTGAGTAGGTAACATGAACCCTATTTGTACTCCATGGTCTTCGTATACTTTTCTAGCATTGAAATGCTGTCCATAAGTGAAGGTCATCTCACTACTTAAAGTGGTGGGAAGGGCCCATCCCACGAGTCAATCCCTGTTCATTGTACTTACAGTTCTGTTACGGTGAGGACCCTGGTATGCATGGCAACATCGTAGTCCTTCAACCTCACTTACTAATTTTGAGACGATAAACTCTTGGCAGTGGCATCACTGGGCAGAAAGGCATGAAAGGCCTTGTGTTCTAAAAGCAGCTGTATGCTGCCAATATCACCCTCCAACAAGGGGTGCTCTGACTCACCCACCAGCCATACAGTGGGCAGGAGGGTGCCACTCTTCAGTTTGATGCCAAATTGGGGATTATAGTTCTTCTTAATCATTGCCAGCTTATAAAACAGAAAAGATATCCATCTCTTTGTGGCTCTAATTTGCACGTCTTTGATCCTATTGAATTCGAACACCTTTTCATGCATATATCTGCTGTCCACTTATGCAAGTACACGTGAACATTTAGAATACCATTTTAAATGCCAAGTGATTTGCTGGACTCAGAGGTATATAGCCCAGGGGTCAGGGCCAGCTTAGAGAGAGGGTTCAGGCCATTGATGGCTCTATAGTCCACTTACCACAATGCCCCTAGTGACTGGGCCCTCTCCCTTTGTGTTGCAGAGTCAATCTCTCTCTCTCCCTCTCCCTCTCTCCCCCCCCCCCCCCCCCCCCCCCCCCCCCCCCCCCCCCCCCCCCCCCCCCCCCCCCCCCCCCCCCCTCTCTCTCTCTCTCTCTCTCTCTCTGTCACAGGCCTCCAGACACAGTAGGGTGGCCTGGCAAGGCTTCACTCCAGGAAATTTGCATTTCAACAGGGAACTCTACTTCAAGCCAAAGAGAGACTGGCACAGAGGAAGTGAGAGTTTATCTCTGAAGCTTTTGAACTTTAATGCTAAATCAATAACCAGCAGTCCTGGTGGCAACAGCCTAGCCAAGTGTGTTGAACTGTGCTCCCTAGCAGCAGCTCCACTAGAATGTGGGTTGGGGAAGCAGAAGAAGCTCTTGCCTGTCTCTGCACTGAGTGCTGAGTCCATGACACTGTGGCTCTTTGGAAGTGCTACTAGCAAGGAGATATCTCTGAAGTGATCTACCCCAGGCCTTAGTTATATCACTCCATGGAGGTGTGAGGTTGAGGGGCAGGGCCAGCAGGACCATCCTGTCTGGTCATTCACCTCTAAGCACCACTGATCTCTCACACTCTCTCTTCATGCCTTCATCAAAGCTTAATTTCCCCTCACCCTGTCTACGGCTGTCTCCAAGGCCAGCTCCAGCCAAACGCAACCCCTCTCTTCTTCTCCTCATGCTACAAACCAGAGTTCCACTTTATCTATTTTAATTTCTGATTAGTCACATAGAGTTCATTAAAGGGGAGATAGAGGTTTTCATAAAATATGTAGCAGAATCTTGGATTATTAATTTCAAAGTTAAAAAAAAGGTATCACTTTGGTGATGAAAGCATCTGATTGTAAAACTTCTCAAGTATCTGAGGATAGAGTTTATGACCCAGGAAAGAGCCCAGGAAATGCCTGGCTCTCTGCTAATCCCTCAGCTACCCCAGAGGGATCAGGAGCACACCAGACATCAAGTACTCACTTGAGGCAAACTGTGTGCCTGAGGTAGAGAGGCTATTCTGGGAAGCCTCCAGATCAGAGACTGCTCTCGGGTGAGCAGTGGAGTTCATTCAGGGTCTCCTCTGAGATGGTCGTATCCATGGAAGTGCCCATCTCCTCTCTGTAAAAGCAGGGGCCTCCCCTCTGTCCTGCCTCATTCTCGGCAAGCCCTGGCGTTTGGAAAGCCTGCTGTGTCTGAGCCCCTTTAGAGAGTATCCTGAGGCTGTCCCACTTCTCCTTGTCCACATGGTGGATCAAGTGTGTCGACTCTGGGTGAAGCCTGGCCAAGGTACCCTAGGGTGCTGCAGCCAAGTAGCCCGGCCTCCTCCAAAGCCTGAGTATGACCTGGGCTAGAATGTACAAATTCCATGGTCGCAGCAGCTCCTTTGTCTTGTGACACCTTGGACACATCACTTCTGCTTTCTTCCTGGCAAGTGAGGATTTTGACACCCAGTCAAAGCAGTGGGTAGTAGAAATCAAATTGGATGCCGAGCCTGGTCTGTGCCAAGAGAGAAGCCCCTTTGCCTTCCAGGCCAGAACCTCATGTACATATAAGGGCACAGGGAGAGGCATACCGGTGGAATGAATTTAGGTCCTTTGTGCATTTCTTGGAATTATGGGACTGGCACCTCCAGGACACCTGGATACTCCCCTCAACTTACGTATTTGAGTCTTCAGTCTGGTCCAAGTCCTGTCTTTTCTGCTATTCTGGTGATGGAAGGGACAAGAATGGCTTCACTGAATGTGGGTTCTGGTCCACTAGTTTTCCTGACTCTGGAGCAAAGACTGAAGCAGAACAACTCTCTCTCTAAGGTTGGAGATCTGTGGGCCTATGGGCAAGGACTCAGAAAAGGCCAGTTTCTTTAAGATGCTCTCAGCCCCTCCTTCTGAACCAAGGACAGGTCAAGGCTGGGAGCCAGCCAGGCTAGGCTTCTCAGTGGCTGGGTCTCTGCTTTCCGGAGCAGGCGACGGCCCTTGTCAAACCACTAGTTGAGAAGTTCTGCCCAGGAGGAAAAGGTGGAAATAGAATATTCAGAGCTAAGGACTGACAAGCACAGCCTGGGCATTGTCTAGTTAATCATCGTGGGAGCTGCTCTGGCTAATTACTTATAAGTATAGGAGATACTGTCTTCCAGGACAAAAATGCTAGATATGGATTTTCCATAATTGCAAGTTGGCAGGTCTTGCCTCCAGTGTGGAGCTGAAGGTGAGCCATTTATAGCAGACTGGCCCGGCAGCCAGGAGAGCGTGGGGCCTTAGCCTCAGAGTGTTGCTCCCAGGGAGAGTCCATCTTCTGCCATCCCACCTCTGTGGTTCACTTAACAGATAATGTAAGTCAGATGTTCCTAATAACTTCAAAGACCTGATGGGAGGTCCAACTAGCACACTGAGGCAGGCAACAGAAGATGGTGGGGATGGAGTGGGTACCAACAAGTCTGGAAGCAGTAGCCTGACCCTGAAGGTCCAGTCAGACTCCATTACCACCAGGCAGATCTGAACTCACAAGATATGAGGCTGCTAGCTTCCTGCAATCCTGGGGTCTGGAAATGTAAGAAGGGTCTGGCAGTACAAAGAAGTACCCTGTGGGAGGGCTGAATGGGGCAACAGACATTTCCAGCTGTGACATGGATGGGAGGACTAGAGAACTCTTAGTCTTAGTGATGGCCCTCCTTACCCTATAATATGAAGAAGCCACGTGAGGTGACTTGTTCATCACCTTCAGACACTGACTGAGAAGGGAGCTGTGAGAAGCCACTTGGAAAAAGCCCTCTTCCCTGGAAGGGGGTGGGGAACCAGTGAAAAGGGATGGGCACAGCCTGGGGATGTGCAGACACGTTTTTTTGAAGAGAAAAACCTGAGATTGGGACGGTTTCTGCAAGCTTCTTCAGGATGGGTGGTGGCTTTGGTGCCGAGATGGCAACCGCCCTGAAAGGTATGCGATGGAGCTTGGGCAGGGAGCAAGGCCCTTTGGTGTCCTCTAGTTATTTGGGTTTTGGTGGCCCCACTCTGAACTTGCTGTGTTTGTTCTCTGCCCAACATTCCAGGCTGGGCACAGCTGGGGAATCGCTCAGTCCCTGGACAAACTGCACAGCAGAGGGTGGAGGCTTTGGAAGGCTGAAGCTGAGAGGCCAGAGGGACAGCCCAGGTCAAGACGATAGCCACAGGGACAAATGTAAGGCTTGATAGACCATTGTCACATGGGACCATTGTCATGATTCTTAAATATACTCTTAGAAACAGTTAACTTTTGGGGCAGTTTTAGGGTCACAAAACTCTGGAAAGACAGTGCAGAGAATTCTTCACACCCTGTTTCCCTGCCTGGTTATGGTTGACTGGGCAAGGCTTCTGTGTGTCACTCACCTAGCTGTCCACTCTTCTCAGATTCCCTTTGTGTATCTCTGTCCAAGGATCTGAGGACATTCAATGGTCATGTCACCTCTCGGTCTTGCTGGCCGAGGTAGTTGCTTAGACTTCTCATCTGAAACGGTCTTGGATGTTGTGAGGGGTACTGGTCACTACATTGTGGGCCTCCCTTGACCGGGATTCACATGGCGTTTCTTGGTAGACTATTCTGTATTTGAGAACATAATTGTGTTTCTACCATACCATTTCCAGAATAAAACTCCAACCTGAGCTGGCACAGGGATGTGGATCCTGCTCACCTCTTGGGGGTGAGGTCACCCGGCCTCCCTTCTCTATTGTCTTTGCATTGGAGTGGCAGTGTGTGGCCCATGCTTTAAGGCTGTGTCACCTGAGGTGAATGTGGTAAACACAAAAATCACCTGGCAATCGCTCTGCATTAATCTATTTCCCCTATTCTTTATCTATTATTTAGTCACACCAACTCTGATTCATGTATTTTTTTAATGCTTTTAACTATTTCTATATGAAATTTATCCCACAGTTCAAATAATTCTAGTTCTGGCATTAGATTCTCTCTTAGTTGCTTCCTCTTTCCCATACCCTCCTTATTATGTGCGTGCATGTGTGTTTTCACACATGTGTACTTGTGTGTATGTGCACATGTGTGTATATGTATTTCCATAAGTGTGTGCATGCATATATATGTGCACATGTGTGCGTGTGTTTTCGTGCATGTGTATACGTGTGCATATGTGTGTTGTGTGTCTATGTGTATGTATGTTTTCATGCATGTGTACACGTGTGCACATGTGTATGTGTGTGCCTTTGTGTATATGTGTTCTCAAGCATGTGTACGTGTGTGCACATTGTAAAAGTGTGCATATGCGTTCCTATAACAGAAGAAAACTTTCACTCAAGAGAATCTGGAGCACCTGTGTAAGTAAAGCATGCAGAGAAAGGCAAACACTGCACATTCTCACTGAGATACAGAAGCCGAGGCAGTCAAGCTCACAGAGATGACAGCAGCGTGAGTTATGGCGGCTGGGCTCAGGAAGGGGAGATAGCAATCAGAGGGTTTGCTGCTTCAAGCAGGAGGAGTAACAGTATTGGAGCTGGCAGATGAGCAAACCCGATTGCCTCATTCTTCCACTTTGTGTGTTATACTGCATAGATATATCTACTCCACTGTGTGTGTTATACTGCATAGATACATCTCTTCCACTGTGTGTGTTATACTGCATAGATATATCTCTCCCTCTGCGTGTGTTACACTACATAGATATATCTCTTCCACTGTGCGTGTTATACTGCATAGATATATCTCTTCCACTGTGTGTGTTATACTGCATAGATATATCTCTTCCACTG
>JAQHUG010000146.1:429465-453199 GCA_028555095.1 Dicrostonyx torquatus | reverse complement strand
TGCTTTGTTATATGTAATTTTACTATGTTAAAGTTAAAACCTTCCCTTTTATTTAGAGAGAAAAGGGGAGGTGATATGAGATTCCCCTCTGTATGCTGTGAATATGTTTTGTTATCATTGGTTAATAATCTCTTTGGGCCTATGACAGGGCAGAATAGAGAAAGGTGGGAATTCCAAATAGAGATAGAGGAGAAAAGTAGGTAGAGTCAAGGAGATACCATGGAGCTGCCAAAGGAGACAGATACCCTGGAACCTTACCAGTAAACCATGAGCCTCATGGTAATACACAGAATAATAGAAATAGGTTAATTTAAGATGTAAGAGTTAGTTCATAAGAAGCCTAAGCTAATAGGCCAAGCAAGCAGTGTTGCAATTAATATAGTTTCTGTGTTATTATTTTGGGTCTGGGTGGCTAGGAAACAAGCAAGCAAGTCTCTGCCTACACACCAGTATGTCCTGAGAGTTTTCACTCATCATCACTCATCATCAGAGATGTTTCCAGCAGACTAGGTCTGCTGATTCTAGTACCACAGGCCAACATCGGGCTCTGTGTGTAGTGTTTGTGTGTGTATGTGTGTGTGTGTGTGTGTGTGTGTGTGTGTGTGTTTGGGATGTGGTCTGTTCCCTGTCATCCCTGGCCAGCCTCCAGGATCCCCAGAGACCATGTGGTTTGATGTCTGGCTTCTCCTCTGTAGAGGACATACTCCTGCAGAAGTGTACACCCTGTACAGCAATTCCCCAGCAACCTGTAAGGGCCTCAACATTGTTGCAGTCCCATTGGTGTACATGCTCTCTGCCCCGTTTCCTGTTCCAGGTACTTCCTCTAGGACAGGACCATCTGCCCTTCTCAGAGGCCACCTGACTCTTCCAGGACCACATCTTGTCTGTAACCTTTGTCCAGGGCCACTTTAGCAGGCAGAGGGGCCCGTCTGCTTTCTAGTGCTACCAGGCCAGTGAATACTGCTGCAATAGGTTAGGTCCAGGAGGCTGCAATAGGGTAGGTCCAGGAGGCTGCCTGGGGATTGGGATCCGGCTTCAGGATCATTAAGGTTCATGGGGCGCCTAGGCTTGTCTGGGCTTGGGGATCAGTGGGCAAAACAAGGTAGAGGGGGCTCTTTAGGATTATTTCTTGAAGTGAGGTGAGCCAGTATGTCTCTGTACCTGTGGCTGCTATCTAGTGAAAGCCAGGTTTTTGGCTCAAAGCCTAAACTCTTAGAGATTAATGGACAATGCAATCATTCCTGAGAATTGGGTCCTGAAGTCACAGGAAGAGATGATGATGGGGTCACAGGAGGAAGGTGCGTGCAGGCAGTTTTATTAACCTCAGTGACCTCTACAATCCCCCGCACCCCTACCCAGGCCCCTCTGCCAGGGGCAGCTGGAATTGGCTGGTTTGGGTGGGGCATCTCAGACAGGGGCTCTAGAAAGATGAGAGGTTTAGGCTCCTTGCTTCTCAGCCTGCTCTGTTAGGCTGTTTGAAGAATAACCACTGCTGCTTTTTGGTGTCAGAATGAATTATTTAATGGCGAGTGAAAACCTGCCCTCGGAGTGCCTTTCAGAACACGGAGGAATTAGGATCTTAGATTTGTTTTTCTTAATATCTCTTTGTTTTTCCCGGAGGTGCCCTGAGAGAGCCAGATCTCGGCTCGGTGCAGCTTAAGAAGAGGCAGTCTGGGCTCTGTCTTCATGTCCTCCTGCCCTTCCCACAAGCCACATAGCTCCCTGGAGTCAGTTTAACTCGCACACATTGGCATTGTTGAGCCTGTGACAATTCATCTGGCGCCTGCCCTCAGGCTCACTTTGGGGACCCCTACAGTTCATCCCATTCTCCACACCTACTCTCCTGCTCCATCAGGTTTCCTCTCCATAGACCTCAAGGCTTGAAAGTGAACCCTGGGAGGGGCAGATACCTGTTCTCCATGCTTATCCTCTCCATGCCCCTGGTCTGGCAGTGTCTCAGACTTGGTGCCGCCCCATTGCTCTGCAGATGAAACACCAGCATCCTCCTCAGTACGCTTCATACGGTTGTTCTGCTCCAGGAGATGCAGCGAGAGCCAGAACCTGGAACCCCGTTACCAACACATGCCAACTTTTCAGAGTACGGGCAGATAGTATTGGCAATCCGGAGATCTCCAGGGCACTGGTGATCTAAGGGGAAAAAATGGAAGTTAAAATAGAAACTAGGGCTCCAGTGGAAATGATGTTAATTCATGTAACCATCACCTTATGAAAGTGGGTTCCATTATGTGTGCATTCTTGGCCCAAGAGTAGGTCTTTCTGGGCTTTTGGGCACCCAGGCCTACTTTCTAGGATGAAGAGGGAGAAGGGCTGGTGTAGGGGAGTAGATCCACATCCCAGTCAGGCTTCGGGGCTCCAACAGCCGTCCACCTTCTATTCACTCGACTTCTGCTTTATTCTGAGCCCTTGGACTCCTCTGGGCATAACCCTGGATGTCTAGGGGTGCTGCATGATGCTCTCAGGCTCCAGTGAGTGAAGGTACTTGACAAGGGAACTCATGCTGGATTCCAGGACTCCAGGTGTGATGGTAAGAGCAAGCAAGAACAGTGTGTGTGTGTGTGTGTGTGTGTGTGTGTGTGTGTGTGTGTGTGTGTGTGTATGTGTGTGTGTCTTTGGTGGTTTGAATAATATGGCCCCCATAGGCCCATAGGGAGTGGCACTATTAGGAGGTGTGGTCTTGGAGTAGGTGTGGCTTTGTTGGAGGAGGTATGCCATTGGGGACAGGTTTGGAGGTCTCAGAAGCTTAAACCAGGGGTTTACTGGTTTAAGAAGTAACCAGGGGTTACTGGTTCACAGTCTCTTTCTGCTGCCTGTGGATCCAGATGTAGAACTCCCAGCTACCTCTCCAGCACCATGTCTGCCTGCGTGCCACCATGTTTCCCACCATGATAATAACAGACTAAACCTCTGAACTCTAAACCAGCCCCAATTAAATGTTTTCCTTTATAAGAGTTGTGTTGCTGTGGCATGGTGTCTCTCCACAACAATAGTAATCCTAACTAAGATGGTGTCTGGGTATGTCTCTGTGTTTATTTGTATGTATATGTGTGTATGTGGTTTATGCATATGTATGTTTATGTATATGTAGAATATGCCATGTATGTATTCATACCTCTGGAGGCCAAAGGAGAGCACTGGACACCCTAGAACGAGAGTTACATGAAGTTATAAGCTGCCAAATGTGGGTGCTGGGAACTGAACTCAGTTCTTCTGTAAGAGTGTCAAGTATGCCTAAGAATTGTGTGTGCCTCACCCATCTGTAGTTAAGATTCAGGAGTGGAATGACTGAGGGATCACTGAGTTACATTTCTTCCACTCTTTCTTTGAGCTCGACCTCCCTGCAGCTCCAGAGAGCCATCCTTGCCATAGGTTATGGCTCCCGTGTCTAGCTCTGCTTCTTGGCTTGATTCCATCTCAATTTGTGTGCCACTATGCTTGTTTCAAAGCCACAACTTCCAGTTCCTGTTCCTGTTTTCACTGACAAATCTTTCTACCTAACGGAGAGGTCCCATTGCCTAACCCTTATCTGTTTGTCTTATCTAGTGCTTTAATTTTGCTATCCGTGTCTTGCATTAATTAACACAAGACAGTGGGTTTCACTGTGACATCTTCATGCATGTGCTTAACATCCTTTAATCCCATCTTAAACACTTCCATCCTTTCTTATCTCTCCTACCCCTGGCCAATTTCCCCTCCCTAAGAGACCCCTTCTTCTGACTCATAGTCTGCATATAAGAGAGCATGATATTCATTGACCTGGCCTGACGTATTTCACTTAATATGATTTCCAATTCTCCCTATGTTTTTCAAAATGACACTATTTTGTTCTTCCTTATAGCCTAACAAACCCTGCTGTGCTGATATGCCACACCCTTTGGTACATTTTTCTGGGGTGGTGTTTTTTTTTTTGAACTTTTTATAAGGCTACACCAATAGTAGTTTAATCTTAGTGTTCTTCTGTGATTTATTGCTTCCCATGCTCCCTACCTTTTGATTTTATCCACCCATCTTATAAACACTCCCTGTATTAGTTACTTCCTGTCTCTGTAACAGAACACAAGAGCCAAAGGCAGCTTGTGGAAAGAAGGATTTATTTGGCTTGCTGTTCCCAAGGGATGGGAGTCCACTGTGGAACGGAGCATGGAAGCAAAGTATAGGCGTGGCAACCTAAGCAGGAAGCTGAGAACTCACATCTACCACGAGCATGAAGCAGAGAGAGCAAACCAGAAATGATCAAGGCTATGACCAAAGACTGCCTCGACCACATACTTCCTCCAACAAGGCCATACCTCCCAACCCTGCCTAAACAGCATCTTCAGATGGGTACCAAATGTTGAGATGCCTGAGCACATGGGGCGGGGGGCATTTTCGGACAGACCATCCCACTCTCTGTATTAGAGTCATGTTCTCTTCAGATAGAGGGCTTCTGGCTTTATGCTCAGAATGCCTGACTCCATTTCACTTGATACAATTAAGTGCATGCTAAGGATTAATTATAACTTCACACAAATGACCTGGCCACTCAGCGTGGCTTTCTTAGTCACTCCTTGTTGCACTTTGGATGGTTATTTTCGTCATTTGTCATCTTTCCCGTTATCTGGTTCACTATCTCCTGTTCAATGTTGAGTGACACTGCAGCCTGCACTTTGGACGAAGAGGCTCTAACAATGATGGATGCTCTAACACAAATCCCTAAAGAGGCAGGATCTTCGGGCCTTTGGTCTCTCCCCTATAATATACCTGTGCTGTCCTGCACTTAAATTCTTACGTTAGATGCCTCAAACATTATCAGAGCTGTGATCTAAAATTGTCATCACCGTACTCTAAGAGGAAACCCCA
Source organism: Dicrostonyx torquatus (assembly GCA_028555095.1). NCBI lineage: Eukaryota > Metazoa > Chordata > Mammalia > Rodentia > Cricetidae > Dicrostonyx > Dicrostonyx torquatus. The sequence goes on along the minus strand of JAQHUG010000146.1, from coordinate 448,342 downwards.
CTTCTACTTACGTTCTAAATTACTCCCTCCCCGCTCCTCTCCCATCTCCATCCTGCCGACCACGGTTTTCCAAATCCAAACAGCAGTGATGTCATAGTCTGAGTCTGTCAAGGCAGGTCCTTGCGCACTTTGGTTCCTCTTGCTTTGACTCCCGTGTCGTGCCTGTTCCGGGAAGATAGTATAAGCAGGAAACTCTGTGATCTTCTGTCCCCTTCGGGTGCCACTCCCTGCTCCCTCAGTTCATTGTTTCTCACTCACAGTTTTAGAGTAAGTTCTTGGTTTTTTTGTTTGCTTTATCCTCTATCATTCTTAATATTTCCCTAGCTCTCTGGCTGTCAGCAGTCCTTATTCTTATATACCTAGGGTTGAATTGCCCTTTCCACAGCTCCTTGTAGTTCAACAGACTCCTGCAATCTGAGATTAATATCTGGCAATTAAATTTTTTCTTGTCATTTTCCTTTCATAAAAATGCAAACCTTTATCTTCTGGAGATCTTTTAGGATTGAAGAAGAACTCCAAGATGTAGACATTCTGCACATAAATCTGGCCCCTCAATCTCTTCTCCTCTCTGCTGGTATCTGACACTCCAGGAGCATTACACTGTTAGGTCACAGTCATTCTTTGTCCACACCAGTAGCATTCCAGTGACAGGCCTTCATCACCCTGTGTCTGAGTTCACACCAGGGCTCACTCCTAAAATGGCATGTCCTGTGGGTCTGTGAATTTATTGACCTATAATCCTCTGTGAGACATCTACTCATCTCCCTCTCCTTTTAAGTTCTGTGATAACCAGTGTTTTGCGTTTTCTGCAGAATTATTTAATTGCAATTATATTGGTTTTTTTTTTTACATTGGCTTCTTTCATTTAGGATATACGGCTAAGATTCCTCCATATGTTTCTGTTTTGTTTTGTTTTGTTGGTTTTTTGTTTTTTGGGTTTTTTTTTTTGGTTTTTTGAGACAGGGTTTCTCTGTGGCTTTGGAGCCTGTCCTGGAACTAGCTCTTGTTGATCAGGCTGGCCTCGAACTCACAGAGATCCGCCTACCTCTGCCTCCCGAGTGCTGGGATTAAAGGCGTGCGCCACCATCGCCTGGCTCCTCCATGTGTTTCTGTGTCTTGGTAGCTTTCTTTGTCCTACTATGAGAAATATTTCTTTAAATGGATATGCGAGAGTATTTATCTCACACCTAATAATTTAGGATTGATTCTAAACTTCAGTGAGTATTTATAAAGTTGCCGTCAACATCTGGGTCCAGATGTTGTAGGGACATGTGTTTTCTGTTCATTCGGGTGCCTGGCAATGGGGCACAGTGATGGATTACACAGTGAGAGTCTTTAATAAAATGACAAGCTGTCTCTCCATGTGGCTGTCCCATATCTAGTTCCCACCAGCAGGGAATGAAAGATCATGCTTCCCCACATTTGGCCCCGTATCCTGTCGCACTTTGGATTTGGACAATTCTCACGGCTGTGCATCTTGTGTTAATTTGTAACTGAGCAGTTTTGCACCTGACTGATTAACACCTTTTCTTCACTCTCTGCCTCCGACCCTCACCTCTCTGCCTCTGTCTCTCTCTATGTCTCTCTGTCTCTCCCTCCCCCTCTTTCTGAAGACCCCACCTCTCTCTCTCTCCCTCCACCCTGCACAGACTGTGCTTACTCTGTTGCTCCACTGTTTCAAGCCCAAGTGCCGCTTTTGCCTCAGGTGCCGGGTGCTGGAGTGACAGGTGTCACTGCGCCTGGATTTTGTAGTGTGAAGTTTCTGCATCATCTTTTTGGTAATAATCTTATTACATGTTTTCTTACTACCGAGCTTGAGAGGCTTTTGTTCATTTTGAATCAGAGTCTTTTATCTAGCATTTCTTTTTTAAACCTTTCTACTAATCTTACTCTCTTTACGATGTTTTTCACACAATGGAAGTATTATTTTTGGTGACAGCTTATCATGTATTGCTGTTATGGATTGCACCTTGAACACTGCACACAAATGGCAATGCAGAACCCAAGGTCCTTGAAGTTTTCTCCTTGTCGTGCTCAGAGTTCTGTTGTTTAACTCTATGTTATGTCTTGGTCTCATTTGCAAACCCTGTGACTGGAGTTTGCATATGTTCATTGTGGACATCCAGTTATTCCAACAACAAATAGAATTAGCATTTTCTACATGCACAGGTAGTATTGGTCTTTCTGATGCTGCCACTCAGTCTCAGCCCTTGGGAGTCCAGTCTGTCCAAAGCAACACCATGGTTGTCTGTCCAAACTCTCAAAGCCCACGCCCCACATTGCTGCTAATTCCTTAATAAAAGACTGTGCTTATAAAACCAGACAACATCAAAGGAGGATTCTAAGCCATGCACATTAGTCCTTTCATGGGGACTAGCAGAAAATAGCTAATGACAGGCAGGCTCAGTGGAACAGATCTTTCATCTAATATCAGTTTCGAAAAAGTCAATTGCTGGGTAATTTCTGCAGATTAAATTATCTTTATTTGGAGGTCACCTCCTACAGCTAGATTGAGAGAGACAGTCACAATACCAATGCCATCAGGGAGGTGTTAATTCACTCCACAAGCAAGGGTGTCCTGCCTCCCTAGCACTCTGAAAGAGAAAGGTTTTAGCAACCCTTCCCAATCTTTACACCTGTATTGAAGCACAGATGTGTACGTCATACTGGGACTGTGCACATTCATTTAAACAACTCCTTGATAGTGTTAAAAACAGCGGCAAGAGAATTGGTGGTGTTTCTCTAGCTGGTGTCCATACCAAGAGTTCAGGGGAGCAGGGATGGCAAAGTATTGTGGGTAGTTGGGAAAGTGGGCCTCAGGTAGAGGGCCAACAGCTAGCTCCCAAGGTCAGAACTGCATTCTTCCAGACTGAGGCCACATCTTTCATGCTGACAATGCTCTGGGCTGACCAGAAACCCTTGTACAGTGTGGGATCAGCCCCTCCATGTGCTGTGGGGGAGTCAGGGCTTGGCCTTGCACTTCTACACTGACTTCTACTTGGCCCATTTTTGCTTTCGTTAATTTTCCCTGACCCAGAATCCAGTTGGTATAATGAGTGAGTGCAGGGTCAGAGGCTATATCAGGTTTCCCAGTAGCTAGAAACCATAAACTGATTGTTAAAGATGCCGAGTGAAGTCCCTTACCAAACACACAGTCTGGTTCCAAAGTCTTGGTCCCTGTGAGGCCACCATACCTAGCGTGAGAAACACACGCTACCACTGTGGTACGAGTGAAGGAGACAAGGAGGCAGATTCTCAAGCTTGGACATGGCATTCCCCAGATTCAATGTGCAGGGAGCCCTTAGCTCCCACAGCTATATTTGGAAAAGATGGATCAGAGGTGACCTGTAGTCTGGAGCTGGCATTGTCCCCAGGGCTTGGGGAATGCTCCCTTCATAGTCAGCTTCCCAGTTATTCCTCCCATGTGGATTCCCTGATTTAGCTCAGTTGACCTGGTACAGGAGAAGTTCTATCAAGCCAATGAAACTAACTGCTGTATCTCCTCTCCTTTCCTGTGCCTAATTGAATTTTCTACCCCTGACTTCCATTTTGATCACATTGCCTCCTCATCTCTCCCTATGCAAAGCCTCCATGATTCATGACATCCCTGGCCAAAGCTAAGCTATCACACATCTGCCAGACCAGGCACAGGTGTGCATGACCTGAGAACAGGTCTCTGGGTGGAGGGCTATCTTAGTTTCTCTTCCAGTGCTGTGATCAAACACCTCTACTTAAGGAAGAAAGAGTTTATTCTGGACCATAGTCCATCACGATGGGATTCAAGGTAGGGCCGGCTCTTCTCTTCCTGGCTCATTTTTCCTTAGCTGCCCTCACCTGCACGCCTGGCAGAGAAGCAGCCCACCACCATCTTTATTGTCATAAGATAAAAATGACACATCCTCTTCCCATGGAGTCCCTGCCGTGCTCTGCTTTTTCCCCGAGTGTAAGTTTACATCTGCTCGCATTTGGGCTCACGTGTGTCTCGTGTTTCCCACGCAGGTCTTGCACAATGCTTGTCCAATTTATTCATGGGTGTTTTGTCTCTTTTGTTGCTGTGTAAATGGGATCTGGCCTCCTATTGTATCTTCTGACGGCTTGAACACATTATCACACTGTCTGTGTGAGCGGCGTTCAGCAGGAGCCTTATTCAGGTTTCAAGATTAGATTCCTTAGAAGGCAAAGACCTGGCTCTTTCCTCTTCAAATCCTCCCCACGTGTTGCTGGAAAGTCATGCTCTTAATAGAGGGAAATGACTTAGGAAGTGGATTATGAATAGAGAGTCTGGATCTTGGACAACAAGCTGGTGCCTGCTGCTTCTTGGTATTATATTCCCCGAGCTGAGGGTGCAGCCTCCGCACACTGCACTGGAGATTAAAGATGTGCTTGGCGCATGTTCAGCTTGTGTGGTGCTGCCCTCGGGGATCTTGGGAAGTCGAACAAGCCAAGAAGGTCCCCAAGAGTTGAGGCATAGGATGGAAGCAGATTCCTACTCCACAGGCAGTATCAGGGTTTCTTACCAGGCTGGCTTTGCCTGAATGCCTTAGGGTGATAGCCAATTCTTAGAGTCCCCTGAAATGTCCCATGGAGAGATGGACTTGTCACATTCCTGTGTGCCTCTAGTTCAGTGATTCTCAACCTGAGGGTCATGACCCCTTCAGGAATAGAATACTCTTTCACAGGAATTGCCTAAGACCGTCAGAAAACAGATATTTACATTAAGATTCATAACACTAATAAATGACAGTTATGAAGTATCAGGAAAAATAATTTTATGGTTGGGGTCACCACAACGTGAGGAACTGTACTAGAGTCACAGCGTTAGGGAGGTTGGGAACCACTGCTCTCGATGATTGTGTGTTTTGCTCTGGACTTTAGTGAAGGCCCCACATCTCTGAGGTGAAGGCCACACAGAGGATGAAGAGGAGCCAAGGACAAGGAAAAGCCTCATGGAGCTCTCTGGCACAGTTCTGTTCTCAGACATCTGTGATTCCCCACATGAACCCAGGCCTTCTTTTCTCTAGCAGAGGGCAGGTTGGCCTCCATCTCTACTATCACCTGGGAGCTACAAAGACAGCAATAGCCACAAGTGTGTCAACTGTAGAGTTCCTTTCCATGAATTCCTCCTTCTCCATCAACCCTTGTATTCCCTCAGACTCCAGACAGTCCCGGGACAGAAGTCTCACTATGTTTGCAAAAGAGGAAGAACTGGGGCTCAATGCAATGATATGGGCCATCCTAGTCGTGTGACCAATCACAGTCTTCCAAACAGTGACCCATATAGCAGCTCATGCTTAACTCTGGCTCCATGATAAGCCCTGTCCTGTCATGGCACTCAGCTGTGTGTGTGTGTGTGTGTGTGTGTGTGTGTGTGTTTGTGCGTGTGTGTGTGTGCGTGCATATGTGTGTACCACAAGTGTGTGAACATGTTGTTATTGACACACGTGTGCTTTCATATGTGTGCAGATGTACACCCATGTATGTGAAGTTCTCCATTTCCCAGGCTGAGCTGTGCTGTGTCTCCTCAGCCTCTAGATTTCTGGGGTTCCCCCTCTGTGCTCTAGGTGAGGTAGGTGTGGGCCAAAAACAAGTATTTTTAATCCCCATGGAACCTGCAGTCTCAGAAGAGAGTTGGTGTATACAGTCAGATGATGCAGTTGTGTGGCAAATCTTCCAAGATCCTGGGCTTCAGCAAGGCAATCAGGCAATGGTATCTCATGTAGGATTGTCTGTTGGGGTGGGGGGAATTATTGACTTTGTTGACTCTTGGATGGTCATTGTTCTTCTTTCGGCTTCCTGCTTGCTGGGGCTGCTCTGGTCATCCCAGGCCTCTCCATGCATCCAAGGATGTGCTAGGAAGGACTTGTGTTCTCCTGGGCATTTGGCTGTAAGTACCCAGAATTGACACACACAGACAGGCTCCACTGCCAGAGCCTAGCGGTGCCCTACTGGAAGATTAGGTTGGACACTTCAAGGTGGGAACATAGCTGAGGAATGAGCCACCTTCAGATCCCATGGCTCTTCATGCAGTCTGTGGCAAATCCTCTACTGCCTTTAGGCTGGTGGAAGCAAGCTCCCCACAGGGCATCTACATCTGTTGGTCCTGTGCCATTGCCTGCGCAGCATGGCCGAGTGGGTGATTTGTTCCACTTAACCTACAATGTGCTCAATCCTTTGGCTTCCTATCCAATCCACTCCATCATATATTCTCCACTTTGCTTTGTTGCAAAGCAAGCCCAACCAGAAGAGTCCATTCTAACCCATTTCCTAGCCCAAGCTTCCTGAGAAATGGCTGGTGCCTGGGAATTTCATTCATCATCATCCCACCGCTGATGCTGGGCAGCCATGCTTTTCCATTTTATTTTGGGGTTTTGAGGAGGCCTGAGCATTACTTTCATCTTTTAGTGCCTGTCATGTGGCCTTGTGTATCTAGGCTATTTATTGCCTCACTCTTGCCTTGACTGTCTTCTACTGAAAGGCCCGTTTTCATGTGTCTATGTCTGAAGATTTGTTCAAGAGACTGGTGACCAGGAGTCTCACAAACCTCCACTCCATCTCCAAAGGCAGGGTGGAGCTTCTTGATCATGGCATCCTTCCTATTACGTATTCTTACAGGTCACAGAACAGGAAGATGTAAGATGGATGGGTGATGGATGGACAGATGCATGAATGCTTGGATAGACTGATGGAAGAATGGACCAATTGCTGGCTGAGTGGGTGGGTGGTGGGTTGATGGATGGATAGACAGATGGATGGATGAATATCTGGTGGGTGAATGGATAGGTGGATGGGTAAAAGATGGATGGATGGGTGGGTAAGTGGGTAGGTGGGTAAATGGGTGGACAGCTGACTGGATGAATGGACAGATAGATGGGCAGATGGATTACTGGATGGATTGGGAGGATTAACTGGTTGGTAGATGGGTGGATGCATGGAGGGATGAATGAATGGAGCTACAAAGCAGAGCAGAAGGATGTGTCTTTGGGACTGTTCTGTACAGTTCTATCCCAGGACTGCCCAACTGCCCATATGCTATATTAGCATGACCAGCCATTGTTGAGGAAGCAGAATATCCAAGGTCAGCCTGATCCCAAGGAGAGAGAGGTGAAAGGGCATGTTTCTGACCCTCTTACCAGCTTGACTAAGCTTCAACAGATTTGCCTGTGCCCACAGACCTCTGAATGAAAGTACATCCCAAAATGAGAGAAAAGTACGAAGTTCAGAGCCCCCTTTAGGATCAGTTGAGCAGTGGGCACATTTGCTGCCTGACCACTTCATCCCCAACTGCCCTGTAGAAGACCTGCCTGTTGTCACGCCTACAGAGCTTTTCTCTGCTGGACCTTACCACGCTGGCCGATGTCTGAGCTGGGGCACGGCTACTGCAGCAGCCTCTTAAACATTTTTCTTGATAACCACTTCACAGACAGTGAGACCCAGAGAGGGTGTTGATGGGGTCCCCACAGACCTGGAAACATAACTTGAAGACAGTTGACACCTACTGCTTTGAAAGGGTGCAGACAATTAACAAGTTTGCCTTGCGGGCACTGTTGTGGGCAAGGCTGAATGCGGTGACCATCCTGACAATCACTGAATGCCGGTGACAAATATGGAGTCAGTTTTTCACAGGCAGACCCATCATTCTCTGAAGCAGCAGCTATCGCTGTCTGGTAGAGCCTTGCTAAGCAATACTCAGCCTGTTGGATTCTTTGATCTATTCCCAAATTTTCCAATTTTGTCACTCGACAGCTTTTCATAACGATCCTTCTTTTCCTAAGGTTGAGCTGAGAGAGAGGCCAATCCATCTGGCAACTGGGGTCCTGAAAGACCAGGATAGGTACACTTGTCCCTTTCAGCAAGCAGAGGACAAGGGAGCTCCAGCGGGATGGTGCTCAGTCAGGTGGGTGCTAACTCTAGGATGTGCAGACCTTTTGGTCTTGGGCTACTCTAATTCCAGGTCCAGCTTTTCTAGCCTTTGTCCCCTTTGTGGACATAGGGTGACCTCTCTCTCCTGATCTTTTTTCTTGCTATAAATGTGAAGACTTTTTATAACTCCCACAAATTTGGAGAGGGCTCGGACTCCCTGGGCCTGCCACTCCAAACTCCTTAATTTTTTTAAAAAATATTTTAAGTGTCATGGGGCCTTGATGTTCTTAGACCAGCTGCACTACAGCCTTTTTTCCTGGTATGTCCTTGTCACATTAATGTCTTTGTCATGTGTTCATAGTAGATTCTCCAAGAGACCCTTGCAGGTCCATGATGCCCCAGGAGGCTACCTCCTCCCCTCAACACCAGGATGTTTTGAAGATAGCTTCCATGAATAACACACCCTCTTTCCTCTCTCCATTTTCCTCCCTCATTCTATCCTTCTTTTCTTCCTTCTGAACTCTTCCCTCCTTCCTTCTGTCCATCAGGACTAGGAGACTCTACTTACCATGTGTGACAATCTACTTGAAATATTAGACATGGCTGAAACTATCCCTCTCTCAGATTTTAGGACCTAACCTTGCCTATGAAACTGGGGAAGGTGGGCTCTGTGAGACACTGGATGTGAGAGAGGTGGCTGCTTTGGTTGGTTTGAAAACTTGTAACGAGACAGACCGGAGGATAATCTGGTAATAACACTCCCTGTATAAAAACTCGCCATGTCCTTGCATCACTCTCCCATCCCCCTCTCTCAGGCAAAGCATATGCAGTGTTCCTTTGTCAGATGCTGACTGGTCACCTGATGAGCCTGGGGCCTAAGACTAGACCAACAGCCTCCCTGCTGTTACAGTGAAGATCATCAGGAGGACCCAGCATGAGGATTGCTGCCTGTGTCTTCCAAGACTCCTCAGGCCAACATCCCTCCCTCCACTGCTGGCCTGGAGTAGGAGAGACAGCTGCTCAGTGTTGTCATTCATTTTTATTAAGAGCTTGAGATACACTGAAAGCCATTAGTGCCAGAGAAGAGAGAGCAGCAGGCGGCATTAGGGGAGTCTTCCTCTCACATGCTTCCGAGTCCATTTGTCATTGAGAAATGTATGTGTAGATAGTGCGGAAGGAGACATAGCTCATGAGGAGATGCTCACTGAGTGCTTTAAAACATCCTCAGAGTGCTGTTGGGCCAGAATAATTCAGACAGCACCAGTCTGAGAGCCTGGGGAGTCCTGGAAAGTCCTTCATGGAGCTCTTACTGCTGGTGGGTGAAGTCAAGCACAGATGGCCTGCTGTGAAGTCACCAGGACCAACTACTGCACTTGTGTTTGATTGAGACCACCTTTATGGGACACACACACACACACACACACACACACACAGAGAGAGAGAGAGAGAGAGAGAGAGAGAGAGAGAGAGAGAGAGAGAAGCATGCACATACATACACACAGACATAGAGGCATACACACACACTCACATACACACACATGGATGTAGTACCTGCATATAGCACATAGACACATGAATATACACATCCACACAGAGAGAAACTGTGACTACTTAGCTATTTTCCTTGAATGTCTATTGCTGTGTGGAAAATTTTGGCTGGGAGTGGCTTTGTAGCATCCTGTGGCAACAGATAGTGTGACTGGCTGCTGCGTACTCACTTTGAGGTCTGGTTGGGAGCCTCTGGCTCCACACACTGGCCCAGCTTTTGTTTAGATTCATAGGCCATTGACAAGTGTGTCCCTTGGCACCTTATAATGGAGCTCCTTTGTCGCAAAAACCCCTTACACAATGAATGGATAAAGGAAGGGTGCTGGTTTACCACTTTTCCTTATTTTTTTAATGTATGTGTAAATGTTTTGTCTGCTTCATGCCTGTGCACCACATTCATGTCTGGTGCTCCCAGAGGCCATAAGAGGCACCAGATCTCCTGAAACTGGAGTTGCAGTTGGCTGTAACCTTCTATATGGGTGCTGGGAACATAACCCAGGTTCTCCGGAAGAGCAGCCAGTGCTGTCTTTAATGGCTGAGTACCTCTCCAATTCTTGGGTTACCCTTTTGAGACCCAGCCTCAGAGTGACCCCTTCTTTCTTGTTGGAAATAAGTCAACATCTCCTTGCTGCGTTCTGTTTATTAGAAGCAGGGCCTTGGATTTGTCCGTCACTTACAGGCAGGGGATGTATCAAGAGCACAGCCCCAGTGGTAGAGGTCTGAGAAGCCCTTGCAGAAGTGGTTCCAGCAATCACTAACGATGCTTATGGCTAGGAGCAGAGCCTGAGTGCCTGTGTCTGTGGCAGGATTCAGTGGCTCCTCACTTTGCTATGCTTGCAAATGGACTGAGGGTGAGTTGAGCTCAAGGAGTTTTGTTCTGGACTAATCATTGTCCTGGAAGTGCTGCATCACACTACTTACAGAAACCCTTCATTCTTCAGGTATTCAGAGATGGAGAGATATCTTCCCAGGAGTGAAAGAGAGCTAGGGCACAGGGCCAGCAGGAAGGCAATGCTCTGGCAAAGGTGGGAACAGTTCTTTGGTTTGCATTGTGAGTGTCCAACTTCGAGTGTGAGGGTGTCTTGTGGGGACTCTCACTCCTGCTGGGTCTAGATGCAGTGCCTGCCTCACTGGAGGAAAGGAAGACCAGTTGTCATCCTCAGAGATGATGATCCCCTGAGGCCTCTGTGAGGATGGATTTTCATTCCTTTTTATTAACACACAATCTCTTCATCAAAAGTGGATGTCTTGTTGAGTTTCTAGTCTTCAACTACTTATTAAAAATCAGCACTTTGTGAAGCCGAGTTGGAATGAGTGCTGGAAAGATGGCCTTTCATGGAAGCAGTTGGAAGGATGGGTTTCGGCACAACAAGTATTGCACAGCTTTCCTGAGCAGGGGAGAGAAAGAGGGGAGAAAGGAGAGGGGAGGTAGAAGGAGGAAGGAAGGAGGGCAAAGGACAGATGTGGCAGGACTTACAGCCTATAGCATAGCAGATCCGACATGATGCTTAGTGTGACAGCAGGAACTTGGAGTTTGGGGTGGGATCTAGGCTGAGCATGAGAGTACCCAATAGTGCTGCCCCCTTTGACAGTGCTGACCTCTGAGCCATAGCTATAACCTTGCTGTCTTTGGGGTATCACACTGATTCCAGGCCTAGACTTAGCCCAAGCTGGGTTCCCCAGGCAGGAAGGGTTTAGCAGATTAGGGAGGTAAGGGTTCAGTGCCAGGGCCATGCAGGTCTGTCATCTATGTATCATGTGTCTGTCATCAGTCACCTGTTTCTATTATCTATCTATCTATCTATCTATCTATCTATCTATCTATCTATCTATCTATCTATCCATCTATCCATCCACCCATTTCTATCACTATCTATCATCTACCTATCAATCAATCATTGGTTCATTTTCTATCCATCCTAAAAGTATCATCCACATATTTTATCTCCCAATCATTCATCATGTTATGTTTATCTGTCATCTCTTTGTCTATCAGCTCTCTTCCACAATCTTGGCATCTTTTCTGTCAGTCCCCTATCCTCTACTTATCTACATACATAATTACATAATATGATACATTCTTGCTATGGATGTTTGGAGTTATCTTTTAGATTAAGAGAAATAAAAAGGGAATATTGGCCTTCCACCCTCACTGCTTTCATCCCTGGCATTTCTTCCCCAGTGTGAGTCAGAGTTCTAACTTACACCATTTTCCTCCTCTATGACGAATTCCTTTCCTTTGGGATTTTATTAGTTCTTTGTCAATACAAGACGATGGATTTTGATCGTATTCATTACTCACTCCTATCCCCAAGACCCAACCCCTTCCCTCTCAACACATCTCTTTCAGGGCAAGTGCCAGCAAACTCTCCTTTCATTTTTGTTCATCTCAGAATGATGAACAAAAATATTTTTCACAAAAAGCTTAGTTGTTGCATTCACTGATTTTAGCATGTCCTTGCCATCATTTATTTACAGTATTTTAAGATTGCGCTAAAATAATAATGGCTTTAAAATTGACCATTCCAACAGTTCAAGTGTAGCATTCTGTGGCATTGAACATTCACGTCGTGTGGTCGTCACCAGGCACCTCCTGAACTTCCCTCTTACCAAAGCAGAGCTCCACACCAGCCAAGCAGTGCCTCACAGAGCCCTGCCATCACCATTCTGTTCTTAGGCTCTGTGAATCTGATTACTACACACTCCATGTAAATGTCCTCATTCAGCATTTGTCACTTTATAACCAGCTGATGTCACTTATTGTGTCTTCCAGGTCCCATCAGTGCTGTGGTGTGGGAATGTCCGCCCTTCTTACAGCTGACTGATTTTCCCTGGCATCTATAACCCCTGTGCAGTTTTATGCACGTGTCTATTGATGGGTGCTCCTCCGGTTGCCATGTTTACACCATTGTGAAAACTGCACTCCCATGAACATGAGTGTGCAAGCATGGCTTGGAGACTCAGCTTGCAATCGGTTTGTGTATAACTCAGAAGTGGAATTTCCAGATACATGGTAAGTAACTCCATTCCTTTTGAGAAACTGCCACGCTGTTTTGCACAGTGGCTGCTGAATTTTACCCTCCTACTAGCAGGGAACAAATGTTTCAATGTCCCCGTGTCCTCAACAGCACTTACTCTGTGTAAGGTGCCATTCTAGTTGGTGTGGCTTGATTGGACACGTAAACTTTTACTGGAGAAACATCTATTCAAGCCTTTGTCGGTTTCTAATTTTTTGTCTAATCTTATTAGTTCTTTGAGAGTTTTGTATAAGGTGATTTGATCAAATTCGTGCCCAGACTCTTCCCAGACCCAAGCTCCCCTTCCCTACCCCAGACTCTCCCAGACCCATGCTTCCCTTCCCCACCCATTTTCCTTTCTGTCCTTTTGTATTTGGATGTGTGGTCGGTCTTTCACTGGAGTATTATTGCTGTACCAGGGCTACATTCTTAGAGGAAACTTACCCTTCTTTCCCCACCATCAAACAATATCCTGCTATGGGTAGGATCTCATGCCCAAATCCCAGTCCCATGATGGGATTTGATTTGGCTTAAGCTACCTCAGCTTTTATGCATGCTGTCACAACCACCACGAGCTCATATGTGCAGTATCACTGCTGTGGCCAGAAGACACTGTTTCCATCACCTCTGGCTCTTACACACTTTCCACCCTGTATTAGCTGGGGTTCTCTAGAGGACCAGAAAGTCCAAACTCTAATAGTTGTTCAGTCTGCTCAGCTGGATGTCTCATCTGGTCTTCAGTGTATGCCAGGATCCCAAAAAAGTGGACTCTAAGGCCAGTAAAGGAATGGACTTGCCAGTGAGAGTGAGAACAGACAGGCAAAGACAGCAAGCTTTCTTATTCCATGTCATGTAGATAGTCTGCCAGCAGAAGGTGTGGATCTTCCCACCTCAAATGATTTAATTAAGAAAACAATCCTTCAGAGGTATACCAAGCCAGTCAGGTTTTAGTTGAGTCCAGATGTAGCTACGTTGACAACCGAGAATAGCTAGCTGTCCCGCACACACACTCTCTTCTGCAACGATTCTCCAGCCTTGGGAGGAGAGAGTGCTGCCTATGTGCTCCATTTAGGGCTGAGCATTCTTACGTCTCTTATTTTTTGGCCAGTTGTTGGTGTTTCTGCTAATCGCTGTTTACTGTAGATGGAGGCTTAGAAGTCATTAGGAGGCAGTGTAACTATGTCCACCTAGCAAAGCCACAGTAGAGGTCAAGTTGCTTGTGGTTGGGTTTCAGGAATCATCTGTATATCTCTTATCAGATATGTGATTTGCAACCTTCCCCCAACTGTTTTACTCTACTTATATTATGAAGTATGTTTTCATGAAGTCCGCTTGTCTCTCTCCCTTTGTTGCTGATGCCTTTGGTATCTTATTCAAAAGGTCACCACACTCACAACCCTGAGAAACTTTTGTCCTATATTTTCTTCCAAGAATTGTACAGTTTTAGATCTTACACACATATCCCAGATCCTGTTCTGAATTCATTTTGTATATGTTCAGGTCGAGGTCCCCATTCATTCTTCTGCGTGTGAAACTCGGTTTTCCCAACACTATTTGCTGTGTAGACCACTTTTACCTTATTGTCTTCTACTTATTTTTCTTGTCTAACGTCTTCAGTTAGCAGCCTCTAGTTCTGTGCTGAACAGGAGGGTAAAGGCAAGAGTTTTGTTTCATTGCTGACCTTTGAGACAAGCACTCGATTTTTCAGCGATGAACGTGTTGTTCTTGGAAGTTTCTCAGATGTGATTTTTATTATGTTGAGATTTCCTTCTAATCTATGTTTGCTGCGTGTCTTTCCTGCGAAAGAGGGTTGAATTTTTACCAAATCTTGTTTTCTGCAGTGTTTGAGTTGATCACATGACTCTGTTTTCCCTCCACCCTGTTAAGATGGAACAATACCAGATTGCATTTCAGATTCAGGACCACCACAGAAGCCCAGATACAGATGCCTCTTGGTCAGAGTGCCTGATGATTTTAGCATACTGCTTGAAGTTGTTGGCTAGTATTTTGCTGTGAATTTTTGCACTTGTGTGCATAAAAATATTTGTCTGTCACTGTATTTTATTCCATGGTCTTTATCTGGTTTGTTTCCTAGATCGTACTGGTTCCATAGTATCCGTCAGGAAATGTGTGAACAGCAGCATAAATTACTGACACGTGTTCCTTCCTCACTTTTGAGAGATAGTTTTGCAGAGTATAGAACTACAAGTTGTTGATTTCTTCTCTAACCCTTTAAATATCTCACCCCCGCCTACTTTTGCTTGTGCGGCTTCTGAGGGGAAGCCAGATGTGGTTTTTAATCTCTCCTATAGACAATGTGGTTTACATTCTGAATTCTTTCAAGATTAAAAAAAATATTTGATTTTATGAAGTTAGAGTATGGTATGCCCAGGTAGAGGGGTTTTCAGTATGGGGAGCAGGGATAACAGTCAACTTGATGTATTTTAAGAATCTTGGATCCGTGGTGAGATTTCACCTCGCCACTTCAGATGCTTCACCTGCTCCTTCCTCTCTCCTCTGCCATTTTCATCGTGTGCATTTGTGCCTAAACTGTCCTTGAATGGCCTGTTCTGTTATTCGAACCCCATGCCCCTTTCTTCTCAGCTTTGAAGGCTTCTACTGAAAGGTCCTCAAGCTTGGAGAGTTTGCCTCAGTGGTTTCATGCAGCTAGTGACCCAGCTAAAGCAGTCTCCATGGCCGTTGCTGCGGTTTTGATTTCTGCCATGTTTTCTACCAAGCTCCTACTCCTCTCTGCTCACATTGCATATCTGTTCTTCATTCTTTGGAACTCACTTAACACATCAGTCACTGCTGCTCCAGGTTCTCAGTTCCAACATTCTCCGTCTGGCTCCTTCCGATACTTGCTTTGCCATTTCAGATTGGGGTTTTTCTGTGACTTCTTTCTCCGTAGCTGGCCATGATACACAGAGTAAAGCAAGCTTCCATAACTTGGTTTGTGGTAGTGTGAAGGGAGAAAGGAAAGGAAAAAATGTTTGGTGGGCCCTTGGATCCATTCTCAGTCTGTGAGTGAAACCTAGGCTCCAGTGTGTGAAGGTCAGAGCACCTCCTGCTGGTTAATCTTGCTCCTCATGAAAAACAGGCCAGAGAGGTAATGAGAAGCCACACATCAAATGGATCAGTCAAAATCGAGTGTATCAGCAGTGCTGAATTCTGAGCACAAGAGGAGCAAGAAGCCCATGCATTATTGGTGGGGTTGCAAAATAGTGCAGCTCTATGGAAGACAGATTCCTTATAAAACCAAATATTCTATCTCCAGGATCTCATGATCACACGCCTTGGTATTAACTAAGAGGATTAGAAAGCTGCACATGCACACACACACACACACACACACACACACACACACGAAGAGAGGGAGAGAGAGAGACGCATGCCCAGGAGAGTAGACACTCCACAGCACGGGATATGATCTAGCAACACACAGAAAGGAGCTGCGACACTTCCTCAGTCAGAAACATTCAGAAGCCACCAGACACCACGTGAGACCATCTGGTGAGTAGGGCATGCTGGTTGTATTCAGGCTCCGTATCTCAGCTTGGCACTGTTTACTGCTTATATCTCTAGTTCACATGTGTCTCCCCTCTGAGAACACCACACATGATACGGCACCGCCTTAGCAGCCCTGCATCCCCGATTGAGGAGCTCAGAACAGAGGGCATCCTTCTCTGGACAGCTACACACTGGCCGTGACAAGGACAAGGCAGCAGAAAGCACAGCAACCTACTGGTTGTCAGGATCTGGGTCACTGAGGGCTGGATGAGGCCGAGGAGGTGCTGCCTGAGACTGGCAAACCCACCTCCAAGTCCCAGTCCTGCTGGCAAGGAGCGTGAGCTTCAGAAGGAGACAGGCATATGAGGAAGACAGCCAGAAACACCTGTGTGGCATGGGGCCTTGCCTGTCACTGAGAGAGCTCAGGGACTGGGAGATGACAAAGCAGCCTTTCAGTTAGAGAGGAGACAGGCTTAGGCCTGGAATTGCAGCATGCTAGGTTTACAGTTGAGGTCCTGGGCTGTCATGAGAGTGTTTCTTGGGCTCCCTTGGGAAGTCAAGGAGTGTCCTAGGAGACTCTGAGCTGTCTTGTGTTGTAATTAGGGGAGAGGTGTGCGGGTTGTATGTTCCCAGCACCCAGCCCCCAGCCGCTGGCCCACTCAGCTGCTGGCTGCCTGCACCCGAAATAACCACATGACAAACTGGATTCATTTAAATACTGCCTTGCCCGTTATCTCTAGCCTTTTCCCGGCTAGCCCTCACCTCATAAACTAACCCATTATAAAAATCTGTATGTCACCATGAGGTGGGTGACTTACCGGACAGATCTACCGTACTTCCTTCTGTGGCAGGGGGCCTCATGGTGACTGGCTCACTTTCCTTCTTCTCCTCAGAACTTCCGTTCTGTCTACTCCGCCCACCTAAGGGCTGACCTATCTTATAAGCCAGGCAGCTCTTTATTCAACCAATAAGAGTAATACAAAATACAGGAGAACACTCCCACATCAGTCTTGAGTGTCCTAAAATATACTAGGCAGTCCTGAGTTCTCAGGCCAGATGTGATTCACAGCAGTTCCAAGTAAATTTGAAGCTCTGAACAGCCATGTGTCTCTTAATCATTCTGTCCTCCCAATAGATGCTAGCCAGACTAACCTTGAGAGTGGGTAGTGTGGGCCAGGCTGCTGAGCGATGGCCCCAGAGAACAAACATTGACTCCCCACCCCAGGAAAGAACCAACTATCCTCAGAAATCCATACTGATTTTGCTTCCATGGAAATAGATAGAAAATACTCAGGTCACTAAATCTTAATGTTCCTATCACTTGAAGTCTTTGGGGCCTTTCTCAATGTTACCTGTCAAGGGTATTTAGCTTGTCCTCACCAGCTGCTGTTATTGGGGAAATGTTATTTTTTCCCTTTATAGCCTCATTTCTCCTCCAGAAGTAACAGAGGAGGAATCCTGGAGGCAGAAGGCAGTTTCTACCTTTCACAGTTTCAGGAGGTAGACTAGGGAGAAGCAGAGGAGAGCCAACCTACCATGGATTCCTTCATAAATTAGCCAGGTGTCTCATCCTTTCAAAATATTTTAATGTACATAATAATGCATTATGACATTTTATGCATGCATACGCACACATATAATGATGCCTCTGTTGTTCCATTGTCCCATCTTCTTCATCTTCCTATCTTCCTTTATGCTTTTATGTCACAGAAGTACCCGTAGCAGGAATAATAAAAACCCAGAGACATATTAGGTTTCAAGCTGAAGGTCAGAAAAGCAAAGCAGCCGACTACTAGAGAGACCTTTTACTTCTACGAAATCTTCAGGCCAAAAGAGCAAGATCCTGTCTTTACGAAGCCTAAGACTCCACTCTCCAATGAGTTCCTGTCTCTCGCTCTTTATATTACTCTCTCGGCCCATGCATATCACTCCTGTCTCCACCTCCCCAGTGCCGGAATTAAAGGTGTGTGACTCCCAAACACTGGGATTAAAAGTGTGAGCCACCGCCACCTGGATCTGTTTCTGGATCTATCTTGTGTAGCCCAGGGTAGCCTTGAATTCACAGAGATCCTTCTGCTGGGATTAAAGGTGTGCACCACCACTCCCTGGCCTCTAGTGGCTCAGCTTTGCATTCTGATCTTCAGCCAAGGTTTATTTATTAAAATACAAATAAAATCTCACGACAGGAACCTTACATTGTGCTTATGGCAGCACTGTCCAATAGCCAAGTCTGGAAGCAGCGTCCATCAAGAGATCAATGCAGAAAGAAGATGGGGAATACATGCACAATAGAATCTTATTCAGGCACAGAGAAGAATGACATAGCATTGTTTGCAGGAAACCGAATGGAACTGGAGACTATCCTATTAAGTGACATAACCTGAGCCTTGCAGAATTAGACAGATTTTGTCGATGGAAGGCAGAAAAGTTCTTTCTCTGAGCTGTATCCTCAGCTTTGCCGTTCTGGCCAGGTCCAGCCTGAACATACCTGTTTCAGACCAGAGCCAGACATCCGGGACCAGACACCTGGTGAGAGAACCTGCAGACAACCACAAGGCACATGCTGGCCTTGCTTTGATTTGGGGGATAACAGAATATGATTGAAGAAAGATAAGCCTGCAATAATAGAGCCCTGGCTTCTTAGGGGTGTAGAAATGTGGCCCTCAGAGGCACCCATGGCAGCTGCCAGTGCCACCTCTTCTCCCTACTACTGTCCACATAGTCCAAGCCCTGCAGGTTATCAACTTCCTATGTACTTACTGAAAAACAAGTTCGGTCTTGTCCACAGACCTCTAAAGCGTAACTAGATCCCAAGCCTTACGATGGGAACACCTGATGCAGCCACACCTCTTCTAGGGGGTATAGAACAAGTTAGGGTTCTATACCACACCCCCTCTTTTCCTATCCCAACCATGTGAGTCTTTTCACTCAGTGTGAGTATG
>JAQHUG010000146.1:414240-427983 GCA_028555095.1 Dicrostonyx torquatus | reverse complement strand
GGGGTGGGTGGGATTTGGGGCTTCAAAAACCCAAGCCAGGCCCAGTGTATTTCTCTTACTGCTGTCTTTGGATTCAGATATAGAACTCTTAATGACCATGTCTGCCTGCATACCTCCATGATCCCTGCTGTGAAGATAATGGACTAAATTTTTGGAACTGTAAGCAAGCCCCAATTAAATGCTTTTTTTTTTTATAAAATTTGCCGTGGTCATGGTACCTCTTCACAGCAATAGAACACTTACTCTATGTACTATCATTGTTTGAGAGGCTGAGAGACTGCTAGACACAGAAGCAGAAGGGGTCTTGCCCTCTATTCATTTAATTGCAGAGTCAATGTAACAAATATGTAGACCAGTTACACAGCACTTCCTGAAGATGAAAGCAGAGTGGTTTGAGAAGCCTGGTTAGTGAAGGTTGGGCCTTTTGTATATGGAAGCATATTCTGAGGAGATTAGAGGAGACTCAGCAGGGTCTAGCATCATGAATTAGGCATGGTCCACCACTCACTCCTCTTATAGTGTTGGGCGAATGTTTCCATGACCCTGGAGCCTGTCCCCTGTGTTCACCAGAGCAGTCCATGTGTCTTTCCTGATTGTGTGATGTAAGTGGACAGAAGACTTGGAAATCTTCATGGGGACCTAGCTTGAGGGCCACGGTTTGACTAGATAAGATGGGTACTACAGATTGGCCTTGGACTGTCTTCAGAAAGACAAGCCATCACCCAGCATGGGCTTCAAAAGGGGCTATTCCAGACCCAGCTTCTAATCACCTCAGTTGAAACCTTTGTACTTGTCACAGCCTGACTGAGACCTCATGTCCTGGCCTGCTCTTCCACTGATGCTTCAAAGTGGTGATAGAAAAAATGAAGTCCAGGCTTCATAGAGGCTCTCTGGCGTGTGTACTGGGAGCAGTGAGCATGGGTGTCTTCTCTCAGCATCTCTGAGGGACTGGTTTCAGGACTTCCTGTAGATAAAATTTAAGGTTGATTAAGATCCTTATTCAAAATTATGTAGTGTTAGCATGAAATCGACACACAGCCCTCCTCAAAGTATAAACCATCTCTAGGTATCTAAACAACTAAAAAATTGTAAATGCTGTACAGAGCTGTATTGCTTAATGAATGAGGACAAATAAAATATGATTATACTTGTTCCCCTATTCATCCCTTTCAAGTGCCCAACATATCCCTCAAACCCTCAGACTTCATGTCTTTTTCTTTCTTTTTTCTTTTTCTTTCTTTCTTTTTTCTTTGATAACCCACTAGGTCCATGGGTGTAGGGTCATTCATGGGAAACCAGCATCCTCAATTAAGAATGATTTTCCCTCACCCAAAAAACTTCAAATATCTGATGTTGGTTGGAACATATCTTGGTTTAAAGTGCTTACCCTACAAATATGGGGGCTGTGGTGGTTTGAAAGAAAATGGCCCCCAAAGGAAGTCACATTATTAGGAGGTATGACTTTGATGAAGTAGGTGTGACCTTGTTGGTGGAAGTGTGTCACTGGGGGCGGGGGCTTTGAGGTCTTCTATGCTCAAGCTACACTCAGTGTGACACACAGTTGCTTCCTGTTACCTGTGGCTCTGGATGTAGAACTCTCAGCTCTTTCTCCAGCCCCATGTCTGCTTGTACACTGCCATGTTTACCTATTTGATGAGAATAGACTAAACTGCTTAACTGTAAGCCACCCCCAATTTCTTTTATAAGAGTTTCCATAGCCATGGTGTCACTTCTCAGCAATAGAAACCCTAACTAAGACAGGGGCCTAAATTTGACACCAGCAACCAGTGTTTAAAGAAAAACTAGGTACGGAGGTGGAAGATTACAGTCTCAGCACTGAGAATGCCTACACCAGCAGATCCCCAGGACTCATTGTCCAGCATATTCTACTCCAAGTTCCATGCCGTGGAGAGACACTGCTCCCAAGAAACAAGGTGGGCACTACCTAAGAAAAGCACCTTAGATTGTCCTTGGTCTCATACACGTACATGTGCACACCTTCACATACATGAACATACACTCACCCACATACCACAGAAAGACAACTGCCACGCTATGTTCCTATCATCCCACATAACATCCTTGAGGTCCATGAAACCTCCTACCTTCTCTTCAGTGCAGTCCTGTTGGGAGTGATCTGCTTCAGCTCAGACCCTCCTGAAGAAATGGCTCTTCTGGCCAAGCAGGGCAGGAAGTCCCTTCCCTGTCACCCTACTAGCAACCCAGATGGCCAGTGGCACCTTGAAGAGCATGTGGGAGCACTCACTGCCCTGCCTGGTCCTTGAAACACTTCCAGAAACAGTGAGAGATTTGGATGTGCAGAGGGACACAGCTGGCATGGGTGGGTGTGGCAGTGTGGGAGGTAGGAGATCTGGCTTTGATATTGGTGTGGAATTCTGTCCTCTGGGCATGACTTGGCCTTCTGTCTCCTAGAAATTAGAGCAACTGTATGAACTGAATCAGACCCTCAGGAGACCAGGCCTATTAATATTCCTTCACAGGAGCTGGAAGGTCCTGAGCCCCTTATCTGAGATTCCAGCCCCTAGCTCCCTCCAGTCATCGTTCAGCTACACAAGATCTTGAAGGGCTAGGGTATGGGAGATGCAAAGTTGACTGGGAGATGAACTCCAATGATATAATTTTCCCGAGTCATCACCCACTCTGGGGTGGGCCTTTTAGGTGACACAATTTACTTCATCCCCCATGTTCTGATATGGAACACTTGACTCATGCTCCTCCACATAACTCCAATAAACTCACTGGCTAATCTGCTGGACTGGGATGGAATCATTTATTTCATCTGTTATTGTCCTCTCTGGGGTGAAACAGCCTCCCCAGGGGGTATTATGCAATAGACGTGGTCAGGCCTCTTGTGACCAGGGCACTTGAGTAAGACCGATGATTCAGGCATTGGAGGGATGGCTTGTCACCAGAACATGCAGGGGAGGGTTTACAGAGGATCGGATCTGTGACACTAATGAAGGCCAAGTGATTAGGACACCATCCATCTCAATGTAACAGTCATTAGAGCCACGATTACCATAACCGCTATAAGCTCATGATTTATGGAGATTGTAATGATTATTTTTGTAATACTAAGTTAGAGGATTTTTTGGCAGTAGATCAATTTGAATGAAATTAAAATACAGTTTTTGAGTGAGAAATGTCACTGAATCACAAAACAGTGTCAGTGTGTGTGTGTGTGTGTGTGTGTGTGCACATGTGCACATGTGTATGATCTGTTCTAAGCCCTGATCATGAACCAATTTGGTATAGGCGAACCCAGAGACAGCTGTTTGTTGACCCCGTAGACCCTGGAAATGACTACTGTGATCTGGAGGCTCAGGTATGGGGTCCCAAAAATGTCCCCAAGGACCACAGGGTACAAAGGCCATCAAGCAAGAAAATATGAAAATAATACAAACCTCTGCTCTAATGCTCAGCTGCCTCTGGACCTCTCAAGACAGAGACACGGAAGACTCCAGCACACTTGATTTGAACTATTAGTCTAAGGACAGCAGTGGATAAGAATGCAGCACCTCATCTAATAACACCCTCGCCTCTTCCCAGCAACCTCCTTTCTCAGTGACCCTTGCCTCTTCCCAGCAGCCTCCATGCTCAATGCCCCCTGCCTCTTTCCAGAAGCCTCCTCTCCCAATGACCCTTGTTTCTTACCAGGAGCCTCCACTCCAAAGCCTCTGCTTCTTCCTAGCAGCCTCCACGCTCAATGCTCCCTGCCTCCCCTCAGCAGCCTTCACTCCCGATGCCATCTGTGCCTTGCCTGCAGCCTCCAACCCCTCTGGTCCTGCCTCTTTCAGAGGCTTTCCTAGTCTCGCTGTCCCTCCCCAGCCTTTTGCTTTATCTCCAGGTGACAGCGTGGGTACTCTCTTCTCTCTGGCTGCACCATCTTTCCTATGTGGCTCAGACTTTGTCCCTGCACAGGGTGACAAAATACCTCAAGGGAAATGTAGAGTTCTCCTTGTTCTTGTACACTCCACATCCAGGTGATCTCATTCTCATCTGCAGCTTCAAATGTGGACCACAGATGCCCCATCTTTACACTTCTTGCTTCTATCCAGCCCAGCATCCTAGCTCTCACTGCATCCCTCCTAGCCCAGTGTCCCAGCGCTCACTGCATTCATCCATCACTGACACACACTGCCAGTGCCCCACTGTGTCTAGTTCAGCATTTCTAAACCTAACTCAGGAGCCCTCTTCTACCCAGGAACTCATCACTAGTGTCCTGAGAAGGAACCAGAAACCTCAGAGCTTTTCCTGACACCTCCCAAACCCTGGCCCTCTCCAAAGCCATTCAACATCATTTATCCAATTACAGGCATTACAGATCTTTCAAAGATTGGAAAGTATCTTCAGGTAGCATCCTACTTTTTTCCAGTCTCCCACTAGGAAATTGGGGCCACTGCTCTGAGTTAGAAATACATGCACCTCTTCTTTTCTTGGCTCCCACTCCCTTGAGACTTTGAAGATATCTTGTTATGTGTCTGATGTAGCATTCAGATCCCTCTTTATTATGTAGTATATGGCTGTGTGTGTCTGTCTGTGTCTATCTATCTATTTATTCATCCATCCATCCAGCTATATATAAGGCTTTCCATGGGGATCTGATGTTCTTTTCTGACGTGCAGACACCAGCCACACATAGAGTCCACAAACATACATGCATACAATACACTTTTAATGAAATATGTGTGTGGTAATAGTACAAAAATAGAGCACACAAAGTAGTTGCATGAACTTTGATGGGAAAAAAACACATGGACTCCTCTTTACCCTAGGAGAAATGGACCCAAGAGAAAAATGAGATTCTGTGAAATTCCATGATGTACCCAAATTCATATAGATATGAGCAGACAGCCTGAAGAAGAGGAGGACAGAGATATGGATCTAGAAGCTCATGTCCTCTGGTCCATAACCCTGCTGGGTGTGAGCAGCACTGAGGTTTGCTTTCCAAGTCTCGAAACCAATTTCAAAAAACATGGATTTAAAGAGCGAATAAGTACTATTCAGATGGAGGGGACCAGACTGGTCAGTTAGAAATAACCTAGAGAGAGTCCATAGCCCTCCCTAACAATATGATGATCACTGAGAGCCCACTCCACTCACCAAAGAGTCACTGATGCTGGACAAAGCAACAGGAGGCCATGTAGACTCAAAGGACAAAACAATGGCCTTCAGAGGAGTTGGACTGAGAAAGAGTCATGCGTGACACATTGTATCTGAGCAGATGGTCCAGAAAGCCAGCCTTTGTGGGAGAGTGGGATCAAAGGAGAAACAATCTGTCAATGAGGCAAACTTTGACCTAAAAGGAGAAGGAAAAATAAATGGACTAACATCCCATAAAACATTGGTGAAAGAAATTAAGGAAAATACAGCAAAATGAAATATATTGTGTGATGACGGGTTAGGGTGATAAATATCATTAGTATATCTGTACTTCTCAAAGGTGGGTCCAGATTCAACACAATCCTTATTAAAATATCAACATCCTTTCCAGAATTATGAAAAATATCCTAAAATCTGCATGGAACCACACAACACTCTGAATAGAGAAAGCTACCACAAAGAGAAAAAAGCAGGGGGCATTACACTACCTGGCTATAGTACCCAGCACTGTAGCGATCAAGATGCCATGGTATTGGTGTAAGAACAGGCACATAGCCAAACAGCAGAGCAGAGAGTTGTGGGGCAACTATGCGAACCTCAGTCAGCGGATGTTGACAAAGTATGCATGCATTGGAGGAAGAAACCTTTTCATGGTTGGGTGTCTACACACCGAAGAATAAAACTCTGTGTGTGTGTGTGTGTGTGTGTGTGTGTGTGTGTGTGTGCATGTGCGTCCATGTGCACAATACAGAGAGTCAAAACAAGGTTCAGGTGCCTTTTCCATCGCTCTCCACTTTATTACTTTTAGATCTATTTATTTGTATGCAAGTTTTGCCTGCATGTGTATCTTATGGATCAGTTGCATGCCTGATGCCCACAGAGGTCAGAAGAGGGTGTCAGATCCCCCGTTCTGGAGTTACAGATGTCTGTAAGCCATTCCCATGCTGGAAATCTGAGGTTATCACTTTTAGTTTTTTAACTTAATTTTTAAAAAAATCTTTTCTCATTTTGCATGCCAAATCCATTTCCCACTCCCTTTTCTCCTCCTGCTCCCTTCATCTTCCCCTCCTCCACTTCATCCCCCTTCCACTCTTCAGAGAGGGTAAGACTTCCCATGGGAAGTCAACAAAGTCTAGCATATTGCTTTGAGGCAGGACCAAGGCCCTCCCCCATATCTAGACTGAG
This sequence comes from Dicrostonyx torquatus, assembly GCA_028555095.1. Classification (NCBI taxonomy): domain Eukaryota; kingdom Metazoa; phylum Chordata; class Mammalia; order Rodentia; family Cricetidae; genus Dicrostonyx; species Dicrostonyx torquatus. The sequence goes on along the minus strand of JAQHUG010000146.1, from coordinate 421,674 downwards.
CAAGGTATCACTCCATAGAGAATAGGTTCCAAAAAGCCAAAACAAGCAGTAGGAATAAATCCTGATCTCACTGTCAGTGACCCTTCAGTCTGCCCCAGCCATGTAACTGTCACCCACATTCAGAAGGCCTAGTTTGGTCATATGCTGGTTCCTTCTCTCTCAGGTCAGAGCTGGAAGGCTTCCATTAGCTCAGGTAAGCTGTTTCAGTGGGTATCCTCATCATGGTCTTGACCCCTTTACTTGTATTCTCACTCTTCCCTCTCTTCACCTGGACTCTGGGAGCTCAGCCCAGTGATCCGCTGTGGTTCTCTGCATCTGCTTCCATCAGTTGGTGGATGTAGGTTCTATGGTGACATTTAAGATAGTCATCAATCTGACTACAGGACAAGGTCAATTCAGGCACCCTCTCCACCATTGCTTAGGGTCTTAGCTGGGGTCATCCTGTGGATCCTGGGAATTTCTCTAGAGCCAGGTTTCTCGCTAGCCTCATAATGGCTCCGTTAAGATATCTCTTCCCTTGTTCTCGGTCTCTGTCCTTCCCCCATCTCCACCATCCTGTACCCCTGATGTCCTCTTTAAGAACAAGTGTTCTTAACTGCTGATCCATCTCTCTAGCCCCCAGATTGTGACTTTTATTTGCTACAATGTTTTCTATTGCTCCTAGTAAAAGTGATGCTGGCTTCCTGGAGTGGATTTTTCTGGAAGAATTTATACACACTGACAATTGTTTCCTTATATAATGTTTGGGAAGAGGTCGTAATTTTCCAGTGGATTTGGACCAGGGTTTTCTTTGCAGGGAACTTTTTCTCCTAGCTAAGGGCATTTGCCTCATCTGTTTCCTCGTGAGTAGCTCTGGTGTGCTGTTCACTGAGGAAAGTGCCAGTCCTGTGTAGGTGTCGGGTGTACTGGCACAAGTCAGTTTTATCGCGGCACTACCATCCTCTCCATGTTTTTGGTATCCTGAATGCTTCCTCTTTTGTTTCCAGTGTGCTAGATGCAGAAACATCAGAGGAGTAACCAACCATTTCTGATTGACTGTACAAGATAAAACCCATACCTGGCACCGTTTAAAAATGAAATGCCTGTTTTACAAACATCTAGCTGCACTTCCCTTGATCTGTGACACTCCCAGGTATTCTAACATTGAAGCTGCCATGGCATTGATAGCACCAGCACACAGTGGGCACCTCCTCATGACTCGCGTGGTGTGGCAGGTGTTTGTATTGGCTCACACACAGTTAGAGGGACCCTGAGATACATTAAGACACACAGACAGTGAGCTGGCAGTCCCGAAGTTAGCCATCCCTTATAGATTCTCACCAGTGACTGTTGGCTGGATGTAATGTCACTCAGCAGCTCTTTAAAGAAGCACCCCCAAACTCTTTGTGCTTTTTCTGCCTGAAAAGTGAGCAAATCTCTGTGGCTATGTTGTAAGTTCTCTCAAAGATCAAATCAGAGCAGCTGGCAACTGCCCCTTGGTCCCCCAGCCCCCAGGCTGGCCCGAGACAAGATGGTCATTCACTGCTGGGTATCCAAGCCACTTCCCTGAAATAATAGTTCCATGTGCAGGTGGCTGTGCTTTACGTCAGCATATTTTACACCTGGCTGTGATGCTGTGTGCAATTGGACCAGTGGAACATACTCCTTCCCGCCTCAGTTGTACTCCAGTGCTCTACCAGCCCACTGGGGGACCAGTCCATGCTGGGTTCATCCAGCTCTCAAAACTTGGCTGTGGGGACTGCTGTGTTGGGCTGCATCTCTCTTAAAATGATCCATCGGTTGTGCCATGCTTTTAAGAGCTTGCCTAAATCTGTCTGAACCTCTGTCCTCTCTCACAGGGCAGAGCCTGGTCTACACCCTCTGCTCTTGGAGTCTGATCTGTACCCTTTGCTGCCCCAGAATGGTGACACCAGACTTCTCTGTCCACCAACACAGAGCACTGTCCAGTTTGGGCCTGACCCATGTTGGGGTAAGGTGGTGGAAGAGCTGCTGAGACAGGTGGAGGTAAGAAGTTTAACCCCTGCACAAGAGACACGGCATCCACTTTTCCCACAGGTCCAACAATATTAAGATTGGAATCTCAAGAAAAGAAGGTAAGGCCATAAATCACTAAATAAGATAACAAAGTAAATCTAGTCCTGAAAGGATGGCCGTGAACAGTGCTTCCCATGCGGTCTATGCTTTAAGATATGGGGAAGACACCTTTGTAAAAATTGAATAAATCACATTCGGTTTAATCAGAAACACATAAATGGAATTTATTGCATCCCTGAGAGACATCTTGTCCAACACATCAGCTCCCCATGCTGACGCTTCTGGAGGGAGGTGGCATTATTCTGGGCTTGTTTATTTGCTTTTAAGTCGGTAGTTTATTAGTCTCCATCTTTAAATATTTGCTGAATGAATGATGTCCTTTCTCTGCTGCTTGTCTCCAGTTGCAGGGCTGATTTTGTGCCTTTACATGTTTGTTTGTTTTGTGCTTAAATCCTGGACTTTTCTATAAAGGTCCTCTTGTGTCCCCACTCACCCCCACTTCTGTGACATCAGAAGAAAGAACCTGGACACAGACATCCCCAGAATTCCCAAGTCAAGTCTCCTGTCCCACCCACTTGTTGTGTGCAGCTTTCCAAGAGGAAGGCCCAGCCCAGGCACCGTGCTCTTTTACCCAAGTGCCCTGTATTCTAGAAGTGTTTGCCTTCGTGACATTCATATACTGAGAACTCAAATGGATAGCTTCTGGACCGTCTCTAGAACTGAATCTGCTCCCCTCAAGGGCTCTGTGTATGCCCCTCCTCGTGGCTGTGTTCTGCTTGCTTTGTGAGCAAGGCTTGTGGGACCGATTTTTACCCACAGGAAAGTGGGGTCCCCAGATAACATCTGAACCTGTGCCAACAAGGGGCTAGTCTCCATCCCCAAATCCAGGGGTCAGCTTTTGTGTCAACAGTCACCAAGTACAGCGGGCAGTGGTGTCGCATGGCTACTGAAGGATGCATGAAGCCACTATCATGGCTGCTGTGGACACAGAGCAGCAGAGCAAGGTGGCCAACATCTTTGCATTTAACTAAGCCAACTGCCAGCCATGTATAGTCCAGCCTCTGCTGCCTCTACAGTCCGGAGGGCTTCCATGCATTTAGGAGGAAGGGTTCCCCTCCGATCTCTGAGCTCTACCCATAGTTCCCCTCCCGCTACAGCCCAGGACTGAGGCTGACTAAAGCACTCCAGAAGCACAGCAACTACGGCCCTGGCTCTCCATCTGTTGGAGTCTTGCATGGCCTTCAGGTCTTTTGTTACACCTGCTGGGGGATTTATGTGAGTGTGTGCGAGTGAGTGTCAGTGTGTGTGTAAGTGTATATATATATGTGTGTGTGTGTGTGTGTTTGTGTGTGTATATGAGTATATGTGTGTGTGGATGAATGTGTGTATGTGTGAGCGAAGGTGTGTAAGATAATGTATGTGTGTGAGAGAGAGTGTGTGTGTGTATAAATGTGTATGTGTGTGTCAGTACACGCACATATGTGTGTGAATGAATGTGTCTGTCAGTGAAGGTGTGCAAGAAAGTGTATGTGTGAGAGAGAGTGTGTGTATAAATGTGTATGTATGTGTGAGTGTGTGTGCGTGTGTGTGAACATGTGAGCATACACATGCACGCACTCCTAGTGAACCAGAATCCACAGGGCCCAGATTCAGGGACTTACAGACTATCACTGTTGAGAGAAAGCCAGCCATGTCAACCAAGCAAGCCTTGGCATGACTGGAATGTTGGCCTTTGTGGAGACAGGGCTAGCTGTTCCTCTCTTTGCTTACAACGAAGAGTCTGAAGCTGCTGAGGTACTCTGAGTTCTCAAATGGTACCAACGGCAGCCACTGGGAGGCTCTACCTTGGGGTATGGATGTGAAGGCCAGCACATGGGTGGAGTTGTTGGAAGGACAGGACTTCAGTGGATGTGGAGATGGGACCTCACTACCTTGAGCCTGGGCCCGGGGGGACTGGGCAGGCTGAGTCATCTGGACCAGCATTCAGCTTCCAGCTCCTTCCTCTATCTACAGAGATGGAGGACCTAAGTTTGGATATGAGTGCCAATAGGTGAAGTCACAATGCCTCCTGGTCGCTCTGCTGTCCTTCAGTGTTACCCAGCCCAGGATTCTGACCTCTAGATAGACAGAACTTGTGGGACCTCACCTACTATGTTGGCAAGGACTTACATCTTACTACCAACCCAAAGAACATGGCCAGCAATGCAGTCAAGATTGGACTGGTCTTGTCCCTATTTCCAATATGAAAAGTCTCAGGCCATGGATTATTCAGTATTACAGGGGTGTCTTTTTATTCAAAAGTTTTGGGCCCAGCAGAGGTTCTGCTGACCTGGTAGGGCTGGTTGCATGAGGAACGATGAGTCTCAAGCCCATGGGACTGTGGCTTGAGCCTGTGCTAAGGTCTCCATGGAGGGAAGAGTTTGGTGATTAGAGAATCCACTCTGTTGAGTTCTGAAGCACCAACAGGAGAATTGGTGCCCTGGGCCTAGGCATGTTGTACATTCTGCATATGCTGGAAGGTAAGGCAGACCTCATGACCCCAGTATCCACTTCCACCCAGAGCTGGCTTCTTCCTTTTCTTCTGGCTTATCTTTAGGCAAATTTATATAAAACGGCAGTCATCATTTCTTGAGCTTGGTGGGTCATTCTAGAGATTGATGAGCCTCACAGAGTAATGGGGATTTACTGTGTTTGTGCTCATGTAAGGGATGTGTGGCTAGGGGTACCAGACGTGTGAGTGCTGTCTTGGGACCCACCCTATACCCTTAAACTGTGGCCTGGGATTCTGTGAACTGGTGTAACTGCCGTGCTGTGGCTCTCTTCCGCTGGCCTTGCAGTCACAATGAGTTGTAACCTGCCTGTAGAGATGGCGGTATACAGTCTGCTGGAGTTGCAGGGAGGGGTCTGGATGCAGACAGGCAGCATGTTTACCCTATCATTTAATCATTAGATTGTACTTTACTGACACACACACACAAGAGCTGTCATAGCACAGCATGCATATGACACCAGCAGCTCCGATAACTCTGGTGTACCATTTGCTTCAAGCACATTCTTTCCTCTTGGATTGAGTCCTTCTCAGGCTTGGCATGCTCCTCCCTGTTGTTGACTGGCCACGAGTCCTGGCTAATGTTGCCATTAAGAGCCACCACGGAGGGACTAACCTGGAGGAAAGTTAAAAGTCATTAAGGTTTATAAAGGCAGACTATCAGTCTCTTTTATTCTCAAGCGTTATTTGTCAGGTACATTTCAGATCAGCTGGGTCTTGACAGACAGGGCCAGAGATGGAAGCAGTAAAATGAGCTGCTACACAGGGTCTGGCAAGCATAAGAACACCAGACAGGGGCGGGGGACTTCCAAAGCCTTGATGACTGTGTATAGGAGCGTGCTGCTCTGGGAACTCTGACCATGGCAGAAATTTGTTTGCAGTGGTCACAGAAAATACTGGCTCCACCAACCTTGACATGGACTTTGCTGCTAACTCAGGTGTACCCAATCACTTAAGAATGTGATTCCAAACCAGATACAGGGACTCAGGCCTGCCATCCTGGCAGTCAGGAGGCTGAGGCAGAAGGATTGGTGTAAGTCTGTGAGTTAGATGCCAATGTGGGCTACATGGTGAGAAGTGAAGGGAGAGGGGAAAGGAAAGAGGGACAAAAAGGAAGGAAGGGAGGACAAAAAGAAAGGGAAGAGGAAAGGAAATAAAGAGTCATTACTGGATCCACAGTGAAAGCGAGCAGTGAGCCCGAAGCGCTGGGAAGTTTGCAAACTCCACCCAGGTTCATGGTGGAAGAGTCAGGTGCAGGGCAAATCTTCGGTGTGGATAATGCCGCCCTCTCTGGAGACAGGTGCTGTCCCATAAATCCTTGGCATGTACTATGCAAGGCTCCATGATGCTGTCCTGATGACAAAGTCACTCAGCATGTGTTTCTTTGAATGTACACCTGGCACTGACCCACATGTGTCTTGGTTCTATTCAGGCGTTCTCCTAGGATAGCAGATGCAAGTGGTTGGAGTAGAAGCAGCTACACTGGATTCTGAAACAAACATGGTAGAGGCCAAAGAGCAGTTGTACAGAAAGGGCCTAGCTCACTGTGGACCCCTCTGTTCAGACTGGTCCTGGCCCTGCCATTCATCTCAGAACAGATGACTGATCTTCCATGCGGTGTGGTACTCACTTCTGCATCTCTTTCCTTGGTGCCCATTTGAAGAAAGATTATAAAAGCCTTTCTCCTCTTTGGGTATCTCCTCTATGTCTTTGTCCATTTCTTTCTCTGCACCTCCCAGCTGTATGTCCATATTCTCTCTATCAATGAGAATTGAGTTTTGTTTAAAAGAAAAAAAAACTTTTCTGCATTTACTACCTTCTTCTTTATTCTGTAATACAGACTAGTAACAGAATCAATTTTTAAATCAAGTTTACAGTCCTGAGACTCGCAGAGGAGAGCAAAATCTGTGTATGCATGATTCTCTTAAATGAAATATATAGGATTTGCATGTCACCTGCATATACCCTCCTGTGCACTTTAAATCATCCCAGGTTGCTGATCATACCTAATGCAAGGAAAGTGCTGTGAAAATGACAGCTATGCTGCATTGTACATGGTCAGCACAGAGGCAATTTAGAAAATATATTCAATCCAGCGTTGGTCACTTGGATCTGCAAATATACAGCCAACCAGGGAGAAGGGCTCTGAATACGCCACACCATGGCTGTGTCTGCGTCTGTGCATGGCTATCTGCCTGTAGATTCAATTTTCTCATGATTTGGAAATACTCTCCACTCTGTGCTCATGATGTTTTAAGGCTAACACTGCCTTCATCTCCTCTTATGATGGCTGCAAGGAAATGAAACACATACAGCACACTGTAAAGCCCTTTCCTGTGTCTCCTGAAGGGACTACTCAGGGTGGTGGTGTTTCTTCCTTGAATATTTGATACGGTTCATCAGTGAGTCCAACTACAAATGGAATTTTATTTGAGGAAACACTTCAACTGATAGATCCAACGTGTAATCAGATTCTGTTTTGATTCTTTGCTCTAAAGATTTGTTTACTTTTAGTTTACATTCATGAGTGTTTTGCTCGCATGTATATCTGTATACCATGTGCAAGTCTGGTGCCTGCAGAGGCCAGAAGAGGGTTCCGGATCTCCTAGAATTGGAGTTAAAGATAGTTAGTTGTAAACTTCCATATGGGTACCGGTAACTGAATTCAGGTCCCCATGCAAGACCATCAAGGGTTCTAACCATTGAGAAAACTCCCCAGACCTCGTGTGTTTAGCATTTTAAAAGTTTGACAGTGTGGTCAGGCGGTGGTGGCGCATGCCTTTAATCCCAGCACCTGAGAGGCAGAGACAGGTGGATCTCTGTGAGTTCAAAGCCAGCCTGGCTACAAGAGC
>JAQHUG010000146.1:323552-401924 GCA_028555095.1 Dicrostonyx torquatus | reverse complement strand
ATTATTTTGTGACTTCTACCATCATATGTGTGTGTGTATGTGTGTGTGTATGTATCCATTCATCTATCCAACTATGGAAAGATATACAGGCATATCCCTATTCTCTCTCATATTTTGGTTCTGACACCAGTACTTTATTTTTATGTGTTTAACTTGGAGTCAAACCCAGTAATCTAAAAATAGGCCACTGGGAAAGGGAGAAAGATGTTAAGAGGGTTAATAGAACACAGGTACCACCATTAGATTTGAAAGCATATATATATATATATATTAGAGATTTCACTGGCAGTGTGGATTGTCAATGTTATTTTTTGAATTATGTAGCATTTTTTTAAACAGGTTCTCCCTTGATAGAAAAGATTACATTTTGACAAATTTGATCTATCACATTTTAACAGAGTTCGCTTCTGGTTTCATGTATCAGTATTTCCAAACTCCAGGCTCATAAATAAATCTTCTAGCTTTAGATGCAGATCTAAGATTCATTTTAAATTAGGTATTTTCCTTGTCATTATTCTTTGCCATGGGGTTTAACTAGGGTACGCAGGCTGGCTTCAAAATCCTCAATGCTAGTGCTCATCCTCCTGCCTCAGAAATATGCCACCACCTCTCACTCAAGCTAAGGTTCTTACAATAAGGTGTGAGGTTGAGACAGGCTTGTTTTGGTATGTAGATTGAATTTCCTTGCCTCTGCTGAGCTGCCCTTGTCATACATCCTTCTCATGTGTGTGCAGTCCCTTGCCCCCTGTGCCCTATTCTACTGGCCTGTGTCTGTCCCTTACCCACACCACCCTATCTTTACCCTGCGGCTTCATAGAACTGTACTGCTCACCCTTGCTGCCTTTGGCTTTCCACATACAGTTTCAGATCAGCTTGTCAGATCTGCAAAGAGTCCTGCCAGGATTTTAACAGAAATTATCTACATCCACTGGGGGAGTAGCTTTATCTCAAATACACAGTCTCCCAGTTCACAGACTTCTTATGTTAGCATCACTGTAGCTTTGCTCTGCTTTCCAGCATCAGAGCTTCGTGCCTTTCAGAGGGTACATCTGCCCCTATGCTGACTTTACAGCCAGTAGTTCTCCTTCTCTCCCTCTTTCCCTCACTTCTTGTCCTTCCTTCCAAAAAAAGTTCTTCCTCTCCTTTCCTACCTTCTAAATTTCTCTCTCTCTCTCTCTCTCTCTCTCTCTCTCTCTCTCTCTCTCTCTCTGTGTGTGTGTGTGTGTGTCTGTCTGTCTGTCTGTCTGTCTGTCTATGGTGTTTAGTCTTTGGGTTTTGCTTCGGCTCTGGAGCCTATGGAGTTTCTCTCTCTCACACACATTCTCACACTATCTGTGGAACTTCTCTCTTCTGACCTACTCACCTGTTTCCTCTTCTTTCCTTATGGAGAAGTGCATCTCTTGACAATGGTGTGGGGTGAACCTGAGCACTGGGCACAGCACCCTCGTACTGTGCAGTAAGATGCTGTCCAATAGATTTTTGTGCATGCTCTAAAGCAGTGGCTCTCAACCTTCCCGATGCTGAGAGCCTCTAACACAGTTCCTCACACTATGCACACTGTGGTGACCCCAACCATAAAATTATTTTTGTTGCTACTTCATAACTGTAATTTTGCTACTGTTATGAATCATAATGTAAATATCTGATGTGCAGGATATCTAATACGCAACCCTGTAAAAGGTTGTGACCCACAGGTTCAGAACCACCACACTAAGTTTTGTTGGGGAAGATCAGCTGTGTTCCTAGTGTGCCATGTTATTCTTGTTATAAATGGATAGTGGACTGTGTCAAATAATTTTTCTGCATCTATTGAGATGGCATTCCTGTTTGTTTTTCTGTTTTAGCCTCTTGGGATGATGGATGGCATTGATTTATTCTCAGATATTTAAACAGATTTGCACTCGAAGCGCAAAACCCACTTGGTCACAATGTATTACTCATACAAATTGCTTGATTTGCTGACTTCTTCTCTCTACAGGTTCTCTCATTTCCTTTTTATCTCTCTATCTCCCTTTTCCTGTTCCTCCCCCATTATCTCCCTTCCCCCACTCCTTTTACACTTTCTGCAGTTCTTCCTAAAGACAGTCAGAAAGCAGTTTGGAGATGATGGAGTATTGTCACAGGACAATATTACACCAATTTGATTTAAAAAGGGGTATTTTATTGGAGGGGATAAAACTTACAGATCAATGTCCCAAACCACGTTCCTCTGGTCGCAAACAGGAAACCGAGTCTAGCAGTCAGCATGAAAACCGGAAGCAAGTTAGCTCAGAGAGCAGCTGCGGCTTTTTTTTTTAAAATGAAAACCACGCCCCACATTGGGCGGGTATCTTAGAAGCCATTGGCTGAAAGCAAAAGGGCTTAATCTCCCGCAGCATTTATTTATTGTCCGAAGGATTTCTTGCCACTATATTCATCAGGAATATTGATCAGTGTGGATTTTGTTTCTCTTGCATTGTCTTTGTGCTTGTTTTTGGTGCCTTGGTAAAGTTGGTTTTGTAACATAAGCTTGAGTTGCACAGCTTCCAGGAGAGCCTTAGAGAATTATCATTCTTTTCCTCTGTACATTGTGTAGAAAGCCCTGACGAAACTCTCCTGGAGATGTCATTTCCTAAAGATTTTTAATAGCAAATAATATTTCTTTGCCAGTTTGGTGCCAGTATTTAATAGAACATCACAGGCCAGGTAATTAAAAAAATAATTCTCATGGTCTCAGAAACTGCAAATCCAAGCTAGGTGCTGATTTCCAATTCTTTTATCTTATCTTTTGTTCATTGATTTGTGGGATTTGTGGGCAGGTTTTCTAATCTTGAAGCCCACCGGCAGTCCAGGAAAGACTCACAGTTAATCGCACTGAGTAATTTCCCAGCATACACTTGAGTTTAATGTATTCCTTTGAGAACATCTTCATCTGCACTGGGATTGAGTCGGGCTTAAGGTTTGTCTCCCACAGTGCAATGGTGTGTCCTGGAAGCCAGCACTTCTTCAGACACCTGCAAGTTTTCTTGCCGGGGAGTAAAGGGACTTTCCCTAAAGGTGACACAGACCTCCACACATGAACCTTGTCCCAGCAGCCTTCTCAGGCTAGCCCAATGCTCCAGCCTTGGTTCTTGCTGGTCCCTCAGATGTATTTCCTCAGGTTGTCTCACCTGGTGGCTCTGAGATGTTTGCAGAGAGATTATTTCATTGTGGGTAAATTTTTTCAACCACCGTTTTACTCCAAAGCTTTCTTTTATTTTCTCTTTTTATTCCCTTGGTCTGATGAAGTTTACACTCTTACGAGCATTTCCAGATCTTCATTCTCTTTTCTCCTTCCCACAGTCTCCATGTCATTGCTCTGCCAAACCTTATTTCCCCAACTTCTCTGCAGGACGGTAGATGGAATGTGTGCCATGCAGCAGCTTCCTCTCCCTTCTGGCCCTAAAGACTCAGGGTTTTATTTTTTTGTGTGTGTGTGTGTGTGTGTGTGTGTGTGTTTTGGGTGTTGATTTTGGTTTTGTGTTTTCCTCAATGGACATGTTTAAAGATTTATATTTATTTTTAAGTTATGTGTATTTGTGTGTTCTGTGTGAGAGTATGTACAAGCAAGTACAGGTCCCTGAGGAGGCCAGAAGAGAGGGTCGGATCCTCTGGAGCTGCTGTTAAAGGCTGTTGTGTGCCGCTAGATGTTGGTGTTGGGAACAAAGTGTAGGGACCTTACAAGAGGAGTGTGTGCTCTTCACTGACAAGCCATCTTTCCAGCCCCTCTCCAATGGTCACATCTTTAAGTCTTAAGTTCCTCTGAGCGCTTTATCTGAGTTCCACAAGTAAAAGTAATGGCACCGTTTTTATTCTCTTCCAAGTTTGTCACAGTTACACAATTCCACTTATAGCAATCACTCCTATCTCTGTCAAACTGGGAGTAACCTTGTGCCTCCTTATTATGTCTCATGCCCTACACAAAGAGCATACAGTATATCCGCCCTTAACACATCACATATCACATGTCACACACCACACACACACACACACACACACACACACACACACACACACACACGCTCCAGGACAGTGGAGTGGAAACCCCTATGCTAATGTCAATTCATCTACCAGGGAAGGTGTACCATGTTTTTGTAATAGGGCCATTAGCTCTGCTGGTTCCTGGCTGCTGGGAGAGCCCTAGCCCCAGCCTCAGTGCACCTGTTGGCTCCAAATTCAACCCCAACCTAGTGTGCTTGCCAGACCCTAGCCCAATCCTAACCTAGGTGCACCTGCCAGACCCCAGCCCAATCCTAACCTCGGTGTACCTGCCAGACCTCAGCCCAATCCTAACCTCAGTGTACCTGCCAGATTCCAGCCCAAACCTTGGTGCACCTTCCAGATGCTGGTTCTGCCCCAGCCCAGAGCACCATTCAGATCCCGGTCCTGCCCTAACCTCAATGCATCTGCTGGATTGCAGCTCAGTACAGGCTGCTATATCACCTTCTGTCTACTCTACACTCCTTCTCCTATCCCAGAGGGTGTAACTCTAGCAACGAGGCCCAAGAAGAAGACCTAGGTTGCTGTCTAGTGCTGCTTTATACTGCCTGAGGAAGATGACACTGGGACCCTCACCTGTAGTCAGCCTTGGACACTAATAACTGCTTCTCTTGTTTGAAATATTTGTCTTGGAGACTGCTAATCCTCTGTCATGTTAGATTAAAGATGCAGAGCTGCAGATTATAGAGTTATGAATGTCTCTAAATTCATGTTAGGCATCCAATCCACCCCAGTACTCTCTACATGGAGAACTCTGAACCAGCAAATCTGGACTTACCTGAGTAGCCCCATGTGCAGGTTAGAGACTGGAAGGGAGCCAGGAGTCCTGAGCTGGACTGGCTCCCTCTAAAGGAGCTCTCAAGCTTTGTCTCGCACTTCCTTGCTTCAGAACTCTCAATGTCCTGTGACTGGATGACGATACCAGCGTGGGAGCATTGTGACCTATCAGTGATGCTACTCCCGAGCCTGTCACCACCGGTCATGGAATTTGCATCAAGGCTTATGCTTACAGCAGAGGCGGTGGGATCCCAGAGAGCAAAGGATGACCTGGTAAAGAGAAGCAAGCCTTCCTACCTACCTCATCCAGGTTCTGAAATGGCACCCCACTCCGTGAATGTGAGTGCTGTTGGCAGCCCCCAGTAGCTACTCTGGACCTCCTCATCCCCAGGCAATGGGTACAGTGCCAACCCCACTACCCTGCAGCTTCCTTCTCTGTACACTGAGATTCTCCTTGCCCTCTGGGGAGAGTTCTACGCAGGTTGGACGAGGTCATCTTTGACACGGAGAAAGGGCTGCTCTGTCCCCTCAGTTCCTTCCAGCCTCCAGAGCCTGGATTCCCTCCCCGAAATTTCTAGGATGAGGAGGGGCTAGAGAGGAGCCACTCCCCCTAGTCAGGTAAGTCTGATGGATTCCTGCAGGGTCCAGGGACTGAAGGCCAGCCAGGAGCCTGTGTTTGCCCTCCAGACCCCTTAGGCTGTGTCTTTTCTAGTGAGAGCTCGTCTTTGCTGCTCCTACTAATCCTGAGTCCCTCCAGACCATGCTCAGTGGCACAATCAACGCATGTTCATGGAGTGGGAAGAAAGCAGATGTGGTGCAGAAAAGCAGATGTGGGAGATAACAGGGAGTCTGTGTCTGATATGTGGAAGGGCCATGTGAGGATACATGCCTGGCAGAAGAGTGCAGGCTCTGTACATGGCATGCTGGCCTTCTGTGCCAGCCAGAAAGGTTGCTCCGTGTGTCTGTCTGCCCACATACTCTCATGAGAGAGTGGGTATCCAGCTCTCCAGAGCCACCCTGTTCCTGCTCTGCTAAGATGGGACCGTCACCGTGCTGCTAGTATTGACATTAGAGAATTCAGTCTTCCTAGTCTATATTGGTCTTGGATGTGGCCAACATTAGATTGTTGGTTAATCTTCTTGGACAATTCTATCATATTGTTATGGAAGGTGCGGGGGTAGACAACCCACTGAATTGGAGAGGACATGTTGTCTGACTCCAGGACAAGGCAATGAAGCCAGGCGATCCTGCCTGGTCCATCCTGGAGTCCAGAGATAGCCGTGATTAGGAAGCCTAACAGGCTGGTGTGTCTCTCGGGGGCTGGCTGCTGGCTCCTGCCCTGCCCAGGCTGAAGGTCTGTGTGTGCTTAGGGGAGGTGAGTCAATATGGATAGGGTGAATGAATAGACAAGATGAACATATTTTCTCCTGCTGGTCAACCTTTCAGGCTCCAGGGACGAGCTGTCAATGATGCGATTAATGATGGTGCCAATTCTGTGTAAATGAGCTGGTGTCTGGCCCATGGAGCACAGTGTCCTGCTGCCTAGCTGTCAGGAGACCCACAGCTCCCAGGCCAGAACAGTAGCTGCCCGGGAAGGTGACCGGTGACTGCAGCCAAACTGCCAGCCCGAGGCCTCATTTCCATGCTGTGATCCTATAAGCAAATAGTTTGATTGTATTAGTTGAGGGTAATTTTTCACACTTCACAGTAGCTGCTCAGTTTGCTTCTGGATTCTGCTGACTCTTCGAAGAATTTGCACAATAAAATAATGGAAAAGTACAGTAACCAGTGGAGCTAGACCCCAGATCTCATTCAATCAAACCCTTGGAGCAGCAAGTGCTAATGGGCCTGCTCAACCCTCTTGTCTCCTATGCTCCGTTCTGCAGTTTTCCCCCCCCCCTGGTATGTATTGTGGGACAAACTTCTTAACTTATATGTGCAGCCATCAAGACATCAATGCTCCTTCCATCCAGCTTTATTAGTTGGGTCTTCTTCACACTGTGAACACTCCTGAACCTCTAAGTCGTCCACCCTGAGGGCACCTTCAAAAGGGTGAGTGTGGAGGTAGGAAGAGAACCTTGCATCCAGATTCTATGTTCTTGACCTGGAAAAGAGTCCTATGCACTGGCGTGGGGAGGTTGAGAAGGACAGAGGCTGTGGCAGTCTTTGTGGACTCCTAGAGCCACTTGAGATGGGCAGCAGATAGGAGAGAGGGAAAGAAAGGAGGAAGGGAGAAAGGAAGGAAGGGTGGGAGGGAGGGAAGGAGGAAGGAAGGAAGGAAGGAAGGAAGGAAGGAAGGAAGGAAGGAAGGAAGGAAGAGAGAGAGGGAGGCAAAGAAGGAGGAAGGCAGGGAGGCAGGCAGGCAAGGAGGGAGGCAGGGAGGGAGGCAACCCTCACTGTTAAAAGTTGAGGATTGGCCCCTTGTCAGAGCGGACATCCCCTAACTTAAGTGTACCCCGTGATACCCCAGAAATCACATCCATTCTGACTCCATACCTGTGGTGACAACCTCCATTTGAAAGTCTTTGTAGCTGAAATTTAGCTGATTTGAGGTGACATAATCCTAGATTAGCCAATAGGAACCAGCCTCATGAAATCAAGGAGAGGATGCTTCTGTTTGGAAGCTAGTCTCCTTGGAAGTGGAGAAGGACCCTGACACCCCAAGAAGCTGTAGGTAGGGATGATGTGCACTCTGGATACATCTGCCATGGATCCCTTGCAGCATCCTTCACTTGGTCCTTGTAACTAACTCTCAGAAAGAGGAGCTTGTGGAGCAAGAAGGCAAGCCTCAGAGGACACAGCCATTCTCAGGTGGTGCCTTGGTTTCCCGGACAGGAACTCAACGTTTCTATCTCAGCCTCCTGCAATCACTCTGTCCCATGCTGTGCTGACCACTGGCTACAGAGACTCCCTTCTGTTTATGTCCGTATAGTGCCTCCTTTGTCTTTGTCCTCACTCCTAGAAACTCACAGGGCCAATTCCATGATGTCCTCCCCAGCTCTTATTTTCATGGCCCCTGCCACATCCCTGTGGCAACTGAAAACCTCTTTAATCCAGGTGACAGGGCATGGGTACAGGAACACTGTGAGTCCCCATGCTGGCAGGACAGTGGGTATAGGATGCACAGAACCTGCTATGCCTGTGCTGGGAACAGAATGTCAAGATTGTGCATCCTCTAGTTGGTCCAGCTCGGTTCCAGGAGCCACTTTCTCAGCTCCACATAGCAAACTGCTGACACAGGAGGACCCTCTTCTCATTCTGAAGACTTGTGACCCACAGTCTCAGTGACAATCACAACGTGTTAACTAATGCCTTTTGCATTGTGTTTGCTAACAAAGGGACTAAGGTTGCAAGGACAGCTCTGACATAAATCAATGTCTTGGGTCCTTGGAGATACCACGGCAAGCCCAAAGCTGATTTGCTTTCCAGGACCAGGGGCAGCTCTTTCTTAGTCCTAGATGTCCTCTAGGATGTAACCCTCTCTGTGACGAGTGGCCCCAGCCTGGACATCACAAAGTGGATAGTATGGAGATGCAGAGTGGGGTGTGAAGACCTGGGATGCCAGGGAGCTTCCCTCTGGACTGCAGCCAGGTCACACATCTGAGAGCAGGACAACGGTGTTATGTAGAGGAGGATGTCCCTCTCGCCGACCAGGAGCCTGCACCACAGACAGAGCCTATGTTCACTGTCAGTCTCTGTTGCCAGTCTTGTACCATGGAAACTGAGGACTGTGGGCACCACTGGGTGTAAAAGGAGAGAGCCATGCCATCCTGTCATTCTCATAGATGTTTGTCACCTCCCTTTGAGGTGACTCTGGGGCTTTGCTGAGACAGTGCACCTACCGGCTCTGAGATCCTTCCCCACTGTTCTTCTCAACCTATGCTGAGTTCCATCTCCCGAACTTCTGAGAAGGCCCCTATGTCTTTTGAATGAAGCAGAAGCTCAGCAGTGATCAGGGACTTCAACTAGCTCATTTAATTTCACGACACGGTGTAGGGGTTAGAATAGGAAATGTGACCCCACAGACTCGTATGCTTAAGTACTTGGTCCCCAGATGGTGGTACAGATGCGAGAGGCAAACTTAGGGAGGTGGGGTCCTACCTAGAGGAAGCAGATCACGAGTGTATAAAGGGGGGGGGCTTCGGCACCAGAGGTATGCGCTGACGGCATGACCACATTTATGCACAGCACACACATACACACAATACTACAGTGTACTGCAACCATGCTACACTGGCACCCCGTGTCTACAGATGCTGCCACAGACAGTAGGAGGCCCAGCGACCCAGCACATTTTGCTGTGTCCCTGGCTCAGTAGTGTCCTCTGTCTTATCCTGAGAGGGTCAGCAAGTATCTCAGCTTTGCTCGGCCTCCCCCTGTGCCCCTTGGCAGATAGGAGGATGGCAGAACTGTGGATTCCAATCGCTCCTGTCCCTGCCAAACTGGGATTAACCCTGTGCCTCCTTATGTCTCATGCCCTACACAAGGAGCATACAGTACACCCTCCCTCAATATATCACACATCAAATGTCATGCACATATGCACACATGCCCGCGCACACACACGCACACACACATGTATATAAGCAGAAAGCTAAGAGAGAACCAAGAGATCACATAGTCCAAATGGCAGAGTTATACAGCAATTAGAAGCTAGGGGAAGTAGGGGAAGGGAAGCCCATGAGCTGGAGAAGTTTAGAGTCCAGGGTGGGGCGAGAAGAGCTAGGAAGAGCCTGGGTACCAGCATGGACTCTGGGTACCTCATGGACCATGAGGGAGGCTGGAGGCCATCATGCTCTTTGGTATGCTAATAGGCACCACAGTCAGTCATTTGTCCCCAGTTTCTTTTGGACCCGACAAAGAGGGCATGCCTTTGAAGTGAGTGCCGGGTCTCTTGCCTCTTTTTCCTTCTCTGAGTCATTTTCTACTCTCAACTCAAATGAAGTACAAGACAGCTTATTCAGAAGCCACATTTGAAAGGTCCATTTAGTTTACTCCACGTTCCAACATGGAAGCAGTTTTTGCATAGTTTTTTATAGTACCAGAACAAAGAAAGTCTCAAATCAAGGCACTTGTGAAATACATAGGCGAGTGTGTTAGAGAGGTGGGTTACAGTCAAGCAGCTAGGCCTCAGATGTTATCCAAGAGCATTCTTAGCCCTCTGATTGGTGAAGAATGTGGGTTTGCTAAGTTAATACGCTTCAAAGCTTTTAAAAATTGGTTTATAAGGATGTTAGGTCTGACACAGAGGTGGCCAGTGGATGGTTCTTTGTAGGAATAAATACAGCTTGAGAAGATATAATTAAGTTCTGGACCTACGACCCTTCAACTTCTCTGCAGTCGCTGGAGCTTTAACCAGTCAGCCTTTGTGCACACAGCATCATCGTGGAAATTTCATTCACACTGGCTTGCTGCTTCTTGTCCTCCATGAGATGAGCAGCATACTCCTCCAAACATTCTCACCCCCATAACTCTGTCTCTGCACCCCGAGGATCAACGAAGCACAGATGGAAAGGACAGGCTGGAAGGCCCAAGTCCTAGAGAGTACTATAAGGAGGTGTGGTGGTTTGAATAAGAATGGCCTCTATAGGCTCATATATTTGAATGCTTAGGAAGCAGTGCTATTTGAAACGATTAGGAGGTATGGTCTTGTTGGGTAAGTCATGGTGGGGAGGGTGGACTTTGAGGTTTCAGAAGCCCAAGCCAGTTCCAGTGGCTCTCTCACTTCCTGCTGCCTGTGGAGCCTAATGGAGGGCAGAGGACAGGGGGCAGAGTGAACCCCAGCGATGGTGAGGTCAGGGAGTAGGAAGGCAATGTCAGGATGGGAGGAGGGTGATGATGATGAGGAGGAGGGTGATAAGTGGGAGGAGGAGGGTGATGGGGAAGAGGAGGGTAATGAGTGGGAAGAGGAGGATGATGAGTGGGAGAAGGAGGGTGATGAATGGGAGGAGGGTGGTGGGGGAGGAGGGTGATGAGTGGGAGGAGAAGGGTGATGAGTAGGAGGAGGAGGGTGATGAATGGGAGGAGGGTGGTGGGGGAGGAGGGTGATGAATGGGAGGAGGAGGGTGATGGGGAGAAGGAGGGTGATGTTAGTGTGGTCACTTGTGGCCACTGACCACTATTCCTGAGGGAATGAGAGGTCACAACTGAGTCACAGAGAGAAGAGTGGTCCTTCAGTCCAGGCAGGGGAGTACAAATCCCAAGGTATCCCCTATCACCAAGCCCAGCTTCAATGGCTCTCAGAAGACACAGTGTGTGTGTGAATCTGATGTCCATTTCTGGATGCTTTGGGTTAGACTATAAATGGCTCCTGGAAACATTACTCCCAGGGGTCAAGCCATCTCCTTGAAATGCCCATTACTTCACACTAAGCGCTTCTAATTTCCATTGAGTTATTGCATTCACTGACCTGCTGGTGCGCATCAGCTGGAACAAATGAGCATTGTCTTCCTAGCATGAGGAGCATGTGAAGTCTCCTGCAGCTCCTGCAATACTGGGGAGCCTTCCCCGCCAAACAAAACTGATGTCTCCATCCAGCTGGAGGTAAATACCATAGCTGCTAGACCAGAATCAGTTGGAGTGATAGCATCTCTATCCCCTGGACTGGGTTATTTAGGGAGCCTCATAGTGGGCAGCTGCATAGGGTATAGAAGGAGCTGTGACTTCATCTGCTAGGGGAATCACATGAGGCCACCTATAAATGCCACTGACATAGCAGATCCAGGTGAAGTTCCTAGAGGGGCCTGAGAAGAAGTTGCCTGGTCTTCAAGCCTGTGTGTGACACTTCCTTCATAGGCAGGGCTATGAGGCCCAGTCCTGGAGAGGGTGGTTTTGTGCCCTGTGGGCCCTGGCTCCACATGAGGTAGGGAGAACTTTCTAGCCTGTAGTTATCCAGATAGCTTCAGATCCTAAATCTGGTCCTGCATTGGGATGGTGGTAGTTGATGGTGTTTGCTGTGAACCTGTATGTTCTCCCTCAGATCTTTGCAACTAAGGGGGCTCCTTTCTCAGGGACACACAAGACACCAGTCTGGGATGGGAGGAAATCAGCCCTCATCCTCAATGCCAAGTACAGTCCAGACGTAAGGGGAGCTCAGCCAATGCACTTTAATGAGAAGCCAACCCTCTTTGGGCTCTTCTCTTGTGTAGCTTGTCTTCCAGGCCCCACGCACAGAGGTTCTCTGATGGCCCAGCCTGTCTTAACATGACTCACATAAGGCTGACCTACCCAGACTGGACGGATTCTTCTGGTCTCCAATGGCACCTCCCATGCTTGTATCCTCCACACATAAATACACGTAAATAAAAATAATCTTTTTTAAATTAAAAATTTAAAAGGAATGTGAAAAGTTAATTCCCCTCAGCTAGCATTTCCTTTTAGCGACTTCTGTCCCCCAGTCTCACTTTTCCCTTGGCTATTATTTTCCCCTTGTCCTATGTTTGAACTGGTCCCTCCCTGTCCTCAGCAGAGACTCCTTCAGCATCCAGATGGTTCTGAGAAAAGTCCACCTTGCCTAATGGATACTGCTGAATCTTTTCTCTGACAAGGCTCCTAGGTCATGGCCAGCCTTGATCAAGTCTCTTGCTGGACTCAACCTTGACCTTTTTTAAGCCCTTCCTCCTACTGGCTTCTGTCTCCAAGGTTTGCTTTTTTTCGCCCTGAGATAGAATGACTCCAGCTTCCAGAGCTTGAGGACTCAATAAATTGACACCCATTGCCAAGATGGAGGGTGCCTCTTGGCTTTGTATGCCCTCTGTATTGTCTCTGTTTCTCCAACTCTAGAAGGGAGAAGTAATTGCACTCTGGGTTCTCAAGGCCAGGTGTCCAAGATGGAGTGATTTTTGTTTTTGATTTCTCAACATGATTGAACTGTCAGACGCTAACACCGCTTAGTTTTGAGAGTCCCTGAATGGCTCATGTCACAAAGAGAAACTGAGGCACACACCTACTTGTTCATAGTCACAGCCCCCAGCAGAATGTGCTTGTTTGGATATGACTTGCTGTCTGGGGTTTGAAACGGAAAAACATTATGAGGAGTATCTGTCTGGGACACTTCCCTGGCCAAGTTTCCCTCCAGGCCAGGCCTCTGCCTTCCACTTGTTCATATGGCATCTCCCAGTCACCCGAGTCATCATTATTCTGCACACAGCAATGCTGCAGCTTTCCAGAAATGGACCATATTAATACATGTGCACCAACGCCCCCAGGGTGAAATTGCATGGTGCTGTTAATGACGCCATTAATATTGTGTCCGGCTGCCGCACAGCCTAAGTGGATGGCCTGTTTCTCCATGATCATTTTTCACACTGAGATCCTAGGTTATTCCTTGAGGAGCCCAGTGCCGGACATTGACTATTGCTCCTGCAGGCGTAAGTATCACCGATCACCACCTCAGTCAATGAACTCTCTCTGATTCCCCAGACTTCCTTCTGGAGGCTCTTACCAAGCTGGCACTGGGTTAATTAAAATCCTGGTAAGGCGGTGAAGCCCCTCAGTCAGATCTCCACAGATCCAAGGGGGCCCATTGTGTGGGACAGCAGGCTGCTACTCACGAAAGGAAGAAATAGAAGCATCAACACACACCCCGGGGAGCAGCTTCCTTCTTGCCACCTATCTCAGCATCTGGCCACATAAACCAAATACCCTTGCTGTAGCATAAGGCCAGAGGTTTTGTTTATCACAGATCATAATGTCGCAGGTGTGACCCTAGGACAACACCTGCTGAGGAAAACATCTTCCTTGTCGCTGAGGTATACGGAGCCAGCTCTGCAGGTGCAGAGACCAAAGTCCAGACAGACTTTGCTGTGCCCTGTGTATTCATGACCCAGATGAAGTGTATCTTAGAAATTAGACACAGGAATGGGTGAGCATCATAATAAAATGGAAAGTCTATAACAATGTACTCCAGCAGAAATGCCGGCAATACTGCTTTTGTATTCTGTGGAAGTAAAATATGAGCACAAGGGCTGGAGTACCATAGGAGTGGACAGGGCGATGCAGTGATTAATGGAGGGGCACACATACAACTTGGGTACGCTGGGTGAGGAGCTGCCTCGCCTCCTGGACTGGGCAGAGCAGAATGGTGGCACAATTTAAAATGTGCATAGTTCAGTTTTTAAAGTTTCCCTTCAGTGTGTTTGACTGTGGCCGCCATGAATTACTGAAGTCTTGAAAGGTGAATGCTGGAATGTGGGGGTGCTACCACAATGTGCCCCAGGTGCAGCCACACCTGAATTCAAGCGTGCATCTGTCACCTGGCAGCTGCGAAGCTGTTCTTCTGTAGCACCCATGTGTCCGTGGGGATACTGATTCTCACGCGGCAACCCAATGTAAACAGGACAACGTGAATGCCAGTGTGTGCCTGTCTCCTTTACAGGCCAGATTTGAAAAGTCAAATCAAAGCAAAATCCATGGCCTTGCTGAATTGTTAAGCAATGATCAGCATTGTCTTTCTCTACCCGAAAATACACCCGCCTCCAGCTGTCACCCTCAGAGGCATCTGACGCGGCAGGGGCAGTATCACTGAGTGGATGGAATTCCACCTGAAATGCCTGGTGCTGAGGCCTGTGCAGACTGTCCGTTAGTACAGCTTCCTCTTCCAGCAGGGTTAGGAAACTGTCAGAGGGACCATGAGACCCACCCTCACCTTCCTCGAGCAACCCAGGGTCCCTTCTCCAGTTGAAAACTCTGGATTTGTGCAGGTCACCTTTCCCTCCATGAGAAAGGAAGCCTCAAGGGACAGTCTGTCTGGGGACCCCACAATGCGTGGGGTGCTGACCAAGGTTCTGTCGATGCCTCATTACTGTGGGTTTAGTTCTCATGTGAGTGAACCTGCCAGTCAGTCACCTCTCTGTTCTGAGTTCAGCGGTCCCAGGAGGTGCTAGCTGTTGGCAAGGACACAGGGTAGGGTGTGGGGAGGGCATTGCTTTCAAGGATGAACACAGCCCCGGCTACACTTAAACCTGGGGCTACCTTTGAGGTATATTCAGCTCTGTGCCAATATATGGGCTTGCTCCTCTGCTCCAGTGCCTCAGACTACAAAGTGAATGCTGTCTTGGCTGGGGTCCTTGCTAGGAGGAGAGCAGATCTGGCCTATGTAAAGGAGACACAGAGAGCATCGGGCGTGACAGATTCTGCTTCTGGGTACCAGAGCTCAGGGGATGTCACCAGGACTCTGTCAGGCCCAAAACTAAAGCACCATGGAGCATCAGAGATCGGTGCAGATTTTCCCATTCTTCAGTAGTCCCATTGGGGTCCTGTCTCAGATGCTCCATCTGTCTTGAGATGCCGCTTTCCAATCTGAGGGCAAGTTTGTGACCAGCAAAGGCTCAGAGAGGGAGTTGCTGTGTCCTGTGTCTGCACAGCAGAGAAGACTAAAGGACTGAGTTTGAACAAAGAAGAGTGTTGGGGTTTTGTCTTGCTTCTCAGGCAGGGTGGATGCACACTGGCAGGGTTTGGGCACACCTCTTGGCCCTGTCTTGCCTCTCTTCACACCTGGCCTGTAACTTGGCTCTCTGCCCATGGTGGCTTGGTTTCCCTGTTTTGCTAGGGCCATGGGAAGACAACTTTCCCCCATCCCCACCACAGTCCTTTCCAGAGCTCTATGCAGAGTTCTCTCACACAAAAGAATTCTGATGATCTAGGCTTTGGCCAGGGATGGATCCAGGGTCGCTGCCTCACAAGGCTCACAGGTGGGAACCACCAAAACCCTCTTGACTCTGGGGCTGTGAATGGCCAATAAGGTAACAGAAGTGAAGCCCATCACTGGGAACGTAGGGTACCAGGTCCCTCGATGATGCTCTCTGAACTCATGGGAGAAGTTGCATCGCAGGAAGAAGGCCAGGTCAGAAGCCCAGAATCTTTATCCCACCAAACCCTGTATCATTAATTTACAAAAGGATTTGGCAAGCATGGCCCTCCTCATAACAGCAGGGGAGGGGGCATTGGAACATGTTTCAGAAATGTTGGCTTATTCTGGGCAAGGACCTCTTTCCTACCTCCCTTTTGGTGGCCATTTAGACTATTTCCACAGCCTGGCAGCTAGTTGCACTGTCCAATGGCTTTGTGGCTAAATCCTTCCTCCTATGGGGCAGAGAAATGCTTAGAGGTAATTTCCTCACTTGGTTCTGACCACAGAAGCTACACACATCCAATCCAATACCTTCCGAGGGTTGCCCTTTCAATTTTTGAGGAGGGAAGGGAGAGATGGAAAACAGAAGAGCGGGAGGGAAATGCATCCTCACATATCTCAGAGGCTGCTCTTTCTGTGGCCAGCCTCTCAGAGCTCTTGTCTGCCCTTCTAGTAAAAAGGATGGATCCTGGTCTCTTAGTTCTAAACACCTGCTGCCCTTCTCTTTGTTAAGAGCCCCGGAGGATAGACACTCACTCGAGGGCCATCTGCTCTCGTCAAGAGTCCATGCAGGCCTCAGCTGTGCACCTGCCTGGTGTGGAATAATCCTCCTGTACACTGTAAAGATTTCTCACTCGAATTGATTCAATAAAATGCTGATCGGCCAGTAGCTAGGCAGAAGCATAGGTGGGGTGACCAAACTAAGGATGATGGGAAGGAGAAGAGTGGAGTCAGGGGTCACCAACCAGTCACAGAGGGAGAGCAGGATATGAATGTGCCATGATAGTGAAGGTACTTCCACATGGCAGAGCATAAATAAATGATACGGTTAGCTTAAAATGTAAGAGCTAGTTAGTAATAAGTCTGAGTTATCGTTCAAGCATTTACAAGAGTAGTTATTTGGGACTTGGTGGTCAGGACAGGAAACTTCTGATTCACCAGCTTCCTCCCTTCTCTTTGCTTTTCATTCACCCTGATTTGCATCTGCCTTCCTGACATTCCCTTCTTCAGTCCTTGTATTTTTTTGGCCCCATGGTGCCCTGGTCCTTCTGCACTCACTCACCAAGTGACAGGGTTTGCCCTTTGTTTTGTTTAAAAATTTAATAGATTAAAAAAATTATATCTAAGAACAATACAAGTATCCTAATCTCAGTAGACAAGGATTCTCTTCTTGCTTTTAGAATCTTTTTCTTTCCCTCTGACTAGTTTCCAAAGGGCCTGGACTCAGCTTTGTGGGTTTTCTCCTGAGTTCCTGCAGAGGCCATTGGATTCCTGCAAGGGTAGTGTGTGTTGTCTTTACAGGCCGCACCTTGAGCTTCTGTGAGAGATATTGCTCTTATGACTTTTGTTAGTATAAATCTGAGATATGGCCCAATCAACTCTTTTTTTATTGATTTTTATTGAGCTCTACATTTTTCTCTGCTCCCCTCCCTGCCTCTCCCCTCCCCCTTCAACCCTCTCCCAAGATCCCCATGCTCCCAATTTACTCAGGAGATCTTGTCTTTTTCTACTTTCTACTTCCCATGTAGATTAGGTCTATGTAAGTCTCTCTTAGTGTCCTTATTGTTGTCTAAGTTCTCTGGGATTGTGGTTTGTAGGCTGGCTTTCTTTGCTTTATGTTTAAAAACCACCTATGAGTGAGTACATGTGATAATTGTCTTTCTGTGTCTAGGTTACCTCATTCAATATGATGTTTTCTAGATCCATCCATTTGCCTACAAATTTAATGACATCATCAATTTTTTCCACTGTGTATACTCCATTGTGTAAATGTACCACATTTTCCTTATCCATTCTTCGGTCGAGGGGCATTTAGGTTGTTTCTAGGTTCTGGCTATGACAAACAAAGCTGCTATGAACACAGTTGAGCACATGTCCTTGTGGCATGATTGAACATCCTTTGGACATATATCCAAAAGTGGTATTACTGGTCTTGAGGAAGGTTGTTTCCTAATTTTCTGAGAAATCTCCACACTGACATCCAAAGGGATTGTACCAGCTTGCATTCCCACCAGCAATGCAGAAGTGTTCCCTTTTCCCCACAACCTCTCCAGCATGAGTTGTCATCAGTGTTTTTGATCTTGGCCATTCTTACAGGTGTAAGATGGAATCTCAGAGTTGTTTTGATTTGCATTTCCCTGATGACTAAGGGTGTTGAACCTTTCCTTAAGTGTCTTTCAGCCATTTTAGATTCCTCTGTTGAGAGTTCTCTGTTTAGGTCTGTACTCCATTTTTTTTTTATTAGATTATGTGTTCTTTTGGTGACCAATTTCTTGAGTTCTTTGTATATTTTGGAGATCAGCCTTCTGTCTGATGTGGGGTTAGTGAAGATCTTTTCCCATTCTGTAGGCTGTCGTTGTGTCTTGATGACCATGTCCTTTACTTTACAGCTTTTCAGTTTCAGGAGGTCCCATTTATCAATTGTTTCTCTCAGTGTCTGTGCTACTGGGGTTATGTTTAGGAAGTGGTCTCCAGTGCCAATGCTTTCAAGTGTATTTCCCACTTTCTCTTCTATAAGGTTCAGTGTGAGTGGTTTTATTTTGAGGTCTTTGATCCATTTGGACTTGAGTTTTGTGCATGGTGATAGATATGGATCTATTTTCATTCTTCAACATGTTGATATCCAGTTATGCCAGCACCACTTGTTAAATATGCTTTCTTTTTTTCATTTGATATTTTTTGCTTCTTTGTCAAAAACCAAGTGTTCGAAGATGTGTGGATTGAACTCTTACTTGGAGGGATAGATCAGGAGCAGGCTGGACCCTTGGATTTGGGCAGGGCCACATGCCTAGCTCTGTTCCAAAAGCTGAGAGAAGTGACAGGCTCCTCTTCTACATGATTATCTGATTGTCACAACAGATCTCTGATTCCCTCTAGAACAGTGACCGCCACAGTGGAGATGCTGGCTGTGTGTCAGCCAGGGCCCCAAGTGACTCAAAGACTCTAGTATAAACAGAAAGCAAGCCTGGGTTGAGCAGGTAAGGGTCGGTGGCCATGTCTTCTCTGTTCTTCTTTACTGCTCTGAAGGGGAACTTAATGGGACCTAGGCCTGCGTCCCAAGGAGCAGGTGCCAGGGCCACAGTACAGTCCCATGCATGTGGGAACAAGAAACCAGACATGAAGGGCTGAAGAATAAACCCCGGAGAAGCGGGCACTAAAGCAAAAAGTTCTTGCCAGTAGCGTGGTGCAGAGGCCAGGAGACAGGGTTGCTGTGACAGGGTGGAAGGTGTGTAGGGTTTCTGCACCTTGAAGTTTCTGGTCTTTCATTCAGTCAAAAAAGCTATGGTCAGGACAGAGTAGAAAGACCAGCACCTGTATCTTTGGAGGTAGCCATCCTGAAAGTGGGACCCTGGCAGATTGCAAGAGTTTCCTGATGCCATGATGTTGTTGCACCCAGAAACGTCTGGGGAAAGGCTTATTCTTTATTCCTGCATCCCCAAAGTTGGCTGATGTTTCCGTGTGCCTGCTCTCCATGCTATTGCGGTGACCCAATAGCAGGAAGCTATTTGTCACTCTTCTGGAGGCTGGATGTAGCACAGACTCTAGCTGGTCTTAATAATAAAAACCCAGAGTCAGATATTGGGGTAAATACTGAAAGATCAGAGAAGTAAAGGAGCCTGCCACTAGACAGATCTTTTAGCTCTACCAAATAAATCCTCCTATGAAAATGGGCAAGGTCCTGCCTCCAGGAACCCTCAGACTGAATGAATGCTTGAGCTCCCGGCTCCTCCCACCTTATATCCATCTCCCTGCCCTATCATATCCCTTCCTGTCTCCACCTCCCTAGTTCTAGGATTAAAGGTGTGTGACTCCCAAATACTGCCATTAAAGGTGTGAACTACCACCACCTGGCTCTCTTTCCCTTTCAGACTGGATCAATCCTGTGTAGCCCAAGGTGGTCTTGAACTCATAGAGATCCGTCTGCCTCTGCCTCCCAAATGCTGAGATTAAAGATGTGAACCACTACTGTCTGGCCTCTATGGCTAACAAGTGGCCTAAGTCTGCACTCTGATCTTCAGGCAAGCTTTATTTGTTAGCTCACAAACAAAATACCACCACATGGAAGTCAGAGATCAAGGCTCCTGCACATACTCCAGTGACTGGGACACCCTGTCGCAGGAGCCAGGGGGACGAATTTGCCCTTGTGACTCAGCAAGCCCAGGGTGAATGTGTCTGCTCCACCAACTGCTGTTCCTGCTCAGAAATGAAAGGCCTGTCTTGACTGCTCTGCCCAAGATATCCTGCTTGTCCCCTGGCTCACTCACACCTGAGTTCAGGTTGCTCTACCTGTAATCTCCAGAAAACTCCCACTGGGTTTTCCCTAAGTTAAGATGCTCCTGTTGGTTTGATGATGCAGTACTGACTGGCCCTTGGGGTAGTCTCTGAATGACTGCACTTTGACCTTTGTTAGGCAATCCTGTGTTGATCTGGGCATCTGCATCTCCAAGACTGCTTCTACATGGGCTGCAGTTACAGGGCCCTCATGTCACCAAGCTTCATTCATTACTGACATTGAAGGGCCCAGCTGTGTAACAGAGGGGGTATAGAAGCCCACACTGTGTATACTGAGTCCCCATTTCTGCCTTCCCCTCAGGAGCCCTGGCAGTTTTAGAGGCCTGTCGTAACTACTGGTCTCTTCTCTGTGACAAAATACTCAACAAAAGTAACTTAAAGAAGGAAGTGTTTGTTCTGACCAGCAGTGTAAGGGTGTGCTCCATCACGGGGCGGGAGGGTGGGGTGGTGGTGGTGGTGGAAGGCGAGGACTGCAGGCAGGAGTTTGAAACAACAGGCCACATTGCATCTGCCACCAGGAAGCAGAGACAAATCTCGGTGCTTAGTTCACTTCCTCCTTTTTATTCCATCTGGAACCTAAAGCACTGGATATGTGTTTTCTCACCTCAGTTGCCCTAATCTAGAAGCATATTCCTCTCAGATACTTCCATGGGTTTGTCTCCTAGGTGACTGTGGACTCTGTCAAATGGGCGGTGTTAACCATGAGAAGAGCCCGTCGGTAGACAGTGTTAGCCATCAGAAGAGCCTGTCAGTAGACAGTGTTAGCCATGAGAAGAGCCCGTTGGTAGACAGTGTTAGTTGTCAGAAGAGCCCGTCGGTTGACCTCTAGGAAAGCTTTCCTGGAAGGCACTCAGGTCCGTGGTCTTAGGAAGCAGACCCGGATCCAGACTCGGTGCTCGCTCAGCATACCCGTGAGGAATGCCTTTTATTAACCGAGCGATGGGTGATAGATGGCCTGCAGAGCTGTGACTATGTCCTGGTACGCCTTAGGGGAGGGGCAGTATTGATTGAGGCTCAGTTCTTGGTCTATGGCAGACTAATGAACTGCAGGCCAAGCTGAGGAACCCCAGTGCCTCCTAGTCACATAACTCCACCAATGGCTGAACGCTTCCCAAGCTGCCGTGGCCTGTGGTGAGTGTTTGCTTGACACTGGCTTCATTTCATCCACTAATTGCTTCTCCCTGACAGGGTTACTCACAGGCCTGGCCTGCATTGGGCTCTACAACTTTCATTCTGCTCTCTGGCATCCTACACAGCATAGAGCCCTGCAAACACCATATGCCAGGGGTCTCAGAAGTAGCCTTACCCTGCCACCATAGCTGTAGTATTCCCATGAGCCCAGTCCCAGGTTTGCCAAGAGCAAACCTTCCAGGAAGGCACGGTATTTACACATGTCCACACTGGGGATAATGATCTGTCTGCCCAGTCTCTGAGCCTGAGCCTCTCCAATGTGGTGGGAGTTCCTAGTGCTGGGTAGGGAGGTAAATGCAGGACTGTGGGAGGCTGGCCCTCAGTGGTACCAGAGATGGTCTCCACAGCGCACATGGTGCTGGCTTCCCAGGCAGAACCTTAAACTTTTCAGCACCCCTCCCAGGTCTCTCTCTCCTTCACCAGAACACCCTGCCTTCTGTAATTAGATGCTGGTCTTATCTCACAAGTTTGCTCCCAGCCCAAACCCTGAGATCTTGACTGTCCCTGAGCTCCTATGGGTGTCTCTGCACCAGATGTCCAGTTCCTTCTAGCTCTTAGAAACCTCTGGAAACTTCACATGGCATCTCCAGTGCACAAGCATTTCTCTCTAAGCACAGATGCCCTGAAAGGCAGCTGGGCAGGAAGGAGAGATGAGATGAGTCCCTGACTCTGAGAAGTTTGTGCTCAATGCTCTGCCCGGTGGAGGGGCTGAGGCGTGGGACCAGCAAGAAGCTTCTCACTGTACCCCAGGAGCCTCCCTTGGCTTGTGGATCAGGTGGACAGGATAGCATAGTCTGTACTTGCCATAAGACATGCTGGGCCAGGCTGCCCACACGAAGTGCAAGCTCTGCTCTGTCCCTCCTGTGTGAGTCCCTGAGTTGAGCCACACACTTCTTCCTTACTTCCAATCACTAGAAGGGCAGCCAAGGCTACCATGATGGGAAGGTGGGTATCAATGTACCCCAATATCAGCCAGTATCAGAGACAGAAGGAGTCTACTTTCCCTCATTTTTGAGGACATTAAGCTGACCACACAGTTTACCCTGACAGATGGTGATATGACGCCGCCTGTATGAAGGAAGAAACCTCAGAAGAGTCCTCTTCATGAGGGCTGGAGGAAGCGCAGTGTCATATTTAACTCTAGACTTTCCATGAGGGTCTGTGCTGTTGTCACTCCCTTATTGGACAGTGGCTCTGGGGACCACTGTGCTCAGAGATGCTCTCCAGAGGTTTCCATGGAGGATGAGTGCTTCCATAGGAAATATAGTTTCCATGGTAATCTTGCATCTGGGCTGCCAGGGAAGTAAGGTGGACCCAGGCATGGGAGATGGGATCCAGGCTTCACTTCCTTGTTCATCATAGGCCAGCCAACAGACTGCAGACTCTGAGCATGCTCTAGGACCATGATCCTCCCCACCCTCTTGGAGTCATTGCTACCTCTGGCTCTTACAATCCTTTTACCCCCTCTTCTGCATAGATCCCTGAACCTTGAGGGGAGGAGCTTGATAGACATCCCATTTAGGACTTGAGGGCTCCAAAGTCTCTCACTTTCTGTACCTGTCCAGTCATGGGTTTCTTTATTACAGGAAATTTCTCTTCAGAGTGTTATAGTGAGTCACCCATTCCAGACTAATGCTAACTGATATTTTTTTAAATGTGTAATAGACATGTCTAATAAAGTCACTTTTCCAAAAGCAATGTTGTCACTTTTCTCCCCAGAGCTTCCATTTCCTGTAGTAGTCCTCTGTGTTGTCCGACTGAACCGTCACACTGTGGCCACAGTCACAGCTATACACCCCAGGACCATCTGTCTGTCTGTCTGTCTCCTTGGCAAGCAACAGGTATTTGCCAGCCTTTTAAACTCAGCTTCTTTGGACTCCTGTCAACTATATTCATCTTTCCAGTCCCTGCCTTCTGGCTGTGTTCATTTTCTCTGCTGTGTCCTGGTTCATCGGTTTCTCCTTGCTTCTTTGTTGCTTTTTACTTCTGCTTCCCAGAAATTCGTGAATTTCTTATATTTAAGTCTAAAAAGGAAACAGTTTGCTTTTCTTCACGGCCTTCCCTATTCTCAGTCCCTTGAGAATTGGACTGCTTGTTTGAGTCCCAGCTTAGGTGATCTGCAGAGCTGGCCCTGCCTGTGTTCAGGCTTCTACTGCAGAGAGCCAGCCCACATGCACATGTCCTACCACGCCAATTATTAATGTTTCTCACAACCACCTATTAATTAGCAAGAAAGGTCAATGAGACCTCCACCAGGTATGGGGTTTATTTTTTTCTGTTAATTCTGTTGATATATCCAAGAGGCCTTTATATCGAAGCTTTATATATATATTGAAGTGTACTAGCTGACTTGTCTGTTTGCCATCTGTCTACCTTATAGCTGTGTCGGTCTGTCTATCTTTTGTAAGCCAGTTGTCTCTCTGTCTGACAGATGTCTGGATGTCTACATGCTGATCTGTCTGTCTTTTGTCTTTTGTATGTCTGTCATCCTGTCTTCTGTCTGTCTGACAACTTCCTGTTTGCTTGTCATCTCTTTCATCTTTCAGACATCTGTCTGTCTGCTTGTCTGTCTGTCATCTATTTGTTTGTCTCTTGTCTCTTTGTCACCTGTCTTTCTACCATCTGTCTGTCATCTATCTGTCAGCATGTGCCTGTCTCTATGTCTCTCTGGGTACCTATCTGACTGTCACCTGTGACATATTCTTTTTCTCATTTGACATTTCTCCTCTCTTTACTCTACCTGGCCTCTTGTTTTGGGTTCCTCTCTGACAGTGCAACCCCCTCTGCTTGCACTGTGCATCCTCCGTGTGTTTGTTAGTAGCACTTACCACTTCCCATGTTTCAACTGTATCGCCTCTAGAACAGTCACACCTGAACTGTGCTCTCATCTGCGCATATTTGAAACAACATGGGGGTTATGTTGGGCTGAATCTACGGTGCTTCTTCCTGGGGTCTGTGGCATTTCCCCTCCTTCTCCTGCCTCAGGACAGATCAGCACCATTCTTGTTTTCTTTTCCGTTGACTTACTTAGGCTTTGTGGTCCCGAAACACATTCCATATACAATAAAACCATCTGTTTTAAGGGTGTGATGCATGGATTTTGTCATCATCAACGTGATGAGAACACTCAACTTTTTTACCACCCCAGATATCATTCACGCTCCTGCCTTGGCCACTGTCCTGGCCAGCAAGTGTCAATCTGCATTTCAGCACAGCGGCTGGGGGAGTCCTGGGGCTTTCTCTGGATGTATGACATCGTACATTGCTGCGGTTCTCCGTCTTGCTTCACTTCCCGCACTGATGAAGTCCCCCACACTGTGTGGTGTTTGGTGGACACTGCTTGTTGTATCCTGTCTCGCTGGCATGTCTTCCCGTCGACATAAACTGCAACATGCTTGCACTTCGTTTCGCAGGCACCCAGTACTTTGCAGATTTTTTTTCTGGATGAAGATGAATAAATATTCATTTGCAGGTTTTTGTCGGGTGCCTTTCCATTCTCTTGGCTAAACACCTCGGGGTGGAATCACCAGGTCATCTGGGGCCACATGGAGCTTTAGCAAAAGCTGCTGCGCAGTTTTTCAAAGTGGCCGGCCCCTCTCCGCGCGTTCCAAGCAGCAGAAGTGCCTGCATTCCAAAGGCTCTGTGCTAACACAGTGATGCCATCACTGTGGCTTTCATTTGCATTTCCCCTGGAGCCAAATGACAGGGAGCCTCTTTTCTCATGCATATCGGTCACATGTCTACCTGAGGCCTGCTCAGTTTCCACACATTCCTTCCTGAGCCCAGAGCCCTGCATAGCCTCTGCAGACAAGCTCCTTCCAATTGAGATTCTCAGTTATTTTCTCCCTGGCCATGAACTGGCTTTTTATTTCTGTCTGAAGTTTAGGAGAAAATGGCTCGACTTCAATTGTGTCATTTATCAATTTAAAAAATGTCCAGAGTTCACGTTTCTAATATCTCATTAAGTAATCTTTGCTTTAGCGGGGGAGTGCCAAGTGCAGCTGTCATGGTGCACAAAAGATTAGCATTCCTTTGTTATTTACTTATTTTTATTCTTTGACAGTTTTATTCACATAGGTAATGAATTTTTCTCATTTATTCCCCAACTCACTTCTCTTATCCTCCTCCCTTCCCATTGAGACCCTTCCACTTGCCATCTCCCATTTTCAAGTCTCCCTGTGTGTGACCCACTGAGTTCAGTTATAGTTGCTTGCATAAGCATGAATGGGAAGTCATTTATTGGAGCACGAGCAACTTTCAAGTGGCTACATAGCTGAAGAAAATGACTCCCCATTCCCCAGCAGACATTAGCTGGCAGTAAACCCTGAGGGAGGGCCCCTCTTCTCTGCCTGATGGGGTCCCCATCTTGTGCAGAAAACACAGTTACAGTAAGTTCATGGGTGTGTGCCCACCTTATGTGTGGAAGACGCCTCTTGGCCGCCATGTTTAACTGTGTTCTTGCTTAGGTTAATTGTTACATAAAGTGTAGACTAGGGCTTTGGCCGGGACTTCAAGTTACCCACAAGTGTTTGAGTGTAACTGTGGATTCCTTACAGTACCATTAGCTGGAATATTATCTTTTCTTGCTATCTTTATACCTTTGTTGAGAGCTCCCCTGACGATATTTCTTGGGTCAGTTTCTGTGCTGTGCATTCAGGTCTCCTGACCTGTGTGTTTCTCTTTATGCCAGCATCTTCCAGCTGCTGGAGTCTTGAGACCAGTTCCTGGGAATCCTGGCACTTTGTTCTCCTTTCTCACAGCTGTTTTGGCTCACAAGATTGCCTTGCATCCCACACAAGCCTTAAAAATCACCTGTGAATTTCTACAGAAAATGCCACTGAGATAATTGTTGAGACTGAATTAAAACTATAAATACCTTTATTGTGAACTGGAAACGGAGCGATGTTCATTCTACACGCTCATGGACAACCCTCAGCTGTATGTTTTGATTGACTCTGAAGCATTCAAGACTAAACCTATGGCTGGACATACAGGTTGAGATTTGCCATAGGGCTACACTCTCAGACCTCTTTTGATTTCTTTTTCTTTTTTTTTATTTCAAGACAGAGATCTCACCAAGTTGTATAGGCTGGTTTTCAACTTGCTCTATATTCCAGGCAGAATTTACATTAAGTTGGGACCTGAGTCACCAGGCTCCACTTTCTCCATTTGTTTAGGTATTTGCTGTAAGCAGAGTAATCACAGACCAATATGCCCTTGAAGGGGAACTGTGAATATCCTATCTCTACGTGGCAAAGAAAAAGGAAAAGAAAAGAAATATCTGTGCAGACACAATTCACTTATGACTTGAGATTAGCAGGTTGTCCTGCATTGTTAAGGCAGATTCTATCTAATCAAATAGTTTGTTCAATTAAAACCTAAGTATTTAAAACCAGAGAAAAGGAATAAAAAAAAGCCCTACCCATTCAAAACAACAAAGAAACACAAAAGAAGAGAAGAGAGAAGAAAAGGAACAAAGAACTACAGGGCAAACAGAACCATTAACAGCATCCCAAGGGAAAATCTTTCCTTATCAGAAGGTTCTCATGAATGGATTCAGCTCCGCGGTGAAAAGATAGAGTGAGTGAGTGGGAAATCAGAAACAAAAGCCAACTGTATGCTGTCTATAAAAATGCCTCTCCAGGCTCAAGGACATATGCAGTCTAAATGTAACAAGAAGGACAATGATAGCTCAGCCTCAAGAAGGCAGATGTAGCTTTCCTCTTGTCAGACTAAGGAGCCTGCACCTCAAAACTAATTCTAATGGCAAAGGAAATTCTCACCGTGATAAGGGATCATCAGGAAGATGTCAATCACAACTGTTAATAAATATACACCCAACATCCAACCACTTGGATTTATGAAGCCCATGCGGACAAGGAACTTGAAAGGAGAAGTTGACATCAACACATAGGCGTCAGGGTCTTCAGCTCTCCACTTCCAGTTACAGATGGAGCATTTAGATAGGAAACCTGTAAGCAGCAGGACCTAACAGCATTGGGGAGCAAATGGACCCAACATACAGAACCGATCCCACATCAGACACATGTGGAACTATCTGCCTAGGAGACACATATGGAAGTGTCTATCCAAGAGCAGCAAATACATTTTCTTTCTATGTACACACGGCACATTCACTGAGGCTGATTACACGCCAGGTTGCCAGTCTTTACAAGTTTAAGGCAATTGAAATTATATCAATTATTTCTCTACTCTGGAAATTTATAGCAAGATAGTGGAAAAAAGTGGGCCAAAGATATCTGAAGGGAATCTTAAAATATCTTCAGGGGTTGGAGAGACGCCTCCATGCCTAAGGCACTTGCTGCTTTTGCAGAAGACCTGAGCTCAGTTCCCAGAACCCACATAGAAGTTCACAACCATCAATAACTCCAGTTCCAGGCAACCTGGTGACATCTTCTGGCTTCCTCAGGTACCAGGCACATACGCAGTGCGCTTACATACATGCAGGTGAAATAAAAATAAACAAATCTTTTTTTTTTAAAAAAATACCTGCAGCTGAGTGAAAACAATATGCAGCTTACCAAAACTTGTGGGACACTGCCGAAACAAGAGACTTATAGTGGTAAACATCTGCCCGGAAAAAGAAAAAAACACCTCCCAGACCTTCATCATCAGTGCTTCAAGAAGAGGGAGAAGGAGGAACCTGGAGAGGAGAGGGAAGAAAGAGAAAAGGGGGAAAGAGGAAGGCATGAGAGACACAGAACAGAAACAAGTCAATTAGAAAAGTGAAAGTATAGAAAATACCAACAAAACTGAGAATTTGAAGAAAAGATGAATTTTATTTTTAATTGTGTAGTATGTACGTGTCTCTGTGTGGGTATGCACATATAAGTGCAGGTGCCTGGGGAGTCCAGAAAGGGAACTGGATCCCTGGAACTGGGGTGCTGGGGGGCTTTAAGCTGTCGTGTGGGTCCTGGGAACTGAGAGAAGCGAGTGCCCTCA
This sequence comes from Dicrostonyx torquatus, assembly GCA_028555095.1. Taxonomy (NCBI): domain Eukaryota; kingdom Metazoa; phylum Chordata; class Mammalia; order Rodentia; family Cricetidae; genus Dicrostonyx; species Dicrostonyx torquatus. The sequence continues at coordinate 373,834 of JAQHUG010000146.1, read as the reverse complement.
GCTGCTGAGTCACTCACTCTCTTTTAAAAAGTTAGAAGTATACACTTGATAAATCTTTAGGTAGGTATACAGGTTTCTGCCTCCTTCCAGATCAACTTCCATCGTTGAACTTCATTAAGGGCTTTATATTTATACAACAAGAGAATAGGAAATTTAAAAAGCTACATGGGAATTGACGTAAGGAAAAAGTCAAGTTGCAGGGAAGACTGGAAGTCCTTTTGGTACCCTGGCATCATCTAACGAACAAAGCTCGAAACAAATCCTGCGAAATACAAGCAAGAGTAGGGGTGCTTAAATGACCACACACCAAGGGGCAGACTCTTTCCTCAGCCCGCTAGCCACTTCCATTCTTTTTGTTTTGTTCTTCGAGGCCAGACTTCTCTGTGTAACAGTCCTGGCTATCTTGAAACTCACTTTGTAGACCAGGCTGGCCTCGAACCCACTGAAATCTGCCTGACATCTGCCTCTCAAATGCTGAGATTAAAAGTGTGTACCACCACCACCCTCCGGCTGCCACTTCCATTTCTGGAAGTGTGTGCTCCTTTCTTCATAAGCTGTCAATTTCTATCCCATGCCTAACTTAAAGGGAATGACTTTTTCCCTATCTCTTCTTGGTGGTGATTGGGATTTCCCCTACCCTGTACTACATTTTTCTCTTAAACGCTGATAAAACTATCTTCAAGCTTCCTTCTGAGTTAATTTCTCAATTCTTTTATCAATGAGACTAAGAACCCCGAAAAGGAAACTCAATTTCCCTAATACCATTCACACATTTTACCTTTAGGCTTCTCTGAATCACATACAAGTAGTATAAAAGAGCAGCAGAGACTGTGGGGTTTTTTTTATTTATTTATTTTTATTGTTAAAAGCAAAATTTACATTTACTCCCCTTGTTCCCGGCCCTCCCGCTCCCCCACTACCCCACCGCCCTCCCCCTGCTTCCTTAAGATGGTGCAGGATACCCTGCCCTATGGGGAGCCCAAGGCCCTCCCCCCTCCATCTCAGTCTAAGATGTGCATTCATATAGAATAGGTTCCCAAATAGTCAATACATGCAGACGAGATAGGTCCCAGTGCCATCATCGTTGGCCTCTCAGTCAGTCCCCTCTGGCAGTCACATTCATAGAGTCCAGTTAGGTCATTTGCTCATTCAGTCTTGGTCCAGCTGGATTTGATGAGCTCCCAATAGATCGAGCACACTGTCTCTGTTGGTGGGCCAGTCCCTCATGGTCCTGACTTCCTTTCTCATTTTCTCCCTCCTTCTGCTCTTCCACTGGACCTTGGTAGCTCGATCCCTTGAGACTGTGGTTTTGATTGCTGTAAAGCTCGGGCTTCTTTCTCGTTGCTAAACAAAGGGACAGGTTACACCTGCCCCCTTCGCTAATAGAGCAAATCACCACAAATGAGACAGCACAGGTTTATGTTTTTACCACTTGGGGGCGGGATCAGAAGTCTAATTGGGTCTGCACTGGCTAAAACCACTTGTCACTAAGCCTTTGTCTTTCTGTCCTTGAGGCTGCCGAGGAACAGATCCACAGCCTCAAGTGTGCACGGATCCCAGATCCTCCTGCCATCTTTAAGCTACCCTGACTGGCTTTCTCACAGTGTGTGCTTTTGGCTCTGGCTCTTCACTGTCCCTCTTCCACATTTAAGCATCTTTGTGGTGACCTTGGACTCATCTGGGTCACCACTGAGGACAACTGACACTATGCTAGATTCTTAGTTTAATCACCACTAGAGGTGAGATCTAGGGGCTGGGAAATGGGGGTTCTGTGTGCCAATTTCCTGCCTGCTGTACTGAGTGTATGGACAGCTGAGAATCCAACCCAGCTGGGAATGCCCTGAATCGTTAATTAGATCAGACCAGTTTGCTTTCATGCTAAACTACAGCCTCTCCCTTGGTGTCTGTCTTGCTTGATGCCACATTTTGGGTCATCCTGATGCTAGGGGGAGAGGGATGGACTGCTATCCTTAGTGTCTCATTTCTCTATGGATTGTGGCACGCAGGTCCAGAACTTTAGTCAACAGTTCTTGGGAGGTGGCACAGGGATGACTTTCCCTCACTGGCAGGTTCCCATGTCAGAGCTTAGGCCTCTCCCCAGGAGAAGATATTCAGTCCCACGTGTTCAGAGTCACTGTCTAGGCATTCAAGACCTGGTGAGGTAGTGGCCTAGTGGGCCTGTGGCTCAAACATGTTAGGACACAACTAGCTCAAGGGGTTATTTGCTGATCTACTTAAAGCTTTGTAGAGCCGTGGGCAACTGGCTGCTCTGTGTCCCTCCCCAAACTGACTGCATTGGTGGCTGTCCTGACTTTGAACACATAGGAGCTTGGCCACAGGTCTGTTGGGGCTGGACAGTGCTCCGAGCTTAAAGTGCTCCCCAGCCCCAGAGCTGATTACCAGGGGGAGCTGATTCCTAACCGAATAAGCAGAGGAGCCCCCTGGACAGGCAGGAATTTCCGGTGGGTCTCCAGTCACATAGACCAGGAACTTGCAACAGGTTCAGTGTCTTCCGGTAATGTGGCATGGAGTTCTGTGACTTGGTGTGCATTTTATTCCTCAACAATTTCACCATGGCACTGCTGTCCCAAGGTTCTGGGTCATACGGCAGTGAGAGAATAAAAACCCATTTAAGGTTGTCTGTCATAGGCCCATGTTCACGAAGCCACATGCATTCCTTCTCTGCCACCCCCATGCACTATTCCTAGGTCAAGTTCCACAAAGGCCTTGTTGATGAGTCTGGTGAATGGTGGCTGGCATGCTGGCTTTGCTGCTGGGCCATAAATATTCATGTGGAGAGGACAGACAAAGAAACTGAGGTTCAAATATAGGGCATGCTTATGCACAACCCCAAACACCCAGGAATCCTCAGCAATGAGCTACTGACTTCCACGGGCCCTGACTATTCACACTCATGGGCACACTCCAGAGTCAGAACAGAGTGGCTTAGCATATTGGAGTTTGGTTGGGAGGGTGACAGCTTCCAGAGGCTCAAGAGAGAAGACTTGATGTGCCCCTCTCAGGGCTCTGAAGACAGCTGTACTATAACTTCTGTAGGGCGCTGAAGTGTGTGTAACACTCTGCGCTTGAGGTACCTCAGGGGAGCTAAAAGAAGCCTGCATTCTGCTCTCCCTCCCCACAAGGAGTCAGGTCTTAAAGCTGACGATATAATGCTACCTAGGAGGTCTTTTAGCTTTAGCTCCACCAAGTAAGCGTCTCAGAAGTCATCAGGCCAGCACAGTGTCAGTGGAAACGGAGATGCAGGGGCAATCTGACTCTGGAATCTACAGAGACAAATGTAAAGAACCTCTGGAGACCCGAAAGGACCAAAGAAAGCCACTAGCGTGCACACTCTGCCGTTCTGAAATAGTCTGGTGGATGAGGTGTTGGGGGTGGAATGTGATTGGTCTGAACCCCAGGTCACAGTCCCAGGTTGCTGCCTGTTATTGAGGGAAGTCAAGGCAGGATCTTGTGGTAGTTAGTCAGATCACATCCTCAATTAAGAGCAAAGAGAATGAAGGATGTGTGGTTACTTGTGAGGAGTTTCCTCTCCAGTTACACAGTCCAGAATCCCCTGCCTAGGGAGTGGCATTGCCCAAGGACTGTGTCTTCCCATTTAATTATTGTGGTAGTTTGAATGACAAGGGTCCCATAGGCTCATATATTTGAATATCAGGTCCCCAGTTAGTGGAACTGTTGGAGAAGAATTAGAGGAGGAGGTGTGTCATGAGGAGTAGGCTTTGAATTTACAAAAGCCTGTTCCAGGCCAAGTGTCTCTCTCTGCACGGTGCCTGTAGTTCAGGATGTAATGATCCTCCAGCACCATGCCTGCCTGCCTGCCACCTCTGTGCCTGCCTGCCTGCCACCACTGTGCCTGTCTGCCCTGCCACCACTGTGCCTGCCTGCCTGCCACCACACTCACAGCCATGGTCTGTTGTAATAGGCTACTTGTTAGTTCCCAACCGCCAGGCTAGCTTAGACCCGAAATAATCATACAGAAACTGTATTAATAAAATCACTGCTTGGCCCATTAGCTCTAGCTTCTTATTGGCTAACTCCTATATTAATTTAACCCATTTCTATTAATCTGTATATTGCCACGTGGCTGTGGCTTACCAGATAGAATTTCCAGCATCTGTCTCCAGCCCCTCCATGGCTTCTCTCTGACTCTGCCTCCTTTCTTTCAGCATTTAGCTTAGTTTTCCCTGCCTAGTTCTATTCCCCTATAGCTCTGCTATAGGCCCAAAACACTTCCTTTATTCATTAGCCAATAAAAGCAACACATAGAGAGAAGGACCTCCTACACCAATGATCATAATAGAATAACCCCCTGGAGCTGTAAGCAAGCCCTTGAAGAAATATTTCCTTCTGTAATAATATTGCCTTGGTCATGGTGTCTCTTCAAAGCAGTAGAACAGTGACTAAGACACTGATCATAATCAATACTCTACTCTACAGACATGCCCAAACTGGTCTAGTCAGCTCCTCATTGAGATTCTCTTCCCAGATGATTAAAGATAGTGCTAAATTAACAACTTTAGGTATCATGGTGGGTTTTATGTTCAGGCGTTTCTAGAAGGTTCCTTCTGAGTCTTTGAACAAGCAAAAAGACAAATAGTCATTTTAGAGTTTCCCAGTGTTGTTTACGGTGCAGATCTTCTGTGCAAACCCAGGAACCAAAGTCAGGCAACTAGGGCACTTAACTGTCTTCCTAGACCCTCCCCTTTTTAACTATTTTATTTTTATTTTTATTTGTTTTTTCTCTTGTCTAAAGCCTCAGAAGAACACTGGTAATTGTCTCAGATCCAGAAGGGTATATGAGGGTGGATTCTTGGGACTCAGTGGCCAGACAGCCTTGTTTATTTAAAGATCTTCATGAAAAATGGGCAATCTGGTTTATTGTGCAGAACCATCACCCCTGAGTCCCCAAGCCTTTGCCAGTGGCTTTGATGTGTGCCTCGTAGTCAGGAATGTGTGTTGCTGGCAGATGGTCACTTTCTTAGGCAGCTCTAGTGCCAATGATTCTAACCTGTCCTTGCCACCACCAGACCCCACTCTACAGGTCTGGACACCACTGTGGACACTGCACCATAGTATTCAGTGTCTGTCATCCAGTGTCCTATACCAGAATTGGGGGAATAACTATGGATTTAAGACAGTTACCGGACCTGCTGAGAGATGAACGGCAACAAACCTCAGTTGATCGTCTGACCTCAAGCCCTGCTGTGGCCAGAAGCCTCAATGACAGATATAGATCTGTGAGTTCAGACCAGGAGCTAGCTATTCCCTGACCCACAGTGACTTTGTGGAAAGTCTATCAGCCCTTCAGGGTGAGGCCAGGAGAACTTTACTAAGCATCTGTAAAGTCCTTCCTTCTAGCCACCCCTTTCCTCAAGGGCTTCTGGGACTATTAATTGGCTTAGTTCTGGAAACTGACTGGAGAGCTGGCACTCTCTGACTTGCTGCTAAAATTTGGGCTCATTCTCAATTGACCTTGAGAGGTTTTGATTATGTAGATAAAGTGGGGATTTAATGGGCTTCTTACCACTACGCACCCTGCAATGAACTCCCAACGCCCCGGGCTGGCGTACGTCAGACTGTTTGGTTTGCTGATCCAAGAGCCACACATTCTCTGTCTTAATCGTTACAAGAAAGGTAATGTGCTATATTATGATTCTGAGATTTACTTCTCCACTCAGCATCCCATCGTGAGACCTATTCTTGCTGAGGCACGCACTTGCGGCTGAGTCATTTTAACAACTGTAAGCTCTTCCATTGCGTTATTATGTCCCAGTTCATTTGTCGCTTCCCCCACCGGTAGGCACACTGCTTTTCCCATAGGTCTGTTGCAGTTGTCAGAGCTGTGGGAGTCCCGTGTCTCCACAGGCACAGAGTGTATCCCCTGCAGGGTGGGTGTCCAAAGGGAAGGGGCCAGGTCTCTCTCTCTCTCTGTCTCTGTCTCTCTCTGTCTCTGTCTCTGTCTCTGTCTCTCTCTCTCTCTCTCTCTCACACACACACACACACACAGTCGTCAGAGCTGTATGAATGTTCCCATGTCTCCAAAGATACATTAGTGCCATCCCCTGCAGAGTGGGTGTCCAAAGGGAAGGGATCAGGTCTCCCTCTCTCTGTCTCTGTCTCTCTCTCTCTCTCACACACACACACCGTTGTCATAGCTATGTGAATGTTCCCATGTCTCTACAGACACATGAGTGCCAGCCCGTGTACGGTGGGTGTCCAAAGGGAAGGAACCAGGTCTCACAAACACACACACACACACACACACACACACACACACACACACACGGCCTCAACTCTGAGAGATACTATCCAATGACAAAATCAAAAACAAGACTGTACCAATTACCACCCTCCCATTGGCAGCCACTTCCCATACCCTCTTGGTATTTGATGTGGCTTATTTACTTTTTATGAGTTTGGCTGATGTGTGTAAATTCCTCTCATTATCTTAAGAATGAGGCAAATTAAATTCTTCTCATATATTTGTTCGGCATTTGAGCTTCTCTCTTCTGGACTGAATGTTTATGCCATTTGCACACTGTATTTTCCATTTTATTATTGACTCACAAGAATCATTTGTATATTCTAGATAAAAATCTTCACTGGTTTTATCAGATAAATTATCTTCTGTGGCCTCCTTTACAGAGGTTCTGTTGTGTAAAGGTTTGAATTCGGATCCTGTGAAGTCCGCCATTCATCTCTTTGCCTCTTAGTCTCTTGAGTCTTATTTAAGAAATAAGAAGACAAATAAGAATTAAAAGATATTTTCCTCTAATATTTTAAAGTTTTCCTTTTAACATTGAGATTCTTTGTGCCATCTGGAACCCATCTCTGTGCATGGCTTGTGAAAAGAATGAGGTTTTATTTTCCCATATGGCTAGCCAGTTGTCCCTGCCACACTTGCTGACTGGCCCATCTAGTCCTTCCTCGTTTGGAGTCAAGAACTCATTTGTGTTTGCAAATGTTCGAGGACCCTCTCTTGGTCCTTCTCCAGGAGGGAAACTGAAAAGCCATTCACTATTTTATGCCATGTGTGTATCTCAGGTGTGGGGAGGTATTCTCTGTCCAGAGCAGGCCTTTTTGTTTTATTTCATTTCTTCTTTTTTCTTCTCTCTATACATGAAATACTTTTTCTGGACTTGGGGTGCAGCTTACTAGTAGAGCACTTGCCCAGAACTTGTGAGACACTGGACTCTAGCCTTGGTATGATAAATAAATAAAATCGAGCAGCTAAATTTGAAAGCAAGACATTTCCATTTTGAGACTGGATTGGGCATCCAGTGCCTTCTCAACCAGAGCACCCAGAGGCACTAGGACCAGGTGCACATTTCTGAAGCCTGGGTCCTTCATTTGGCTCCTTCCTGGCTTTACTGGAGCATAGTGGCCCAGTGAATGGCCTGTCATAGTCTTGAAACCAATATCCATGGCAGAGCAGAAGATGGAAGGAATGATTAGGAGTGAGTTTGCTGTATTCAGACATGTCACCAGGGCCTCTCCTGTGGAGACAGAGAGTTGGAGGTTAAGAGGTGACTGCCAACAACAGAGGAAACAGTAGTGTTAGAATGGCTGGCCCTGCACCATCACCACAGCCAGACTCAATCCTGATCTCTCTACAAGTGCTGATCAGGTCCTCACGACAATCTTTTTAAGCAAGGGGGTTGCTAATTCTCTCATTCTTGAGATGGGAAAACTCTGTGTCAGTGGTTGTGAACAGTTTGCCTCAGCTGGTGAAGCTGGGTCCAAGCCCAGGATGAGAACTGTTGTCCCTGACCACCAAAGCACAGTACCCTATGCTGACTGTGTGCCTACAGATGTAAGTCCACCAAATTTATGCTTGTGTAGATCTATTTCTATTTTCTTAGCAGAATTCTGCCTCAGCATGTTTAGTATGCTAAACTATCCAAAGAGATGCTCCTTTCTTCAAAGTCAGGGCCCAGCAACATGACAAAAACTTCCCTGAGCCTCCCCTGTCCCATGTTGCCGTCATTCCTGTATCTCTGAATATGTACATGGTCCTAAGGCACCCTGTAAAAACACTGGGTTTTCACTTTGCTTTTCTACTTATTAAAAATGTTTTAGAGATGTCTCAGTTCTATATATTTCTAAAAGTTCAATGGTATTACAGCTCACTCATTCTAGAAAGTGGCATATTTAGATTGGTTGTAGGTACCCGTAATCATTTAAAATATTCAAAAAATTTAAAATATGTAGTCTCTCTCTCTCTCTCTCTGTGTGTGTGTGTGTGTGTGTATTTGAATGCTTGCACATTTGTGTGTAGTCTAACAGTTTAGGAAAGACTGGGACAAACTACAAGTGCATCTCAAAATATGAGAGATGGTCTCTAGCTACTCTGCAAAGAGACTTAGAAAAGCTTCATGGCCATGGGCAGGCACTGTGTTCCCACAGCTGGCCCCATGACTGAGACAAAGAATCGCCAACCTGGATGACATTTTTCTGTGGCTTTGTTTTGAACATATCATATATTTATGAACATGTATGCTCCTTTTACTGTGATCTATTTTCTTGCACTCTTTATTTTTTTGCATTTCTAAATTTTCAGTGGTGGGAACTGTTGCCAGTTTTAGTGTGTTAATGGGGGAGTTGTTGGCAACTCTAATATTTTATACAGTTTTATCAAGGATGCATTTTGAAGCCTGGAGTGTGGGATGCATCTGTAGTATCTATACTTGGGAGGCTGAGGCAGGAGGATTAGCAGTGAAAGGCAACTTGGCTTCCAAATTCGAAATCACCACCGGTTCCTGGAGAGCCGTACACGGTCACGTCTGGTTCTCTTTCACAAGCTGTGCTCATCTGTGGATATTCCAGCAGAGTCTTGTGTTCGGCACAAAGGGGATATAACTTTAGCTTCATGAGGGGGTGTTTGGTTACAATCCTGAAGGAAGATTTTTAATAATTTACGTTACTTCTACTAACTTGAAAGGTTCAAGCAAACACTATGGACAATTTCTATGCAGAGGTAAAAAGCAGGAGTGGCTAACAGCTTTCTCAATTCTGTGTGGAAATTGGTCTATTCAAACCTCTTGCCTTATCTGTAGTAATCTCTCTCTCTCTCTCTCTTTCTCTCTCTCTCTCTCTCGTGTGTGTTTGTATGTACATGTGTTTGGAGGCCTGTGTGTGTGTGCATCAGCCTTTTCCATCTGTGGCCATGCACCCGAGAAATCATCCATCCACAAATCATAGAATCTAAAAAAATAAAATAAGTGCATGCACTGAACACAGATCTCTTTCTGTCAGCTTCTCTGAGCATGCACCAACTCTTTCTAGAGCAGTGGCTCTCAACCTTCCGAGTGCCGCGACCCATTTAATACAGTTCCTCACGTCGTGGGAACCCCACCCATAAAATCATTATTGTAACTACTCCATAACTGTGATTTTGCAACTGTTACAGATTGTAATGTAAATATCTGATGTGTAGATGGTCTTAGATGGCCCCAGTGAAAGGGTCCTCTGACCTCCACAGGGGTCAAGGTTGAGAGCTATCATTCTGGAGTATTCAAACTCTAGACCCAGCAGTCAGATGATTCTGCAAGTTCAGGAGGGTGTGTGGATTGCATGCAAACACCTTGCCTCACCTTTTACCTGAGTATCTGCAGACTGTGGTAATTCCCTTCGAGTGTCCTTGGTGACTATGAAGAAAATAAATTGACCGAAATCGTGATCACTTATTTTTTCTATATTCACTATATTTGATTGGTCTGTGTGGAGTCTCTATGGCATCAGCTCACCATCTCTACTACTTTCTCTTTTTGATAAGTTTGGAGAGTGGAGAACGTGGTCTCTCGATCCCTAGACACACTTCAGCAGCCTGGGTGGCTTGCCTGCAGTGTGCAGTCCTGGGGAAAGCTGCTCCCAGTGATGCCTGTCCTGCCTAAGGTCTCAACTTTCTGTTTTGTCGGCTTTATTTCTCATTGATACCATTACAAACACAGATGCTTTCCTCACTCAGGCTTTGGATTGTTTACTAGTGGTCTGGGATTGAGTTCTTGCAGCAGAGCACAGTGCTGATTAATATCAACTGAGGCACTTTGCAAACCTGTGATGGTTTTTTATTTTTGTTTTGTTTTGTTTTTTTTTAGCAGAGTCCTTGGGACCAGTGATGAGGTCTGCAAACGAGTGTTTTCACCTTTCATTTCAACCATGTCCTATAGTTTTTGACTCCCACCTCCTTTCTCGAGACGGACCTTCCAGCACAGTACTGAGTGAAGTCCCAAGGGTGGACATCTCTGCTCACTCCATTATCATAAAGAAATCATTTGCTCTTTTGTCATGAAGCATGCTGCTAGCTGTGACTTTTCACAGTAGTCGAGTATCAGGCTTGCATTCTTGATTCTTCAGTTTTGAGAGATGGCTTTACCTGGCGAGTGTGTTTTTCTCTAGCTCCTTCTTGCTGCCCCTCAGACTCCACAGTTTCTGATGAGACATTGCTGGAATGATGAGGAAATGCAGAAGGGACACACATCTATATGGGCATACATATGGAACGCTGGGTTGAGTAGGGCTTTAAGGGGCATTATGCTAAAGCAAAATGCCTGAAAGCAGCCCCACTGAGAGCAGGCTCAGTGGGCTCCTGCTGCTCAGTAGAGCAGCCCTGGACTCAAGCCTGACCTGTGCAGGATTCCCAGAACTCCTTCCCCGTTGGCTTTATAACAGGACTTACTTGGAGGTGTCCCTTAGGTCCTGCTCCCCTCTCAGGAGGCACCTCTTCTCATTAATTGCTACACTCACCTGTTAGCGTGTGGACTGGCAGCCTTCACTCCCTTCCCTGTGCAAAGACAGGGGTCAGAACTGGGCAGTCCCAGCAGGCATATGTGTGCACTCTCATGCCCCTGCAGGATTCCACAAGGCAACAAGCTCCCAGGAAGAAACGAGTGAATATGTAAAACCATCCATGCAGGCAAAGGTGGACTCTCCAGCCAGCAGCAACAGGAAACCCTGCCTTGCCATTTGCAGCAGCACAATAAATAAATAAATAAACAAACAAACATTGCACTAAGTGAAAACAGGAGACGCAGAGAGACAACATCTCTGAGATCTCACTGACAGGTGGCATCGAAGAGACAAACCCAAGGAACAGAATGGACAGTGGTCTCCTGTGGATGGAATGGGTGGAACGGATGGAATGAGGAGATCCAGGTCAACGGGCGCCACGTTTCTGGTAGGTAGAGCGGGTAAAGCTTTAACACCATTCTAGTGTCTTTTTGCTATGATAAGGCACTCTGACCAAAGGCAGCCGAGGGGAGGAAGGGGTTTATGTGGATTACACTTCCAGGTCCTCCTAGTTTATCATTGAGAGAATTCAGGGCAGGCACTCAAACAGGCGCTTGAAGCAGAAACCCTGGAGGAATGCTGCTTGCTGGCTTGCTCATAGGCTCACGCTCATCTCTTAAACAGTGCAGGCCTATCTAATTAGGGAATGGTGCCACCCACAGTGGGCTGGGCTCTCTCAGACCAATTAACAATCAGGACAATCCCTCCAGACATACCCACAGGCCAGTCTGATCTGGGTCATCCCTTAACTGACTCTCTCTTCTTAGACGATGCTAGGTTGTGTCCAGTTGACAGTCGAACCCTACTAGGATAAACACACCACCCGGGATAGCGAGTACAGCTAACATGCTATGCTGTACCCTGGAGAAGATACTAGCGAGGGCAGATCTCATGTGCTCTCCCACAAACCAAATAAGACAAAGGTAATCATGGGAAGATGGACTGATCCATCTCTCCATCTCCAGCAACCCCTCCCTGTGTGTGAAATCAAACCGTCATTCTGCACCCACACGTGCAAGCCATCTTATTAAAAATAAAGGCAGAAATAACAACCACCCCTCAGCTGAAGGGCTCTGGATCACGGCTTTGTTGTCACTGGCCAGACTTTCTCTGGGAAACTGTGCAGCCACACATGTACCTGCTGCTGGTGGGTTTCTGGGCAGACGTCCACAATCCTACTGAGACTGTGCCCTGCTTGTGTGATCCATGATCCTTATTCACCCCAGGATTCCTGCTCCAGGAGTTGCTAGGGTCTCAGGAATTGGGGAACAGCTGTGCCTCAATCCTGGTCAGGGACAGCTTCTTCCCAGGCCTTTTGTGATTTCTGCCCCTCCTCTGGGGCGGTTGGCTGTCCCACTCTTGCCTGTTTTATGTTCATGTGACATCGTCACTCTTTCTTCGGCTTGTAGGGGTCTTAGAAGCTGGCAGAGGAAGTGGTGAAGGAGGTGGTAGTTGACAACTTCAGGGAGTTCTTCTTAACTCTGGGTTCTGCAGAGAGTGGCGGGCCTTCTAGTAATGTAGGGGGTGCTGTGACAATGTGCCTTCCTTGACCCGACCCCTCTCCAGAGTCTCACACAGAGCAAAATGTGAGAAGCCATGACATTGAAAAGTATTCATATCCAAGATATCTGTATCTCCTGACCACTGGGCACAGCGTTAGCTGCTGTTTGTCACCATGTCCCTCAAACCATTGAACTTTCCTTCCCTCTGGCAGTCACTGAAGTGGTCACCCAGCCTGCTGTAGCTTCTTAGCCAGAATTCAGATGTCATCTTTCCCATCTGAAGGCTGCAGTCACCACCTGTGAAGATGGATGACCCTTGGGCAATCAGGCATCATGAACCCCTTTGTGCTGAGGCTGGTTGGGTGAAGGGAGGAGGCCTCCCTTGGGTATCTGCAGAGTGCCTGGAGTGGGAGCAGCCACCACCATGCCTTGAGTAGCCAGGCAGAACTTGGTCTTGTCAACAGAATACTGGCCTTAGCTTAAGTAAGCAACAGATTCAAGACGAAGGCGTGATTGGGGCCTTGGGGGTGGGGAGCCAGCAGCAGAATGCCCAAGGGAGAATGAGGGGAACTTAGTGAGCTGATACCCTAAGCTCCAGTTTCATGCTGCTGTACCTGTCACGCTGCCTAGGGAACTGTGAAGCCTGTGGTGGACTGACTCCCTCCCCTCCATACCCAGGGCTTGAGCCCCAGAGGCACAGGGACTGTGCAGGTGTGAGTAGAGTTAGGGTCTTGAGCTGGCAGTGATTAGAGTTAGTTTGGTAATAATATGAGGCCTAAGTGCACTTTTGTCCAGCAGACAGCAACAAAGCAAGATTAGATATAGGGAGTGGCCATGTGATGGCAAAGACACAGATGACAGATGTGGCCCAAGCCCAGAACTCTAGGAGTCCCCAGTGGCTGGACCAGTAGGATGGGCCCTCTGCCTCCAGAGAATCAGCCCACAAGAGTCATTTAGGACTTCCACCCTCCAGAGAAGTATGTTGGGTGGCTTGGCTGCCACAACAGCTGTGAGAAAGCTAAGGGACAATGAGCTGTCTCATAGGCTACTGGGAGCCTTCCAAGACTGCCCATTGCCCTACCTCCTTACTTTCTCTTGGACCTCTGTGACTGTATTCTTTTATTTCTGGTTCCCTTTCTGAGTGTGTGTGTGTGTGTGTGTGTGTGTGTGTGTGTGTGTGCTGCTATGTGTGCATTAGTCTGTGCAAGAATGTGGGATATGTGTGGGTAGGCAGAGGATCAGGTCTCTTCCTCAGTTCCTTCCCACTTGATTGATTGATTTTTGATTGATTGATTGATTGAGGAAGGCATCTCGCACCGAACTTGGAGCTCCCTGATTGACTGCTATGGCTGGACATGGAGATTTAAAGATTGTCCTTTTTCTACCTCTCCAGTCCTGGAACTCGCTCTGTAGACCAGGCTGGCCTCAAGCTCACAGAGATCCACCTGCCTCTGCCGAGTGCTGGACTTAAAGGCTTTCTGATGTGCGCTCTCGGAGCTCAAACTCAGGCCTTCATGCTTGTGTGGCAAACACTTTACCAGCTGAACCAACTCTCCAGCCCACCCTGTTTTGAGACAGTGTATTAAATATGCAAGGTTGACCTCCAACTTGGTATGCAGCCAAGGATGGTCTTGGACTTCTGAACCAAATGCTGAAATTCAGGCATGCACTGTAATCTAACTGATGCAGATGATGATGGTTTGAGCTCAAACCCAGGCCCTTGTGCATGCTAGGTCAGCACTGACTAGCCCCCTCTCTCCTATTTTGTATGGCTTCAAGGATGTAATCCCATAACTCATTAGGGTGGGCAAAGGGTTTCATCAAATAGTTCCAAACTGTCATTGCTTAACATGCAAAAGACAGTCTGACTAAGGCAGGTTTGCTGAATCTGGGAACCTGTCTGATTGAGCTTTTGGTCACCTGGAAAGCCAGGCTTCTTCTAACCCAGTCCCAGTCCCCCAAGTCCCTGGGTCTCTGAGCTCAATGGTAGATAAGGTAACAGACTATCATGGTGGGGCTCAGGGGCCAGACTCTCTGCTCTGAGCTTTGGGGGAGCTGACAAATGCAGTTGGCTGGAGTCCAGGGGAAGGTGAGGGACCTGAGTGATCAAAACCTGGGGCTCAGAGCTCCTCTGTCAACACCCTAGTGAGCCCTCCTGATGGTGCTTGTTAATCTCATGAATATGCAAAGCTAAAGGCTACAGTTTAACACCTAATTTACAAAGGCCTTGTATCTCCAATATTAATACAAATAATAAAAATTGAATGCTGACGAGGGACATTTGGGCTGCAGAGCGGTTTGGGCCTGTGTGAGCAACTCTAAACTTCCCTTTATTGAGCCTTATTAATTCCAGTGCTTATGAGCTGGGGACGTCCACAAGTCACTTTATGCCTCTGAACTTGGCTTCCCATTAGTGAACAGGGATTGGTACCTGCCTGGCAGTCCCAGGATGGTGACAGCTCCCAGGTCTGAAGTAGACATTCAGTGCCTTACCTCCGTTCCTTTCCATTTAGAGCCAGAGCAAGAAGTAGCCTGAGCAGTGGCTTGCCTCTTCCTAGCTGCAAAGGCCTCTGGGTACCCAGCCAAAGACTCACAGTAGGTACTTGCTGGCCTGACCACTTGTCCTTCAGGCCCTAGCCATCTGCATTTGGGTTGAGTGATGCCCACTGACCCTTGGCTGTATCAGCTAAGTATAGTGACTGTGCATTTAATTTGTACCAAACCAACATCTGATATTGAGGGTCAGCCTCCATTCTCATTCTCCTGAAGAGGGCAGAATGGTGATCAGTTTTACCCAAAATGTAAACTATATTTTAAAAAAGAAAAGTTCATGCCTTTAGGAGGACATGATAATAAGGCCATGAATCATGGTGGGAAAGCAACGCCAGGGAGTAAGAATAAATGTCTCACTCCTTAGGAGAGCTAGGGAGGGTAGCCTCAGCCTGCTTCTGATGCTGGGACCTCAGTGTCCTTTCCTCCAGTGTGCCTTTCTGTGTTCCAGACTGCCCACACTCATTCACCTATAACTTTTAACGAGAGCTAGTCCAGGGCTGTTTCCTCTCCAGAAATCTTGCAACTCCTCCTAAAGCATCCATTTCTGCTCCTCCAGGAAGCGTCTGGAAGGGCCCTGCCTTGCTGAGCTGCCATTCTGGGACGATGCTGGAGGAGGTCAACGAGGCCCCAGCTGCAAAGACTCTGCTCAGATGGAAACTCCATTCTCTGCTCTCTGACTCGGATCCCTCCTGGGCCTCTGGCTCACTCTTTTTTCCCCATTTCCCTCATCTGGTCTTATTTTAAATAGAATCCACCAGCAATCAGAGCGTGAGGCCAACAGCCCAAGCTGGAAACGAACCCCAGCTCTAGTGAAGGTGCATGGGGGGGGGAGGCAGGTAGAGGTGCTGCCGAAGGATGTCTCCTGCTGGAGACAAGGGCCTCCTAGCTCTTCCAAATGGCTCCACTTTCCCAGCTCTGGTTCCCTCCTTAATGGTCATGCCTTCCCTGGAGCCTGGAAACTGGGACAAGGCATTGTGGTGTAGCAGGAGATGGGCTGCCTGGGGCTCCCAGGGACCAGTTCAGTATGTTCTCTGCATCTTGGGCAGTTTCTATCTGAGGAACCAGGACTGAAGGCACTAAGGACTTACAGAGGAGGCTTCATCTGCTTTGCAGACACTAGGGATACCGGAATATTCAGGGCAGAAGTGGGGTGCAGCTTGCTTGATTGGCCCCAGGGTGATTGAGCAGGAGGCCAAGGAGAAGGTACTGGGTCCTAGCAATCGTTTTGGGCAGGAGGCTGAGAACTGCACTCAAACCTGGGGCCACATAGGTTTTTACTGATGACTGGAGCTCGGAGAGCGGACCATGTCAGACCTCCCAGGTAACATAGTCTCATAATCAGGGGCTCTGATTGTCTTATCTGCCCTATAAGAGGTTGACATCAACTTAAATCCTTAGGGCGGGTCACACATGAATTTGCACTGTGTATGGTACAGACAGAAGAACCTGCTCCCAAGCTCTAGCGACCTTCAGCGCAACCTCCCAAGGCGAGTACAGACAGGGCACTGGTGCAGCTTGCAGTCAGTGTGTGAATGAACAAAGCCAGAGCTCAGCCAACTCATCTGACCCCGAATCCCGCTTGAGGGAGTCCCCAAACCTGTTCCTAAGCTCAAGGTCTGCCCAATCTTATCTTCTGTCGGCACTCGGGGCTGTGCTAGCCACAACTCTACCCAGTTCTGGAGGGGGTCTAATCTCCAGAGAACCCTTGAAAGACTCTCCTAAGGCCCTTTATGGGATCTCTGAGTTCCAGTGGCTTGGCGACCCTGAGATAGGAATCCTCAGTGTGGCTGCATCCTCCCAGATTGCATTAACGGTGAAAGTCCTGCAGCAGCAGGGTGGAAACTCATGTGCAAAGACTGGGATGCCACATAGCAGGACAGAGAGGCTCTAGTCTTTCATCTGAAGTGTGGTCCTGGGTGCCAGTTCCTTCACACTCTGCAGGATCCTTGGAAGAGAGGACATGAGAGTGTGCAAATGGCCTTCTAATGGTCTCTTCTTCCTCTTGCAATTTAGTTAGTACCCCAGTGAGGCTTTAGATAGCTTCACTGGCAAAGAGCAGGCATAGTTC
The DNA here is from genome assembly GCA_028555095.1 of Dicrostonyx torquatus. Taxonomy (NCBI): domain Eukaryota; kingdom Metazoa; phylum Chordata; class Mammalia; order Rodentia; family Cricetidae; genus Dicrostonyx; species Dicrostonyx torquatus. The sequence continues at coordinate 356,902 of JAQHUG010000146.1, read as the reverse complement.
TGGGGGAAGAAAGAGAGATAGAGATGGAGAGATATATAAAGAAGTTGATGATAGATAGATGATAGATAGATAGATAGATAGATAGATAGATAGATGACAGATAAACAGATGATAGGTAGATAGACAGATAGATAGATAGATGACAGACAGATAGATGATAGGTAGATAGATAGACAGACAGGCAGACATGCAGACAGACAGACAGATAGATGATAGATAATAGGTAGATAGATATAGATAGATAAACAGATAGATAGACTGATAGATAGATAGATCCTCTGTAGCTCAGGATAGCCTTGTTTATGACAATCATCCTGCTTCAGCACCCCAAATCTAAGATTGTAGGAGCAAACCATTACGTTCACATACATATAGCAGTGAGGGTGGAAGGTAAGGGAAGGAAAGGGGAGTCATCTGCATGCTTGCTTTGTCCTCAGTGCTGCCCTTACAGAGAGTTTGTGACAACCGTAAGCAAATGTGCACCCACAGTGAGTGGGTGCCTCATAACACAGTGCTAGGGGCGGGTGGGCAGAGGGAGCATTGATCCAGTACCAAGAGGAGTCCAGCTGGGGAAGAAGAGGAGAAAGTGAGACTGAGAAGCTTGGCTTGGGGACCTTGTGCATTTCACTCTCTGTCCTGCAGCCTGGTCCTGTGGATCACAGCCTTGTTCTAAAAGATCTGCAGTCAGTCACATGACCTTCATTTGGTTCCAATATAGGACTTTCATGCCTCACACCTCCCTGGGAACAGAAAAGGCCGAAGACAAGTAGATCACTTGGGTGTGTACTAGGACAGTTCTGGGGAGAGGCAAGGAGTCTGGTTCGTGATCCAGGCTGTAGCAGGGACCGTGGCAGCTGGTCTCTATGACTTGAGACACTGCCCTTGAGTGCCCATGTCTCCCTAGCTACACAAACACTATTGCTCTGCATAAAAGGGAAGGCAGACAAGTGAGGTCTGCATGAGGAAAATATCAATATTCCAGCAATATTGAGTTCCTGTTTCTCAAATTGTAGACGAGATAATGGGCAGAAACGAGTTGCATTATTGGCCGTCTCTAGTGGGCTCTTTGGTGCATAGGGGCATCAATCCACGGTGCCGGCTGGTGTCGCCTCACCGGGAAATTAAATAATGCTGAGTGACAGCTGATGTGCTCATTACCTGGAGGAAGCCCACCTTCCAAAGGCAGGAATTTAAAGTCTCCACCAAGGCGGAGGAGCCAATTTATAGCCCATCACTCAGGGTTCTGACACAGAACTCTGCGCTTGCCATTTTGTTAATGAGGGATCGCGCTCATCCTAAGAGCCTGTTTCCCTGAAGAGATGCTTGCACGTCCTGGTGAAATTAAGATGACTTTGATAGGGACACACAGCAAATGCTTAATGACTTGTTAACCTTTCATGACTTGGCTAGAGCAACTGCCAGACCATTCATCATGGCAATATCAAAGCCCACAAAGGGTGAGTCATGAGGACAGGCTTCTGCATGAAAAGATGGCCTAGCCCCACCTACCTCAAACTCCCAAGAACATCTGGGCCTCAGTTTCCCAAGCCTGAACCTCAGGACTCATGTTCAGATGGAGCACGGCTAGCATAGGCCACACACCAATGATCCCTGACCCTGTATCACCCAAGGGTGCCACCTTGCTGATCCTCCATGCTCCAGTTCCTGTCTTCTCCCCTCCCCACGGCCTCTCCAGTTCAGCACCCAGAGCACTATATCTGACTTCTCACTTGGTCTCAAGAGGATGCTCCTAGTCTTATGATTGGCTCTCACTGGTCCTCTCATTTGCATACACAAGCATCCGGTGAGTGGCAGAAACAGACCCACTAAGCCGGTGAGGTCAGGGCTATGTGGTTCTTACTTCTGTGGCACATTTCCCTGAATCAGCGTCAAAGGCACCAAGCTAAGATCGACAGGCTTGCTGACTTCCCGGGAGATCCAGCCTTGCTGTCTGGATGGCTTTTTGTGGATGCTGCTATCTGGGAGATAGGGTTGTTTACAGTATAGAGGTCCACCCTACAGAAGCAGGTCCCTGCCTGTAGGACCTTGACAGAAGAAGAGATACCCTTGGAAAAGTGTTCCTAGGGTGAAACACAGTGGTGGGGAGAGGGTGCAAGCGCCAAACAGAGCAGTCTTTGAATCTCCAAGGGCCTCTTTGCTCTCTGTCTGATTCTGTCCCCAGGAGGCAGCTGAGTGGTTCGCTCTCCATGGAGGCTGTGGATAGAGCAGAACAGGGCTGCCTGAGCCTCTGGAGGTAATCACAGCAGCCAGGATGCTCCTGTGGGTGTCATATATAAAAACTTAGCTCTTCAGTTGGAAAGCCTCTGCCCAGGACGCCTGGTACTATTTTCTTTCCAGGCTGGGAGAGGCTCTGCTTGGCCTCTGGGCTTCCGGGTTACTGGATTTCCTTGGCTGGTGAATGCCACCTCCCACTGGCTGTCCTCATGTTGCCATCCTTCATTGGCACTTGCCAGTCTCTGTCTCTGTTTTGCTCAGAAACACCGGTCATCTGGTTTAGGGTCTGTTGGGAGACTAATTCCTAATTCCCAATGGGCCCAAAAACCTGGGACAGATGTATAAAGTCGGCGAAACAAAGAAAACTCTGACCACCTGTATCAAATGAGTGGCCCCAGATAGCCTGATACGTTTTTATTTATACAGTTCCAATCGTTTGCATGAACAATTTTACAATCATAGTTGCTTCCTTAAGTTTTTAATAATGGTTACAATAATTGCCAGTTTGTTCCCTTACCTCATTCTACTTCTGTCCCCCAACTTTCCCACTGGTGACCATTACCCACCTGATGCATAGCTCTAATGTTAAAAACAGAAGCAGTAGAGCAAGCAACAGAGGAAGTTTTCTAAGTAGGCGCACCTACAGGTAGAACTGTATGCCCAGTGGGCAGTATTTGCAATCACAACATCATGCAAAGTGACAGAGAATTTTGCCTCTAGTGATTAATGTTTTGCCTACGGTCAAATCTAAATTCTCACAATTAACTCATCAGCCAAAGCTGAATTAATTTATTCTTCATTCTGTACTCCCCTATCTCCTATAGGGGCTGTTCCAGGCTTTATCCTATCATCCTGTAAACTACATAACTTAAAAGCTTACTCTTACGAGTTGGCACTGTTCATTCCTCATTCTCATAGCCCCTTCCTCTCAGCTTCCTATAACATTGGCTCCTACTGTATTGAGATGAGAGCATTGTGGGTTTCTATGATTCTGCATCTTTCCCTGTACCCAGAGTGTTCCCATCAACTCTTGATATCATCTATTTATTAGCATTACTCTTAGACTCTTCTGTGTTAGAATCATTCCCTCCAGGAAAATTGTGCAGATTTGTAATAATGTCTTGAACTTCTGTGACTCTTTCAGGCTAGTCACAAGGTGTGTTGGAAAGGCAACATCCTCTTCTTGAGAAGTCTGAATTCATGGCCACACATGAAACACCAAAGACTTAAGGGGCTAAATCAGATCCACTGAATATCTTTAACAACATCCCTTCTGGCTCACCAAGAGAAGAGTCATTAGGAGGAAGTTTTTCCCCATGTAAAAGCCACTTTTTCCACAGCTCTAAGAAAGTGAAACTAGAGGCAGCCAGCGATATAATTTGTGTGAGGGAAGCAAAGAGAGCAGGCAGCATTTGTTCCTGGGGTCGTGTCCAGAATTAAACAGCCAACTACCCATCGGTCTTGCCAAAAGTGGGTTAAATTCTTCCAGACCTTACCAAAAGGAGGACTTATTCGTGCTATTCTCAGGCCTTGTCCTCAAAAGAAGTCACACAGCTCCTGGCATGGGCCCACCCATCTAACCCATCTTTACCAGCCCAGTTCTAAACCTTCCAAATCTGGCCTCACTTTTGAATCTTGCATCAGGACTCTACCTCCTTGAGGGGAGATAACTAAAACTGTAGCATGGGTCAGTTTCCTAGTTTCTCCAGCAGGAATCCGGCTTGAGGGTTTTGCTTTGGACATCCCAGAACTGAGAAGTCTCTGTAGAACTAGCAAGTGGACAGTTTGATCGCATCCTGGGCCCTGTGGGCAGCAAGCTCTGTTCCCTGCAGAGATGGCCCCCTCTAACCCACTTTTCCCTCTGTAAAGCATAGAAGAACAAACCCGGGAAGAATCTCTACCCTTCGGGCTCATTGTGAGTCTTCTCATGGCAAAGCCAAGGTACTTGCGAGTAATGTGCTGAACTTGGGGACGTCCCTGGGAAATATGGTTAGAGCCAGCACCCCAAAGCAAAGGTGGGGTGCATAAAAGGCAATTAGCTAGGAATCCCCAGTCACAACCTCTGGTAAATCCTGGGGTTTGCAGCCGTTGCTGAGGGGGTTAGAGGGGGCCAGTTCAAAAGCTATTTGTTTTAAAGAGCAGGTTCACAACTGTCTCTTGGCTGGGGAGCCAACAGAGGGCCTGCTGCCCCCTCTGCTGCTTCTCTGGCCATTTGTCATCATGGCCATCAGTCAGAAATTTCACAACTGAAGTTAAATCACAGCCAATTGTCACAGCAGTCATTGCTGAGGCATTAGAGTCTCACTTATGGGATTGTTTTCCGAAATGGCTCATTGGGAAATATTTTCTGCTCAGCTGAAAGTTTTGCTGCAAGGAACACAGCACATGAATTTGAATGATAAACTTGGGTGTCCATTTGCAGAGCCCGGCCTCTCCCTGAGGCTCAGCAGTATCCCTTGATGACTGTTCGTGTACGCCCCAGACACACTGTCAACCTTGCTTCCTATTGCACCGGCCACCTGAACTCAATGGAAAATGGGGCTTCTGCTCTGTAGTGGGTAGAGATGACCTCACCCTGCAATGGATATCTATGCAGAAGCCGTGAGCAACACAGGATTTATAAACTATGAGGACAGAATTAAGTTGCCCTTGAGGTCATGGGAGATTCGGAATAACCTCTAAATCCAATAAATACTGTTCTTAGAAGAGACAGAAAGGAGAGAGGAGACAGGGACATGTCCTGGTTATAAGATGACCAGTGCTGAAAGTCACCAGAACCTCAAGGGACAGCAGGACTCTTCCCCTGGAGACACGATGGGACTGCTCTGGGGGACTGTGACAAGTAGATCCTGGAATGGTTTGTCCTAGGTGAGGACTGGGCATTTGGGTACTGCACATATGGCATGATTTGGGCTGCTCAAGGGCATCCAGTAAGACCAGGGCATCTAGATGTCATGGATAGATCCTACTGAGGGCAGGGTTCCACAGTAGCCCTGGTTAATCACGTCAGAGATTTTTTATCCCTTTGGTGACACTTGTGGGGAGCGGGTTCTGGTAAATGAGACTGAACACAGGCATTTATATCAGGGAACATAGAGAGAGGTCCGTGCCCAGTGGAGGCAGGAAAATGCCCACAAAATGACACAGTATTGAGCTCAAGCGTGTGTCTGGCCAACTTGAAGGTCCCTGGGAAATATAGTCATACTATCATGGAGTATTGGGCCTCTGGTAGACAGAGGAAGGCGGTAGCAGAATTGAGCCCAGTACAAACACTGTCTTCAGTATGGAGCCGGGCAATGGTGGTGCATGCCTTTAATCAGAGCACTCGGGAGGCAGAGTCAGGTGGATCTCTGTGAGTCTGAGGCCAGCCTGGTCTACAGAGTGAGTTCCAAAACAGCCAAGGTTACACTAAGAAACACTGTCTCAAAAAACAATAACAAAAAAGCAAAAACAATAAAAACAAAAAGGTTAGTATTGTACGGGGCTTCTATTGCCAAGTACATAAGTACATGACTCGACCTGGTCTGGCCTGGGACAAGGCTGTCACTGCGGTGGTGTGGACAGAGTGGGGGAGATCAGCCACAGGACTAGTGATGGTGGGGTGTACATCACAACCTTAGGAAGCTAGTGGGGGGAGCACACAAACTCCTTCTACCAATATGCATGTAGGACTGGGCTCTGGGAAGCCTGAGGTTGCAGGCCCAGAGACACGTAGTTAAGAACAGCACCAGGAGCTGCTGCAGTCTGCATCACAGGGGCGTTTGCACCTCCTTGATTCCTTCTGCAACCATACAGCCCCTCTCATGGGTAAATTTCCAAGGGCTGACGTGGAATTTGGGGCTTAACAAAACCTCAGGCAGCCCATTCATAGTGGGTAACAGGTACTTTCCGACAGAGCTACCCACAGTCCCTGGTCTCCTTGGTGATGGTGACAGAAATGTGGCTGTCCTGGCCAAAGAGCTATATGTTCACCTAGGTGCTGCAAAAGAGTCCCCAGGACAGAAGGAAACACGGGAGACATGGGGGTTCCTTGCCCACCCCTGGTGCTAGGGTGATCTTATATCACGGGCAGCTCTGTTGGCCTCAAGGCCAACTGGAGAAGTGACTTGTGATGCACAGTGGTTAACTTGGGAGGGGATCTTCCCCATGCCACCCCATGCCACCCCATGCAGAAGAGATGGGCCCATGGATGTAACCTGGTTCCCACCTGGCTGTCATTGTACACGAAAATGCACATGTGTGAGCACTTGCTTGCATGCATGAAATGAGCCAGGTGGAGGTGGTCAGTGAATGAGCATGGCACCACTGACCCCTCTGCAAGATGGAAGAAAGGAACTCAGTGAACTCATGAGTTGTGAGGAAATGTTGCTGGGACTGCTGCCCTCTGGCCTGCTTAGCCTTTATGCCCGTTGTGGGCACTTCCACCCCATAATAATATGGAGGAAAACATGACGTGCACCCAGAAGAATAAGACAATGTGACGTATGGCCCAAGTTCCTGACTTGGAGCCAGATTCCAGAAAGAATTTGCTTCTATTTCCCCCATTGTCTACACAGAGAGCCACGTGGTACCCAGTTTAAGTAGCTCCTGTCAGAGGGTACTTTGGGGAGACAGAGCCTTTCTGGTCCCGTGGTGAGGAACAGTTCACACCAGGATCCCTGGGTTAGTGTGCTTTTTTTTTCATGACGAAGTAGACATGTCAGCTTTCCTAACCAGTTGGCAGGTCCTGAAAGGGCCATAGGTGTCTAAGATAAGAACACACTCTAGATTTTTTTTTTTAAAAATGCCTTGTGTCAGCAAACTGTGAGTGATCCGTTTACTACTAGTTGGGTCTTGCAGAGGCAAGAGTGTCCCTTGGAGACAGCAGAGGTTCCAGGGGCCTCTAGAGGTGTCAGTGTGGGAATGGTGCTAACAGTGTCCTTCACAGTGCTGAGTGGGGCCAGCGCTCTGATGCTGGGCACCGCGCTGGCCAGAAAGCTGGTGGCCAGGAAGAGACTTTCCACACAGAGTGCTAAGGTCTGTCTTCACTTGTTCCTCTGCCCTGTGTTTGCATCTAAGGGATTAGATGAACAGATGGACCCTAGGAGCCCAGAGCCTCCTCTCCGTCAGTGAAGTATCAGATGCCAGTTACAACGGAAAGACATGTCAAACCCAGTCTCTTCAATGTGACTCCCCAAACATAAGCACTTGTTGGGCATCTAGAGAGACTTTGTGGGTTGGGGACCAACTAGCTAAGCAGAGTCTTTTGAGGCCCATGTGGTACCTCTTTCTCTTCTTTCCCAGCCCTCCTCACTACTTCAGAACCCACTGTTTCTTTCCTAGAAACCATCCATGTATCCTGGCCTTTTAAAGCTGGGCCTGGGATTTAATGCTTTTCTTTGATTATTGTCAAAATGCAAGCGTAAACTCCCTATAAAAGATGCCTGTCACCTACAGGAGCAAATCCTCTCCCACTACCTCCATGTCCTCCACAACTTGAGAGAAAGGAACACCCATGACTGCTCTTGACTGACATCTGACCACTGGCTACTGGGGTAAATGCTTTGCTTTTCTTGGGTTGAGTTTCCTTGTTATCACAGGACTACAAGAAAGGGCAAATGTCTGTTCATTTACCTTTTAAGTGCAATTAACAAATTAGCGAGTTAATTAATTTAATGTGTATGTTCCTGTGTGTGTGTGTGTGTGTGTGTGTGTGTGTGTGTGTGTATCACAGGTATCTGTTGCTTATGGAGGCCAGAAGAGAGCATCTGATCCCCTGGAACTGGAGTTACAAGTGGTTGTGAGCCACCTGATGTGGGTGCTGGGAATTGATCCTAGGTCCTCAAGAAGAACAGCCAGTGGTCTTAAATGCTATGCTACCTCTCCACTCCCAAAATAAACTTTTCATTAGTGTATATCCGCTGTATAAAGTGGTTTCATTCAGCTGGGCTCTGACCATCTTCACTTCCTTACCCCCTTCTGTTCCTCCCTCCGTTCATTTTTCTCCCGAGTAGTGCCCATTCTACTTTAATGTAACAGGCGTATTGTGAAGGGTAGCAGATGGCAAATGGGTCTCCTGGGATCATTCAAAAGGAGGACATACAGAGAGTTCGGAAAGCAAGCTAGAGCTCTCGTGGCCACGGGGGAGGGAGTACATGCTCAGCCCAGAAACTCCACCCATTTTTTCCTTTGAATATTCATGGAGGAGCCTGTATGACGTCATCCTTTAGTCTCTTCTGCCTGTCAATTTAGACACAGGTAAAAGTCCAAGCATGGTGATCCTAAGACCATTAAGGACATGGGAAGACAGAAGCCTGTCTCCCCCTGCCCTGTCTCTCTGTATGCAGCTGACTCCCTCTAGGGACATTTCAAGGCAGACACCTTCCTGGAGCTACCACTGGGGAGTGGCTAGCCTTCAGGTAAGTAGGGAAGGAACATCTGCCATGACTTTATGACTCTGTCCAGCAATAGCTCCTTCTGTGGGCAGTTGGGGACATCAGCACAAAGCATACGTAGAACTGGGATTATGAATCTGTAATTTCTTGGGATGTCTCAATAAAGTGGTCACTGTAGAGAAGCAGTCTGCCCTGATCTCCATGAGTGGCCTTGGGTTTCCAACGCCTGCTTGGTGGTGGTGGTATCTCAAGTTCCTATGGTCTCAAATACTGAGAGAGCTTCAGTACATAGATTCACAATCATACAATATAGGATGCACACAAATACACACACACACACACACACACACACACACACACACACACCCTGGTGCCTGGAAAAGAAGAGCCATCCCTCAAGGCATTGGCAGATATGACTCCTTGTCCATTCATTGCAGGGGTTCAACCTCTCTGCCTCCCACTGACCCTGCCTAAGTCTGCCCACCATTTCTGGGCCCGCAGCATGGTTCAGACTCAGGTGAGCCACCACATTGAGCATGCCTCATCCTCTTCCTCACCCCAGATGTGAAGCTCCAGATTAACCTGCCATGTCCCCTCACACATGTGCTCCATGTCAATTAAAGGCCACTAGCTTCCCTCCAAGGATGGTCAGAGAAGCCTCCATGGAACACTGTCTGCTTTGTGTACTCCACCTCATAGCACAGTATTTGGGTCCAAGGTTCTCATTCTATGCCAAAAACTGACAAACCACTGACAACAACGATGTGGCCCTCCAGATTTTCCGGGTTCCTGCAAACAAGGGAAACTCTGGGTCATCATTTCACAGGACCACAGCATGAGTACCCTTGTATGGCCTTTTGCAATGCAGGATTATTGCCCTTCACCCATCCACTGTGACCACCTCATCCATTCATTGTGATTTTGCAGCCCTGGCTTCAAGAGAGGAGCTTATTCCATGTATTAGAACCATTCCGTGCCTTTGTATGCTTCCTGGAGGTGCTCTCTATGGCATCATGGGACAGAATCCTTACTGTGGGGTGCCTACTAGCTGGCAAATGTCTACACAGTTGAGTGTAGGGAGTCTGTGCACTGGAGACAGGGAGCATCATTGATTGATATTAAAATACCAACCATGGATAACTGATCGCAGAGATGAGCAGAGTTCTTTTGTCTCACATAGGGGTCTGCATTATGTCTTTCATGAACAAAGTAGCTCCTCCCTCAGTCTAGCCAGGTGGACCCAGAGCTGATGAGTGGCCAGCGTTGGCTTCTTGATGGGCGGAGGTTCCATCCTGGTTGAAACACAGATCTGGTAGAGTATGAGACTCTTAACCTCAGAGTCATGGGTTTGAACCCTAGGTTGGGCACCAAATGTAGTACAATTAATAAAAACCCAGAGATAGATATTGGGGCTCAACCTGAAGGTCAGAAAAGCAAAACAGCCAACCACTGGCTCTTACCTCTGCTTCAGTCTGAAATGATGATCCTGCCTCCAGGCATCTCAGAATGAGACTGTATCTGAGAGCTGTCTCCTCCAGTCTTAGATTTCTCTCTAGGGCTGGGAATAAAGGTGTGCACCACTACCACCTGGTTTCTATGGCAAACTAGTGTGGCTACTGGGATTAAAGGTGTGTGTCATATTACCTTGTCTGCAAGGCTGACCAGTGTGGCTGCTTTACTTTTCTGATCCTCAGACAAGCTTTATTTATTAAAATACAAATGAAATGTCACTACATTTGTCAGCTCGATTCTCACCTTGGCACCACAAATCTCAAATGCAAGGATCCCACAGATTATCTCTATGCAGACACCCCAAGAAAGAAGGAAGGGATCGTGAAGTTTGGGACCTGACAGGTGACCTTTAAAAACTGGGCCAGAGGTCAGAGGGTGGACATGGTTAGTAACCACTTTTTTCTTTGGGGATTATAAGAAATTAAGTATAAGATCTGAGTAGATTAATTTAGACAACAAAAGTCTATGGATGCAAAGACCAGAGACACCAGGCAACTAAATTGAATGAATAGAAGTCATATAAAAGCTAAGAGAGGAGGGACAGTTGGTGGCAGCTGTCAGCACAGTCATCCTTGTTTTTGACAAGAGAAATATGATTTCTTTATGCGATATTGTGTTTTCCGTAAGCCATGTAATGAAATTTTGAAAAACCCAGTGACGTTGATCCAAATTTTAGCTGGGAAGACTATTATTAAAATTGATAACGCCGGCCTAATGCAGTCTAAGTTATGGATACCGGAGATGATAAATCTTGAAAATTTGCATTGTATAAAAACGTTTTAGTAGATGGTTTTGTAGTCAGGAAGATGAGCTGACTTTTTGATTGGCCGCTACAGTGCACTAGAGTAGAGATGAATGCTGGATAAGGCAGACGCACCTCCAGGGAAGAGTTCGAGATGATGAACGGCTTTCCTGGGCTGTTCACGAACATTTACTTCTAATCATTTAGCTGCATTTACTGTTTGGAATGCGAAGTACCTGAAGGGGTGGGGGACAGGGACTGAGTCAATGACTTCTGCAGCTTCATCATCTTTTATGGACCCAGGGACAATGAGGCTGGGGGAAGGTCAGGCTTCTTGGGAGACCCCCACCCCCACCCCAACACTGTCTCCACTGGGGGAATCTGACATCCTTGATTCACTCACCTGCCTCTCTTGGGCTCTTGTGAAGCCTGGACTCTCAAGCCCAATCATGCAGACCAGCTGAGCAAACAGACATCTTTCTTATGAGAGAAGCTCCCCCACCTCCCACTGGGTTATGACTCACAGGAATGAAAGATCTCTTTTCCATTAAAGGATGCTACACGTGTTGCCATTTCCCCCATCACTGTTATTAGGGCCATAAATACAAATAACACTGCATCCAGTGCTTAATGTCTGAGGTGGTTTGAATGAGAAATGTTTCCCGTGGGCTCAGGCATTTGAACACTTGGTCCCCATTTGTTGGCACTGTTTGCAGGGTCTTGCTGGGGGAAGAATGTAATGGGGTGGCAGGCTTTGAGATAAGATAGTCTCACCCTATTTCCGGCTTACCTCTCTGCCTCTGGCTATTGTTTGAAGATGTGAGCTCTCAGCTCCTAGCTCCTGCCATTGTGCCTGCCTCTTGCTGCCATGCTTCCCTTGGTTGGACTCTTATCTCGCTGGACCTTTAAGTCCCAATAAACCCTTCTATAAGTTTCTATGATCGTGGTGTTTTATCACAGCAATAGGATAGTAACAAATACAGTGTTCAAAAACTAAAGACCACACCACAGGGTAAAGAGGTCCCTGCAGGGGCACTAGGTTTCCAACAGGGTTGGATGAGAGGTGAAGGAGATCTGGGTGCAAACCTTAAGGAGACCCTCACATTTCATTTGGCCATCCACTCCAAGGGCAGGTCCTACTTCCATCCACACTGGTGCCTCCTCCTAATGGCAGGCACCCTGGTTAAAGAGCTACAGCATCTGCTCCCATTCTGGCACACACTGCCTTTTGCTTCAGAGGTCAGTGTTTCCTTTTATTCATTTGTGATTATTATAATTATGCTGTATGACAGTGACTTGTCAAATCCTCACTCCTACAACTCAGGTTACAAGGGGCCTGCACCATGTCTACTTTTGCTGGTCTGCTTATGCTTGGGCTGTGTAAACAGTGGCATCAAGGAAGCGTTGGTTGCTGCATGCAGTGTTGGCATCGTTTTCTCTGATGGTGACGGATGGTGATTGCCCCAGTATAGTGAGCCTGTGAGTACATGCATTCCATCTCCATCCAAGAGACAACCACTGGGCAGCTTTTCTAGCCAAGAGTGCGCAGTGCAGCCCTATTTCCCCAGAATTCTATTTGCTAAGCAATGGAAACTCTGGGGAGATGTCAAAAAGAGGTGGGCTCCTTAGAAGTTGTCCCAGTTTGCTTTCTAGTATTGGGAAAAACACCATGACCAAAAAGCAACTTGAGGAGATGTTAGGGTCCTGGAGAAGCCTCACAAAAGACTACCATCCACATAGAAAATCAATAAGAGCATTTATTTTGAGAACAAAGCTACCTGCATGCAGGGGAGGCAAGACAGTGACCACCGGAGAGGCTCGCAAGCCCCGGTAAGCCAGGTTAGGGAAATTCAGGGAGGAGAAATTAGTTTTTGGTCTGATTGGTGGGTGGCTCTAGTGGTTAGGGACTTTCACAGGTAGGTAAAGCTATCTTTAGCTAGCAGGAGGCTCTGGGGAATCTCCTGATTGGTTTGCCCAAGAACTGCTTGCTCGGCTCCAGCCTGTTCCAGCAAACTGAAACTAAGGCCTGGTCTCTAGGAGGGTTACTAGCAGGGCCTGTCATGGTTCTGGTCTGGGTCCCTAACCCTATCAGAAGGAAAGGGTTTGTTTCCTATTACAACTCTCAGGTCATACTCCATTACTGAGGGAAGTCAGGGCAAGAACTCCAACAGGGCAGGAGCCTGGAGGCAGAAACTGATGCAGACACCATGTAGAAATGCTGCTTACTGACTTACTTCTCTGTGTCTTACTCAAGCCCTGCCCCACTTCTTATACCACTCAGGACAGGGTGGTACTGTCCACAGTGGGCTGGACTCTCCTACATCAATCAATAATCAAGAAAATGCCCCCACAGACCTGCCTACAGGCCAATCTGATTTCCATATCTTCTCAGTTAAGGGACCCTCTTCCCACATGACCATAGCTTGTGTCAATGCTGACAAAAACTAGCCAGCATAGGCATCCACAACCTTAATAGGAACATGGTGCCCCCACAATAGAGATGAGATGTTTGTTCTGAAGATGACTGATGTTTTGTCCAACCAAAGGCAGACAAGCCTGTCTGGAACCGAAGCCACTCTGATAATAAGGCTACCCTACAGGAAGGGACCAATGGTCAAGGCTTTGCAGGAAATGAGGCCCTCTCTCACAGGATCCTAGAGCCTCTTTTGTGTTGAAGGATGCAGTAAAGAGAGAGAGAGAGAGCCAGCTCCTGCCAGGCCTAAATTTGTGGAGCTCCTTCTACCTTTACATTAGGAACCCTGATGCCCAAGATTACAGCACTCGGTAGTGCTGGGCATCACGCCATGACCCTCCCCTTGGCCTGACAAATTCTCCTTCTGAGAGATAGCTGTTCACCTTATAGATGCCAGATATTGCTGAAAAAGCAGGATAATGCCTGGAATTTAAATGGTGTGGAAATCACGGTCTGTGCCCATCAGCCTGGATCTGCACACTGAACACTGGGTGGAGGAGGAGAGACCCGATAAAGGATTTAACTTGGAATTAGAGCTCCCCCTGTTACAGACAGAATCCATAGCCTGAAGCTTAAAACCATTCACGGGATCCAGCCAAGAGCAGAGATGATTGCTAGTAGAACGAGAGCGACAGTTGCTTGAACCAGACTCCAGCATTCTCCAGCATGAACTTAGATGTGCAGAGGAGCCTTGGGTAAAGATTCTTTCTCTTATTTTCAGTCCTGGGGGTGTAGCCCAGAGGCTCCTCTGTGCACCAGAGACAACCATGCAACTTCTGAACGCCACTCATTTTAATGTTCTGTGTCAACAGGTCTTGTTGATTGTCCAGACTGACCATGGACTTTCTATACGGCCCAGGCTAGCCTTGAACCTGTGGTCCTTCTTCCTTAACCTTATCAACAAAAAGACACAACCCTGACATCAAAGGAGATAAGAGACACTTTATTCAGGAGTTCAATGGCACAGGTGTACAGATTCAGACTACTCCAAATGATGTGTTTATAGTAACACAACAAAGAAAGTCATCAATCAAGGCACCTTTTAAAAGTGTTGATGGAAACAGTGGGTGGGTGGGTTATAACAAAGTGGGCGGGACCTCTGCTGTCAGCCTCAGATACTGTCTGATGATACTTAGCCTTCTGGTTGGTGGAAATCAATGGTTAGTTAATATATTCAGAAAGGTTTTTAATGTTAGTCACAGGCTATTAGGGCAGACAAAGGGGTAGGTAAAGAATGTCTGCTAAGGAGGTAAAAATAGCCCAAGATAAATTGTAATTGGGTTTTGGACTTGTAACCTTCCAAAGTGTCCACAGCCCCTGAAGTCCTCATTGGTTAATTACCTTGTAGAAGTTTCCATATAAAGTATGGTCCTTTCCAGGAACTTTCATTCGCAACCTCTAAGTAGCTGGGACTATAGTGGTGGGTTGGCTCTTTCTCTCTCCCTCCTCCTGTCCCCCTCCTCCTTCCCCACCTCTTCCTCTTCTGTATCCTTTTTTCTGGTTTTGCAGATAGAACTTATAGTACCTCACACATGCTCAGCACATGCTTTGCTGCCTAATAATGTCCCAGCCTTTACAAGTGTTCTCAAAACCAGAGACATCATAAAACATCTCAACAGATAAATAGAAATCACCAAAAGGATCCAAGGGGTAAAATATAGAACTAAAAATACACAGACTCAAGAGCCTGCCAGTTGTGTCAGTGATAGAAGCCAAAGTTCAATGAATGCTCTCCAAGACACACAGAGAGAAACCTCTAAGTCAGGGGAAACAGCCCGAGGGCAGACACACAGATCTACTGTCATCTGTGGGATGAGAACAGAGCTGAAAGTTCAGATCCTTACAGAGTATTAAAAAGTCTTTGAATTAAAGAACCCAAGTTGTCAAAAGACGTAAAGATGTAGATGAAGGGAGACTGCACAGATCACAAGATTAAAACTGAACCCAGGAGACACACCTTAACCAAGATTCAGGATAACCTGGAAAAGGAAAACTAACTAGAGAACAGCCATATGAAGCCACGGGAGATCACCAGCCAGAGCTAGGAGACTGAGATGAACAGTGTGAGTGTCCCTTGCTGGAAGAAGCCTAAACCATGAGTTCTAAGTCTGGAAACAGATTTCTTAAAGGGAGAAGGGAAATGACAGTGTCCCCTGAGGAGATAGAAGAATCTGTCCCCTGACTCTCCCAACAAAGGTTGGCCAAGGAAGGTCTTCTGGTGAACAGAAGTCACCGTCAGGGGAGTTCCAGACTCTTCTGAGGAAAATGTGCCGACACAGCAAGGAAAAGGTGCCGAAAGAAAGGGAAGCTCAAATGTTGTTGGTTCTTCTGTGGTGTGGGAGATTGAGCCCAGGGCTTCACGTATGCCAGGCAAGACTGTTACTACTGAGCTACACCCTGAGCCCATGCTTTTTCTCTTGAGACAGGGTCTTATTAAGTTGCCCAGCACTTGAGTGAGCATCTTTCTGCCTCTGTCTTCCAAATGACTGAGATGACAGGCTGGTTTATGTAACAGAAATCACGCTTTATGATTTCAAAAGAGTAATATTCTTTTGTATCCAAAACAACATTTGAAAGTAAGGAAAATGAAGGAATGCAAGTGAGAATGAGAACTCCACTGTCCTTGGCCCAATGCTGTTATCAGCGGATGGTGTAGGCTCATATGTGTGTATTAAGAAGTATCCAGGATGACTACTCCATGCTACACAAGAGCACACATGAGCATTGCTAAGGCCATGATGACAGATTCCCACAATATAATCAGTTAACACAAAAGATACCAAGAAACAGATAAATGAGATTTAAAAAAAAAAGAAAATGAGAGACAACTACCAACCTATCAAAGATCTCCTTGAATATAGGTGATTAAGTACACAACCCATTCACATACCCAGAGGTTTGGAGAATGGATACACCCCTACACACACACATGCAACTTCCCACTCTTACTCATGCTCCAACTGTGTGCTGACTGTAAGAAAACCACTTTACATCAGCAGTGCAGACAATAAGAAAGTAAGAGGATGAATAAAGATGCACTATGTAGACATTCACAAAAATTAAAGGTACTCATTCTGTTGGTATTTAATACAGTAAAATTCAAAGCCAAAAAATGTGCTAGACACAATGAACTTGCATAATAATAAAAATATCAGACCACCAGGAAGCATGAGGATCATAAGTGTGCGTAACCGAACAAGAATACCACCACTTAACAATCAACAGAGACGAAATGAGAGCCATGGGTTGCTAGTACAGGTCCTGTCTTGGTTACTTTTGTCAACTTGACACAACATAGACTTATCTGAGAAAATAACATCAATGGAAGAGCTGTCTAGATAAAGTTGGCCTGCGGAGGATTGTCTTGAATATGAACTGACACAGAAGGGACTAATTCATCATGAGTAGCACCATTCCCTAAGCAGGTGGACCTGGGTCATATAAGAAAGATTATCTGAGAATGAGTCTGCCCACAGGACAGCAAACAATGCTCTTCTGCTGCCTCTCTAGTGCTTGGCTCTGCAATGAGTTCCTTTGTTGGAAGTAATGCTGTGTAGAATAACAAGTCAGCCTGCATTTAATTTCCTGCCTTGAGGACGTGCTTTTACTATCTTCAGTGATGGATGTGACCTGAAATTATAAGCTGAATAAGTTCCTTCTCCTTATAAGTTGCCTTTGGTCAGAGTGCTTTGTCACTGGAACAGAAATGAACCCAGAATGAATGGCAGCTATGACATTGTCTCTAAGACAAATATTAGGAAATATCTAGATTAAAAGAACACATTCAAGAAATACCTTTTACTGTGTGTATACAAAGCTCTGCATGGAAGCCTCAGAACATTCAGTAATATGAGTCTTATTCCATGCCAAACAAACCTCAGCAAATGTTTTCTACCACAAAGGGATCAAACTAGAAATCTATTAAGTATCAAAATGTGTGGGGTGGAGTTCAACAAGTATTGAAAAGGGAATTTATTTTACACAATTTCAGATTTTGGAATGTGTAAATAATATTTAATTACACTCTCAGAAAACAGTGATAGTTCAGAAATCAATGAACTGAATAGCTACCTAAAGGAAAAAGAAGAACAAAATAGACAGAAAATGGATTAAAGGGTCATGGTACACACCTGTAATGCTAGCATTTGGAAAACTAAGCCAGGAGGATTGTCATAAGTTTGAGGCCATCCTGGGCTACATATAACACTCTAGAACAGCCTTGAATATAGAGTGAGACTCTGTCTAAAAGAGAGAGAGAGAGAGAGAGAGAGAGAGAGAGAGAGAGAGAGAGAGAAGGAAGTGACAGCTTGAGAGGAGCCAATGAGATTGAAAATAAGAGAATATTGTCAAAGAACATTATATGTGTGTAAAGAAATGTTGAAAGAATAGAAGAAATAAAGAAATACAAAGCAAATGAACAAAATTTTGTAGTTTTTGTTGTTGTTCACAGAAAATTCATAAAATCAGCAATTCCATATCATGATAAAGAAAAATGAAGAGTAAAAAAAACAAGACAGCCAACATTGCAGATGCTTGAGGAGCTACCACTACAGATCCTACCTACAAAGTACAATAAAGAAAGACAACAAGCAACCCACTCTCATGCATTCAGCAATTCATAAGCCCAATGTCTTAAAATGCTACCAAAATCCCACACAGATAAAATAATTAATCTAATTGAAACTAAAATTGATAAATAAGTAAATTTCTTAAAAGAAAAATTTCAAGATCAGGCATTTTGCTGACTAATTCTGATATTTAAAGAATTAACAATGAGTTCACACACTATCTTCCAGGAAATAGAAGAGGAAAGAGGACTTCCCAACTCCTTTTACAAAGTCAGCATTAACTGACATCTATGTCGAATGAGGGTAGCATAAAACACTAAAACTAGAGACTATATTTTTTTCATGTACTTGATATAGTTCTGCTCAACAAAACAATAGAAGACTGAATATTAAGATGCATGAAATAGTGGTGTGTGATGATTGGAGTTTATTCCAGATGTCCAACATCTTGGATCAATCCATATGATCTACCACATGAATACACTGAAAAACAAAAGCCATATGTTTACATGGACTGAATGAGCAAAGTGCTCTTGACTAATGCAATGCTTTTTCATGTGAGAAACTCAGAAGGTAGAAACACAGAGGAAATGGCTCTTAATAGAAACACTCCAGCTTGCATCACACTTAGTGGTAAAATGCTAAATGGTTTCTCCAGAAACAGAGAGCAGGGCAAGGTGTCCACTCTCACAAACCTGCATTCCACAATAGTACTTGACCAAGCTACTGAAAGTAGGTGAGGGGAAAGAAAGACATATGGTTGGAAAGCAAGAATTGAAATGACCTGTTTGAAGATAATGGCATATTATTACAAGAAATCCACAAAAATCTCATAGAGCTAGTAGACTCGGCATGGTATAAGTTAAAAGATGGGCACACAAATCATTTACAAACTTGCATGCTAACAGAAAGCATGATAAAACTGAGACATGTTGCCCGACACACCCTCCAAAGAACAAACAGGCAGAGGAACTGTTGCTGAAAAGACTGCTTTTTGTTTTTTACATGATTTCTGTGACTTTTCCAATTTGTGTGTACTCATGCTTGTAAGTGGCACATGGGCATATGCATGTGGATGTGTGTTCACCTGTGTGATTGTGTGTTCACCTGTGTGAAAGCCTGAAGCTGCCATAAAGAATCTTCCTCAATGGTTCTTCCACCTTATTCAATGAGGTAGAACTCTCCATAAAACCCAGAGCTCAGCAATATGTCTAATCTCTGGTAGGGAGCAGCTTGCTGGAATTACACACAGTCAACATGCCCACATGGTGTTTTCATGGGTTCTGGAAATCTGAATTCTGGTCCTCACTGCTGCGTGGCAATATGATCAGTCTTCTTGGTCTCAAATTGTTTTTTTTTTTTTGAGACAGGATATTACTATGCCAGGATGACCTTGAATGCATGATCATCCATCCCAGCCCATGTCCTGAGATGACAGTTGTTGTATCTTAAAATTGACTTGAAAAAATTAAATATGAGCAAAATATTCACAGAATACCTACCTAAACAGAAAGGCAGTGCATGTTCTAGCTGGGAAGGTTTCTATAGAGAATGAGTAGATACCCACAGACCAAAATAATGAATCTCCACCTCGAATTCAAACCTTACAGAAGTTAATGAAAATATGTCACAGACTTAAATTAAAATGTATAACTCTTTTAGGACAAAGTGAAAGAAAATCTTCAGAATCTATGTTCTGCACATAGTTCTTAGACTTAATACAAAAATCACTTATCTGAAATGGGGAAACTGAACCTTATCAGAATCTAAAACATTTCCTTTGAAAAAGGCTATGTGAGGACCAGGGGAAGATGGGAAAATGTTTCCAAACCAGGAGTCTGAGCAAATGTGGAGTGAGCTCTCAAAATTCATCAAGAAATAATTGAATTAGGGAATAGATGTAAGTCCTGGTCTCCTAGTTATTTCTTCTGAGAGCAGGTCAGTCTACATTCCTGGAATGTAGACTACATTCAATGGAAACCACATTTGACATTTTCAGTTGTCCCCAGAGTCAGACCTCATGTGAAGAAGGCTCCATCAGAGAGTATTAAGGCCAAGTACTTGCCTGGTGAGCACAATGGACTTGCGTTCACTCTTCAGAATCCATGTAAAGATGTGGAGTCATGTACCTATAATCCCACAGCTGAAGAGACAGAGACAGGCAGATCACTGGGCCTGGTGGTCAAGCCACTTAGCTAAGTTAGCCATCTCCCAGGCAAGGAAGGGGCCTTGTTTCAGAACCCAAGTAGGTGGTACCTGAAGGACATCACCTGAGTGTCCCCTAGCTAGGTTGACCCCTAGCCTCCATTTATGCATGTACACATATGCACCCACATAAACATATACAGTGGGAGATTAGCTTCTGTGGACACTATGAAGGGAAGAGCTGTGGGCTAGCCCTGATGGACATAGCAGAATTATATGGTTAAAACATGGTCATCTTCCTGCCTTGTTTGGATTACTTGGCATGATGGGTGTCAAGTGAAGGATGGTTAACTCAAGTAGACCGTGTATCATGAGAGAAGCTAGTCGACATGAGAGGCAGAACCATTGCCATGCACCCTTACCTCAGGGCAGTTAGAATGTGTTTACAGTGTTGTAATTAGGAGGCAGGGGGTTGTTTGTGTTCCCAGCACCTTAGTGGAGTTTGTTCCCTGCGCCTGGCTCCCGGCCGTGGCCGCTAGTTTATGCCCAAAATAACCACACAGCAATTATATTAATTTAAATACTGCCTTGCCCATTATCTCTAGCCTTTGCTTGGCTAATTCTTACATCTTAAACTAACCCATTATAAAAGTCTGAATGTCACCACGAGGTGGTGACTTATCAGAAGATTCTAACCTACATCACCCTGGACCGGAGGATCATGATGTCTGCCCCTGACCCAGTCTTTTTCCCAGCATACTGTTCTCTTTTCCCTGCCTATCTAAGTCCTGCCCTATCAAATGGCCAAGGCAGCTTCTTTATTAACCAATGAAAGCAAAGAAATACAGAAGAACTCTCCTACCCCATACAGGAAGAACATTTTCAGAATTGTTAGAACTAACAACATCACCTAGGACAGTGCTGAGAAGAACTCATGACTTAGATGTTGAATAAAGATGACCCTCAGGAAACAGGTCAGGCCCCTGTGGGGAAGTGAGCCTGGGGTTACTCTCCACACAGCCAGGCTCTGTTCCAGGACCTTCCTAGGCCTCACTACGAGAGCTGGCATCTGAAGCATTTGAGGTAAAAACTGGGTCTCTAGATGGACTCAGCATTGAAATGAGGTTGTGAGGGGTGACCAAAAAAAATGAAAAATTATATAAGTGATAATGTCTACATATGCTCCCAATCTTGACATCAAAGTTTGGGCATCTCTATTTGTCCCCAAACTGGTTGCAGCATCACCTTTAGGCTTTATGTTATGTCTTTGTGATGGAATGCAGGGCAGACCCTACCAACTGAGGAGGACTTGTGAGGAGGCCACTAGGGGGTTGAGTCTTCTGAATACTAAGCAGATGGCCTGGGCTCCTTGGACACTGAAGGTTACAGGAGGTCCTGGTCTCTGAATGGGATGAACTTAACAGATGTTATAGGTGGGGAGTCCTTGTGGGATCCAAACAGAGGTTCCCTCAGATGGGAGCAGTGTAGGAGAAAAGAGGGTCACAGGGGATAGGCAACCTGCCCATTTTGTGGGTGGGGAGCTAGAGCTGAAAAGGTCAAGTGTTCCTCAATGCTTGTATTTTATGTGGTGGAGATGAAACAGACTCAGTGGTCCCATGCTGCTCCTGGACTCTTCTCTGCTATCCTGTCCTATCCCAAGGAGCTCAGACCATCAATGGACTGCCTTACAAAGGCCTCTTAGTGGGTAGGGTCTGCCATGGGCTTCATCACGTCTGGCATAGGGGTCTAAGGACTGCCTATTTGGGAGCCAAAGGATGAAGTTTGGGGTAAAGGAAGGGGAACTGCTTCCTTCTAGGAGGAAATGATAAGTTCACACTTGTCAAACCTAGGCGTCAGAGAAACTATCCCATGCATCTAGGTTTGGGCCCTGTCTGAAGGGGAGCAGCTGGAGGACTGTATAAGGAAGCCTGTTGAAAGTTGGTTCTCTGAGGTGCCAGAGAACCTCAATGTCACCTTCACAGTGACGTCCTGGGAACAGATGCAGGATTTAGGTGCCTGTCTCAGGAATCCATGGCTTCTCCTTTTTCTTCTCCCTGAAGCCTCAACAGATGTGGCTGGGGACAGTAGGGTCCTTGTTCATTTAGCAGAGCATATGAAGATGGATGGGGAAGGGAGTGAATCTCTTGCTGGGAGTTTTGGATAGACTTTATGTTTTAGTAGACATAAAATGTATGCCACCTGGGCATTCCCTGGCTGCTGACAAGAGATGACATGGTGAAGACAGAGACTCCCATGGGATCTCTTCCATGGAAAGTACTGAAATGGAAAACCTTGGCCCCAAGGGAGAACCCCTGTTCTGTCCAGAGACAGTGGGCTACTTCCATCAATGGAGAAGGCAAAGAAATATTGGGGAGGGGAACCTAGTCACCACAGAGCTCAGGGACTATGTGTTTTATGTACCAGCAGTTCTGTGGCCAAGCTTCTTAAACCAACCTCATATTGAGAGAGACGGGAAAGATTTGGGGAGAGGACTTCCTGCAGATCTGCCTTCTCATCTAATTACCTTCATGTTCCCCACCATGTAGTTCATTGGTGCCAGGAGAGCAGGACACATCTCTTTCCTCTCCCGCGTGGATGACTGTCTAGAGCAGTGGTTCCCAACTTGTGAGTTATGACCCCTTTGTGAAGGTTGAAGGACCCTTTCACAGGGGTCATCTAAGACCATCGGAAAAACACAGATATTTATGTCATGATTCATAAGAGTAGCAAAATTTCAGTTATGAAGTAGCAATGAAAACAATTTTTGTTTTTTGTTTTTCAAGACAGGGTTTCTCTGTGAAACAGTCCTAGCTATTCTGGAACTCACTCTGTAGACCAGGCTGGTCTCGAACTCACAGAGATCTGCCTGCTCTGCCTCCCAAGAGCTGGGACTAAAGGCATGCACCACCACTGCTGCCCAGCCTGAAAACAATTTTATGGTTGGTTGGGAAGGGTGTCACCACAACATGAGGAACTGCATTAAAGGGTTGCAGCATTAGGAAGGTTGAGAACCGCTAAAATATGTCTATAAAACTCTATTCTTTGGTCCCTACATGTGGGTTTCCTACTCCATCTTGACCCAGATATCCATGTATTTGCTTGTGTTCCTTGTGTGTGACTGAGCAGTGTGGGAGTCATGATGTAAGAGACATAGGCACCTGACCCTTCCTGTTCTCTCTGATGTACTATCAGGACACTCAAAGGGGTCATATCTAGGCCCTACTGTACCAGGTGGACAATGACCAATACAGAGAACGGCATCTGCCTGCTGTTGGTGTTCAGTCCAGGTGACAGTCCATGCTGGGCTTCTGGAGCGTGACAGCATGACTGGAGAAGAAGCTGAGAGTTAGTTCTACATCTTGATCTGCTGGTAGCAGAGGAGACTGTGTGCCACACTGGATGTAGCTTGAGCACATAAGATCTCAAAGCTCACCCTTACAGTGACACACTTCCTCCAACAAGGCCACACATCCTAATAGTGCCCCTCCCTATAGGTCAAGCATTCCAACACCTGAGTCTATAGGGGCCATATCTATTCAAACCATCATCCATCTTATCTGTGGGATCTGGAGGCAGGTGCATCACATAATGGCTACACCTGATATGCCTCTGTTCTATCTAATTTCCAAAGCCAGAGTTTCGATAGAAATTGCAAAATAGCTTGTTTTATATTGCTCTAATTAGCCGGAGTTGGGCCATTTTCACAAGATGGAACCTAACCGGGAGGGCTCAGTAGGACGGTCACCTCAGCCCAGACCAGCTATGCTCACACCAAATGTTGCCAGACTGTCTTTGGGAAATTCAAGTTTTGTTCTCCTCAAAGGGTAGACTTTCCTTGATTAGAAAAGAGAGGGGCTGACCCTGTCAAGTTCCCTCTGTCTTTCTGTGAGCAGAGAAGAAAGTACATGTGACCAAAGTTTGGGTACAATTTTCCTTCTTACACATTGAAAAAGGAAGAAGCAAGCAATCCAGGGTGCTATGGAAAGAGCCTGCTGGCTGAACTCCAGTGGGGCTGTGCTCTGCGCTTGGCGCCTCTGGGTGTTGCTACGCGAGCTGCGGCCTCAGCCACTGCAAGTTCTGAGTACACTCGCCAACTCTCCAGGGAGCCTCCTAAATGCCAGTTGAACAAAAAGAGGTTTTTCTAATTAGCAAAATAATTAAGACAATTGGAAAAAAGCATGTAGCTCTGAGAGTTAGAAGCAGGGCCTGCTGGGAGAGACACTGGAGACCCTTGATGTGGTAGGGTACAATGCCGCCTCCGGGGAAGATGGGAAGCCAATGAGAGGACTGCCAGGGAGATATCTCTGTTCTAGCTCAGTCTATTTCAGGCCTCTCCAGAAAGTCCCTAACCAAGGCAGGTGATGAAGCTTTGCTAGGAGCTTGGTGGGAAAGGGTCAAGGACCCCTGGTACCCAGGATCCCCCCTCCCCCCTCCCACATGCCATGCTGCTGCAGCTGCTCACACCTGAAGACCACAGAGCCTAGGGGAAAGTTGAAGGCCCACTGGGTTCTGATCTGATGGCTCCGTGTGAGGGTCATATCACTGTGTCTTGCTCGTAGACCTGCAGCCAGGGATCTGAGGGTACAGACCCTTGCTCCTCGATTGATACCAGCAGGAGAAAGAGCTGGTGCTCAGCCTGCAGCAAGGCCTTCTCTCCTGGTTTCCCTCTCTGCAGGGGTACAGAGTGTGGCAGCCTGTGCTAGTCTCGTCGCCACACTAAACCTAGGCTTCCCTGTGTCTGTGACTCAGTTTTCCTCCCACCACGCATCGTCTATGATCTTGGTCTGCTCAATCACATGGGAAGGGGACACATGGGAGTATGGGACAGCCCACCCCATGCTCCAAGGATCCACAAAGGTAGCTGTGGCTCACACCCCTTTACCCAAATGTTAGCTTATGTACTGAGGCAACACTCTGAGAATGAGCTGGAACAGACAACCCATCCATCCAGGTGACAGATGTGAGATCCAGCGTTGGAATAGGGAGCTGGTCTGCCCTCTTCCTACCACCGTTCCAGTGACCAATGTTAAGATTTGTCATGGTAGCTGGTGCTGAGCTATGGAGCCCCAGGAAATTGGACAGCATGGTCCCACTCTGAGAATAGGCAGTTGTGTGCAGAACACAACATATAACTGTCCCTTAGTGGGTGAATACACCCCAGCAGCCATAGAAAACGGGAATCCCCCAGATATTACTGGGAAACTGTTTTCTTCTAGAAGCATCCATAGTCCTGTTTGTCGATGTAAAGGCACTTGCAGCTGGAGAAGTTTCACTGCACATGTAACACGTTCAAAGCTACAATCATCTGGGGGAGCTACAGGTGACAGGCCATGCACATGTGGGCACACCTGCCACCTTGTATGAGCCCAGCTGCAACACCTCCAAATGTCTAGTGTTACCTGGGTAGACCCCTGTGTTCCTGTCACCCATGAATCAATGGGTTTATTCTTTCGTGACTATTACAAGTTAACCATAGTGTTATAGTGGGGTTCAATATATATATAGTGGGGTACACTTGGAAGCTCCCCTCTTCCAAGTCGAATGATTTCTCTTTAAGAATCATAAAAGGTAGTTGTGGCCAAACCACCATGCTCCTGCTTTCCCTCTGTGGTGTGATTTCTTGTCCTGTGTAGCCCGTGTGGCTTGGACAGCTCTTTCTCTCTTGTAGCTCTGCCATCTGGACTACAGGACACTTGGTGATTAGCCTGGGAAGACGGCCCAGTCCCAGCAGCTTCAGCAACAAGTGGCAGGCCAGGTCACTGCTACCCAAGGTCTCTAGACAGACTGGCCCCCGAGTGTGCTTCACAGTGGTGATATTAAGACAAAGAGGCAGAGAGTTCTGATGGGCAGCATGGATTCACCACTCACAGCAGAAGAAAGCAAGAGATCATGCATGCACCTGGGTAGTGGGGAGCACAGCATAATACAGGGCAGTCCTTGGAACAGAGTCGGTCTGATGAACTTGGGTACCAGGAGCTTTGAAATGCAACCTCAGCCTTGGCCTGCTCCAAGGAACAGAAAGAGGAGGAGACAGAGTATAGTAGGTTCACAGCTGTGAATATTTGACTGAAAAAATTCCAAGAATCAGTATGCAAACAGCAGAGATGGATGTGTGGTCGATGCCCAGGCCAAGACTCTGGTGCCCACTGGCAAAGTCAATAGAGAAAGCTCTTTGTAGAGGTAAACAACTCTCAGTTCCCCATGCAGATACAAAGGATGGGCAGGAAGTGCATAGTGCCCCTTGGGGGCCACAAAGGAACTGTTGCAGAATAGGGGATCCAACCCACGAAGATCCAGGAGACTTTTCAAGAGGTACACTGCTTTGAGAAGGGGCACTGGGCAGAAGAGAGAGGAGTGGCCACAATACTACCAATCCTGTCAGGGCAACTGGATCTTCACATAAAAATAATACAAAATCCAGCTTCATCTTATATCAATACAAAGCCAAGTCTCAAGTGAGTGGACGGCCAGGTTTAAAAGTAAAATGTTAAAATACTCAGAAGAAAATAAGAGATTCTATCTTTTATGACCTGGGTTAGCTAAAGACATGTCAAAAAGACCTAGGAAGCCTGTCTCAAAAAAAAAAAAAGATTGATTCTTTCAACAGCATGAAACTTTGAATTTCTACAAAATAAGAAGCATCACAGATAATAACAGACAACTATGGGCCTGAGGAAAATGCAGCCGTGTGAGCTGGCAAAATGTGACAGTCAGACTATATAAAAATGCTTCCAAGGAAATGACGTCACCAAACAAACCCCTGCACAAAGGTGTGAGTAGACTTTTCACAGAAGAGAGAGAAAAAGAGCCAAGGACACCTCATAAGTCCAAAATTCCAGTAGGAGAATAAAATTTCAGATGATAGCGCTTAGGAGGTGGCTCAGTGGTTCAGAGCACTTGTTACTCTCACGGAGGACCCAGGTTCAGTTCTCAGCACTTGCATAAGGTAGCTCACAACCCGCGGTAACCCCAGCTCTAGGAGAGCCAGCACATACCATGGTACACGTCTGAGGGTCAGAGAGCAGTTTCCAGGAACTAGTTATCTCCTCCCACTGTCAGTCCTGGGAATCGAACTCATGCCATCAAGGCTTGCCCAGCAAGTACCTTTACCCCCTGTTACAGTTAAGTCTCTGTTACTGTGAGCAAACACCTTGACCAAAGGCAACCTGCAGAGGAACAGGAATTTTTGGCTTACAGGTTATAAATCTCTATCATTGAGGGAAGCTAAGAACAGGAAATCATGATAGGAACCAGGAGGCAGGAACCCAGGTGCCATGGAGGAGAGCTGCTTACCGGCTTACTCCTGATGGCTTGCCCAGTTTGCTTTTTTTTTTTTTTTTTTTATAGAACCCAGAACCACTGGTTCAAGGATGGCACCACCCACAATGGGCTGTGCTCTCCCATATCAATAATCAATTAAAATAATTCACCCCAAATTCTTTCAGAGACCAGTCTGGTGAAGACATTTTCCCATTGGTTTCCTCTTCCCAGGTACTCCAGCTTGCATCAAGCTAACACAAGATCAGAAAGCATGGCCTCTAAGCCATTTTTTTTTTTTTTTTTACAGATCTGGGTATGGAACCCACAGTCTGTCATTGTGGACAAGCTCCCATGTTACCAGGCCACATCCTTTACCCTATGAAAACCTTAAACAGATGACTACAGCAGGGCCTGGCCAGGTGCAAACTTAGGGAGATGAAGTACACAGTGAGGTCCCCTGTGACCTGGGAGCCTCTAGCAGTCTCACACTCAGAGACGGTGTTCGTCACCTATCAGGGTTGAACTTGAAGGAAAGTCAGGGGAAGCACAGCTTTCTACGGCACAGGCTCTTGGGAAAGCCTGGTGCCTAACAATATGGAGTGGGTACAGCCCACACAGACTGAGAATGGAGGAAGAGTTCCACTCGTTGGTCTGGATGCATCACCAAAGGCACATTGATTAAAAGGCGGGAATAATTTGCATCCCACCTACCTCCTTACAAGGAGAAAACATGCTGGGGTCTCATATGCTGCATTAGGTGCTGTCAGTGTGGCAGGTGATGCAGATTCAGGAGAGGGGACCTTTCAGAAATAGCTTCAGTTTTGATAGGGGATGGGCAGCAATATCTGATCCAGCAGCAGCAGTGGGAGTATGCGTTATACAAGTTCCAGGGCAACAGTCGAACCCCAGTTGCAGGGACCATGGACCTCATAAGGATTTTCTTTAACCTCTTGTTCCATTTATGCCAATTCCCTCCACACTGAGGAGGGGAAGAGGAAACAAAGGAACTTTCCTGAATGAAGACCCTTTCAGTTTTTCAGTTTTGACAAGTTTGTGCTTTCTCTTAATGAGTTGGCAGTTTCTTTCTTGATTGGTCCTTATTTGTCACCTCATTTACATATATGTATGTATGTATGTATGTATGTATGTATGTATGTATGTATGTATGTATGTGTGTATGTATGTATGTATTCAAACAACCAGAGCCTGAAGAGCTTATACGGACCTATGGGAGGTCATCCCTTAGCAGCCTTCTGGCTCTGGCTGGGGGCCCAGTCTCTTCTGTGCTGTTTCTGTCTCCAAGATCCACCTCTCATGCTGTTTGTGAGGAATCTTGCTTAGATTCTTACCACCTGCGCTAACATCTGATACTCCTGGACCGACAAGGGAACCTCCTTTAGCCTTGGTGGCTCCTGCTCCAGCTCTGAGAGATGATTGCTTCTGACTCCTGTAGAAAGAACTCATTCCTATTGTCAGGAACCAGACATTTCTACCTCTAAGACTCGACCAGGGACTGACCCATTGGGGACCAGCAGAGGCAGGAAACTCATCCCTGCCTTGGGGGCAAACACACCACCTTTGCCCTCCAGGCCTGCCACCTACACTCATTCTTCAAAGACCTGCTCTTAGCTGGTGGCCCAAGGACCCCCAAGAGCTCAGAACAATAATGCAGGACCCCTGAGTTGGCATCTCAAGGCTAATGAGGAATTTACCATCACGGCACTTACAGCTCCTCTTGGCTGGCATCTGACCTAGTTCGCTTTCTATTGCTGTGATAAAACAATATGATCAAAGGAACTCAAAGAGGAAAGGTTTGTAGACTACAGTCCATCACCGAGGGAAGTCAAAGCAGGAAATAGGGGAGGAGCCTGGAGCCAGAAGTGGAGCAATGCTGCCTACTAGATGGCTTTCCATGGTTTGCTCATCCTGCTCTTTCTTATACAACCCAGGGCCACCTGCCTCAAGGTGCCACTGCCCACAGTGACCCGGGCCCCTCCCACACCAATTATCAATTGAGAAAATGTTATAAAATCTGGCCCATAGGCCAATATTATGGAGGCATTTTCTCAATTGAGGTTCCCTCTTCCCAGATGAGCCTTGTCCTTGTCAAACTGACAAAATTAACTGGCACAACTGACCCTCTATCAACTTGATACAAACACATCATTGTTAGATGCTAGTATTTTCTTTCTTATTTGAATACTTTCCCAACTTTTCAAAGTGTCACTGTTTTTTAAAAGTTCAGTCTCTTTAGAATATCTAAAGTCTCTCTAAAATTGCAAAATCTCTCAACTGTGGTTTCTTATAAGATGAAAAATAAGTTACACATATTTTATTTGAAGGAAGAAGAACCAGGGAACAGTTACAATCAAATCAGAGTATAATAAAAATTCAGCAGTATAGGAAGTTTGTTGCCTGATGTGTGGGGACCACTCCCAATCCTCTGGGCTCCAAAGGGTCTGGGCAGCGCCCTGCTTCTCTGGCTTTGTCACCTCCAGCACACACAGCTTGTCTTGTAGATTCCACACTTGCCAGTGTCATTAGTGGTTACCTGATGGCCCTGGGTTCTCCAGTACGCTGGGGTCTCCACTGCCATCTTGCCCAATAGTCTTTCCTGCTCTCCCACAGTGCCAAGCTTCAGCTGCTCTCCATGCAGCTTCCATCCTGCCTAAATCAGAACCATATGAGAGATGCCTACACAGTTATACACTCAGTTGCCAGCATGAGATGTATCCTTGGCCCCCTCCAGACCACAGCTTTGGCGTGCTGACCTTGAGGAAGTGCTTGCCTCAATCGTTCTTGTCTCTTCTTGACTGTAATTGACTCTGCAGCTTCAACCGATCAAAGATCACAGATTTTTAATACACAATGTCTACAAATGGAAGTGACAGATTCTCTGAAGGACTCTCAAACTTCTGAGCCTTACATGCCAGGCCACCATTATCTGCATTGCTCTCAGTATTACCTTACAGGTTCCCACAGCAATTCATCAGGATCTGACCACTAACAGATGTTCCAGCCCAAAGTTCAGTTCACTTTCACAGTCCTCCTCCAAACCATATGGTCAGGGCTGTCACAGCAATACTCTATGTCTTGTACCAATTTCTGTACAAGTTTTGTTTCTATTGTTTTGATAAAGCACCATAGCAAAAGAGTTTTTCTGGCTTACAGATAATAACCCATCAAGGAGGAAAGTCAAGACTGGAGATCAGGGCAGGAACCTGAAGGCAGGAACTGAAGCAGAGACCATGGAAGAATGCTGCTGACCAGCTTGCTCGCAAGACTATCATTCAGCTATTTTCCTTATACCTCTACAGATTAACTGCCCACAAGAAGTACTGAGCACAGTAGACAAGGTCCTTCCACAGGATTGCCTGTGGTTTGATCTTAAGGTCTTATAAAACTTCCTCTCAAATGAGATTCTTCCCAGGTGACCTTCACCTGTGTCAAGGACAAAAGCCTAAGCAGTGTGGCAGTGTGCTGCGGGGAGGTTCAGAGGCCCACCTACCTCTTCACTGAATTGCTACTCCCACATAAGCAAAACAGCCTCTTCTCTTGCTAGCTCTTCAGGATCTGTCCACTCCAGTCTCTGGCCTGCTGGGATGAGAACCCAAGATAAGATAAAAAAAGCTCTCTCAGTATCACAAGATAGAAAGGGGACTTTTAAAAATGCATAATAAATTATGGAAAATTTAATATTATGAAACCCAGACTTGGCATTCACTTCTGTTGTGACCCTAGGTCACTAACTCCTTGAATCTTTGTGATCACCTTGTTTATGAATAATATTTGTTCTCACAGGTTTTCATATTCCAAGACACCCGCTGGTTCCAGAAACCCCATCTCTATTCTAGGTTAGCATCAAAAATAAAATAACATAAATACAAAAATGTAAAAACAGACAGAAGGATGTTACCCTTATTTTAAGGATATTTACATCATTCTCAGTAGTCTCTCACATTGTAATTCAGGTCTCAACTCTCTCAGAGCAGAACTAACCACGAAGAAAGACAGAAGACTGGTATCTTGGTGGACGGTGCCTCTTCTTTGGTGTTATGTGTGTTGTGTTGCCCAGGACAAGGAGAAATGGCTAAAGTGGATGGCATACAGTGCCAGGTTTACTTCTGTGGTGGAAAAGGGCTGCGCATGGCGGGACACCCTTCCTGGAATACCAGAGAATGTACACCCCATCACCACACATGCCAAGGAGCAGAGGCCGGAACTAAATATCTAACCATGCTCTATTCAGAGGCTGTGATCTGAATTCAACACCTATGGTCTCTGCATGCAGCTCATCTCCAGCCAGGAGAGGAGGCAGGCAGGGAAGAGAACAAAGGCTATCAGCCATGCCAGGGCCGACCCTTGGCGTCTCCACATCAGGCCAGCTAGAGGGCTGAGCTTTTCGTGTTTCCATCCCTTGTAGTCCTCTCTCCTTCTCCAGACACCTCCTGTTAACACTGAGCATAGTTAACACCTGCCATTGCCAACCCTGTACTCTTAGAGGAGCTCTTGGGGTGAGTGGAAGTGACTCAGAAAAAATAAGCCATGAACTGTGCATGCAAGGCAAGCTGTCCATAAGATATGTGTGCCATCCCCTTTCTACAGGGGAGCGCATGTGCATCTTTATAATACAAAATAGAAAAGTGTCTCTATCACTTTCGTCTACAACCTTTTCCTCAAATATCATCCTAGAAACAGATGAGTGACTTGAAAGTTTTTAATAGTTTCATCTTTATGTTTGTGTGCGTGTGTGTGTGTGTGCGTGTGTGTGTGTGTGTGTGTGGTGTGCGTGTATGGTATATGTGGTATGTGTGGCATGTGTGGTGTATATGGTGCATGTATGGTATGTGTATTTGTGCTATGTATTGTGTGTGTGTGTGTGTGGTATTTGTGGTATGTGTATGTATGGTGTGTGTGTGTGTTATGTGTATGTATGGTATGTGTGTGTGTATGCATGCATGTGTGTTTGTGTGGTGTGTATATTGTCTACAGAGGCCAGAAGAAAGCGTCAGATGCCCTGGAGCTGGTGCTTGAGAGCGGCCTGGCATTGTGTTGGAAGCTGAACTGGGGTCCTCCATAAGAGCAGTGCACGCACTTAACAACTAAGCTGTCTCTCTAGACTCTTGATATCTTTAAGTAGCAGGGAAGAGTGCTTTCCACGGGGCTTGTCATCTGGTTTTGTTTGTTTCAGCCACTTAGACAGAAGCCTGAACGTTATAGGGAATATGTCTGGTACTTGATTTCTGCTAATAATATGAACTATTTCAGTAATTTATAGCAATTTTAAAAAAGTAACTAATTATTGAAAGTACCTCTCCTCCAGTACACATTCCTAGCTGTCAATTTTTCTAACCGAAACCCACCTAGCCCTACAGCTTCACGGGGGATGAGTTTGGCTTCATCCTTGGTGACATCCCTCTTCCTGCTCAAGGCTCCTCCTGTGCTTCCTCCAGCCAGACTCCCATCCTCAGCCCCCTTCCCCTGGCTACTCACCCCGTGATGAAGCTCAACCACACACCTCTGCTGAGCCCTCTCTGTGTCCTTGCAGCTTGCTGGCATGGAGGTCCTGCACCCACGTGACATGGCTGATGCCAGTGTACCCGTTAGGCACAAGGAACCTAGTAGCTTTTATGGTTTGATCTGTGCCCTTCCCAACCCAGCTGAATAGGGAAGCTGTCTCTTAAAGCCATCAAAGGTCTGCTGCTAACTCTGGGAGACCTCTCATTGAGAGCTTGGGGTTGATCATGAATAAGCAGGTCAGGGGAGGAAGAGGCAAGCTTATACACTACCCTGTGGTATCATTGTGCTAATGCTGACAAGAACAGTGTTTGGTGTCTCCTGGGTAACACCCAGGTATCACAGCGCCCCCCTCATCCTGCAGTATACTGGACCCCAGCATCTATTTCATCTCTCTCTGTCCATCTATTATCTGTCTCTTTATCGACTGCATTTCCCAAGATCTGCTGACTGGTTGTGCATTACACCTTCCTGCCAACGGCGCTCTTGATTTCTGATTCTTAAATCATTTCTAAACATGTCTC